>VUYV01000038.1:90813-165272 GCA_008711295.1 Anarhynchus alexandrinus
GGGGGGGGGGGGGGGGGGGGGGCGGGGTGTCCCCTCGGCAATCGCCCCTCCCTCCAGCAGCCACCTCTCTCCATCTCCCCCTGCCCACCTCCGCCATCTCCATGTCCCATCCCCACGCCCGCAGTAATGCCGTTCCCCTTTGTGCTGCTCATCTTCGGGGCTGGAGCCGTTTCCCACCCGGCGCGGATGCGACCGGGGGACCAGCCGTGAGGACAATGAAAGCTGGGGGAGCATCCAGGCTGCCCCCCACCCCTGCTCCTGCTGGGGCCGGACACCGGGAGTCACCTTGGTCAAATCCCCCCAGTCCCGGAGGCAGCGCAGCGGGGGGAAGGAAGCACAGTGACACAGATATTAATTATTTACGGTACCCAACTGGGTGATCGCTGGTTCACACGCGTTGAAGCACGACGCGGGCGTGCGCCGCCAGCGCTGCGCGGTGGGAAGAACGCTGCTCTGGTCAACACAAAGGCACGTGGCTGCACGCCGGGGTGTGCCGGAGCAGCTGGGTGGGCCGTACGGAGCCATACGGGCAGCAGCCGTCCCTATACATCCCGCTGCGGGATGGTGCAGAGCGGGGTGGTGCAGAGCACTGGGGGCACGGCGGCTCTTGGCTGCCCGTAGGTGCGTGGCACTGCCAGGAGAGTGTTTGCATCGCCTCTTCTTCCTGCAGGAGCGGGTGGATGCTGACAAGTGTCTCTTTGGGATAAGACAGCCCCACCTTCGCCCACCGTACGGTCTGGGCTGTGGGTCCTTCTCTAGCGCAATGTTTAGGGGTTGTCTACAAGGAAAATGCTGCCTGGAATAGCTGCTGTAGGCTAATTATTCTACAATAACTCACTGCTCTTTCCCCCATACCCATTCCCTTCTCAGAAATAAATGGGACTTTATTCCTGCACAATAATATAATTATTATTCCCCAGGAGCTATGCTGCACCACTTCTCCCACAGAGACAAACCCTTCTGAGATTTGCTTTTTACAATCGTCATCAGCCTGTCGTTCCCCACGGGGACCAAAGAGTCCCTCCGATCAGGGGGAATACAGCTGGCAGAGCAGGAGCGTGGTTTGCTGATCAAGTCTCTCCTCCAGCGATTCACACAAGGTTATTGTCTTTGGGAACGTGAAGGAAGAAGCCGAGCAGAGCAATGATTGTTAAGGAAAGAGTTGCCTGGAACAAAAAAAAAAATTCCTTAGTTTTAAATAAAAGCTGTGCAGCTTCAGCAGCCAAAGGATGGACCCTGCGCCCATCTCCCAGCTCAGGGATGCTCCTGACAGAGGCACAGCACAGGCTGCTGGATCTGCTCACTGGTTTCCAAAATATTACAGTCTCCCTTTCTGCTTGGGAGGAGCAGTTAAGCACGTCCCAACCTTTCATCTCTTCATCCTCAGGCAGCCCCATGCTGTCACCCCGACGCAGCAGGGAGGGAGGGAGATCCTGCCTGGGTCAGACATCCTTGGGGCATCCTCATCCCAGCAGGATCCATGGAAAAGGACCGGCCACCCCTGGGAGGTGGGATCACGCTCAAAACCAGAGAGTGCTTTGGCACATCTGGCCCAGCTGGCTTATTTCAGTGCTGACTTATCATGAGAATCATTACAAAGAGCTGCAGAAATACAATCGACTGTCTCTGCCGCGTTGGTGGTACACACAGCCAGCAGCCTCGGTGGTAACACCACGTCCCGGTGGCAGCAGGGGTAGAAACCCACAGGGCTGAGTCCCCAAGTTGATGGAAATCACCACCAAGCCCCAAAGCTGTGAGTACGTGCAGCCAAGGCTGGGCGAAGGCTGGGAAAACTGCTGGAGAAAGGCTGTGGAAGATGCTGGGCGAAGGGGATGGAGGATGCGGGTGGCGTGTCCCAGGCCCTGCACAGGGACAGCTTCAGCAGGACTCACCGCTCCCCCTGTTGATGTCAAATATAGTTGCAAGTGCTCCGCACCCCTCAACACCGGACCCAAACCATCCCCGGACGGACCCCAAAAAAACAAACACCCAAAAAGCCACCGCTGACTGCTTTGGAGGGCGTTCAGCCGGGGATGCGAGGGGCACAGAGCTGACCCGCGCTGGCACCGGGCCACAAGAATGGTCACGCTTCCCTTCTTTTCACGTTTCCAGTTTGCAATGAGAAGGTGAGAAACGCACGTCGGAGCAGGATGGATCCCCGGGGAGCGCGGAGGGCTGACACAGAGCCCGGGTTGCGAGCAGGCAGCCTGCTTTTTTCATAAGTTTTGAGGGTATCGACGTCCTCCCCGGAATTGTTCCTATTCCATCAAATCAGCAAGATTTTCTTCCCCAGTGGAAAGTTTCCATCAGATATTTAGCAACCAGCTCTTTCTCTGACCTATTTGCAAGCCCCAAGCCACTCTCTCCACCACCCACTGCTTGAAAGCTTTGATAATTCAATGAGATGTTAATTCTGACACCCAGCATAACTCACGATACCAAAACTTACTTTTTTTTTTTTCAATTATCATTAATTGCAATGCAGGAGTAATGAATCCCCTCCGCAGACTTGGTTTCAAAGCACCCAGCAGCATTTTGCCGCACAACTCCTATTAAGTTGACATGTGTTAAGTGGTTTCGGACATTCCCATGTGCTCTGGCCTCGGCAGAGCCCCGAAACGCCAGGGCTGCCCCAATCTGCTGTGGGGACCGAGGAGCAAAGCCAAGACACAGCCCGGCCAGCGCGGGTGGGTGTCACCAAGGGGCTGCTTAAAAAGCACTCTGCAAAAGGGCACTGTCAGTTTGAAGCACATCAGGATCGTCTTTTAGGGCAAAAATCATGCTCTAAACGCAAAGGATTATTAGTGAGACCTCCCTGTGCTTTATCAGGGCTCAGAGCCGGCCAGTCTGAGCTGCACACCATGCTGGAAACTTTTCCACCTTCATTTATGAGCCCGACCCAGTGGGTCTTTGTGGGACTGTCCCCCGAGGGGAGGGGGGTGCCCTCCCCTCCCTTTGCAGAGCCCTGTCAAGTGCTGCCCTGATTTAATGGGGATCAATATATTCTTTAGGCTGCGCGTCCTCGGTGAATATTTTCATTGTTCCACATGCACATTTGTCATGTGTTTACACCATCGAACAAAGAGTGGTGGTGGAGAGTCGACACCCCCAGGAGCCTCTCTGCGAACCCGCGCACGAGTCGCAGGAGCTGACCCAAAGCCCAAGCAGAAGTCATGGCTTTATTTTCACTGCTGGAGCCAAGTAAACGGCGTGTGTGTTGGGGAACAAATAATTTTTAAAAATCCTTCTGTTTTCACGGCCAGGCCGATGTTAGTAACAAGAAGCCGACGCTTAGAGTCCACAGCTCTGTGTCTTCATCTCTTTCACCATATATTTTAAAAATAAAACACCTTCTACGCGGTTGTTCTGAAACGGCAGCCTTGCCTTAGCCGCAGTGCACGCGTTGCCTGCGTTTATCCTCTGATTTGAATATAAATGAAAGCAAGCGAATTAAAAACGGAGCCTGGAGAGCCGTCTCCGCAGGCGCACGGCTGCTGGTGGTGGGGCTCGGCGGGCAGAGGGCAGGAGCCCACCATGGATGCACGGGAAGAGCACCCGCAGCATCACCGAGCCTCTGTGAGCCGACAAATCCCTCCTCCTTTGGGGTCCGGTTGCCTCATACGCTATGCTCACGGGGAATTTACCCTTGGACGTGTCTCCCAAATAATGATGTTGCTTTACAAATGCCTTTGGCTGACTGCTTTCAGCATGAACCCCGGCGCTGCAGAGCAGCGCTGAGCATCCCTCCCTACGGCTCTCTGCAAACCCCCCCGGAGGAGTCTCGTCCCGGCTCCCGGGCATCCCTTTGCCATGGCCACCAGCCCCCCCGCAGCCTCCGCAGGCCTCACGCACCTTTTTTTATTTGCATAAAGCAACCGCGGCGATGAAATCGCAAACATCGGACGTCTTTCTTGCGACTTCCCAGACAGCTGCAAAAGTCACGTCCCCGGCCAACGGGGCTGCAAAACGCCGCCTGCCGCCGCCGCTCCTACCCTGAGCCTCAACAAACCCGGCGTTCGCACAGGTCTGTCGTCATTTCAAATAAATGCAATTAGCAGCCCGGCCTCCCTCTCTTGCTGGGGGCCAACATCGGCAGCAGGGAGGTGGTACGCGCACCGCCAATAGGTCCCAGTTCTGCACACACTTAAAGAGACTTAACTTTAAGCGGGTTGAGGTCATACGAATGTAAAGCTAAGCTCCTTTTCACATCAAAAATGTCCTACAAATGCAAAAGACGGAATAAATTGGCTGGTGCGAATGTTTATCGGTGCTCTGCGAGAGGCTGGATGGAAAGGGCTGAGCAGGGAGGGACAGGCTCTGCGCTGCCCACTCTGATCGCTCAGAAACCGCAATTTCTCTTCCGCAGACAACTGTGGCCCTTTCAAATGTGTTTCAGTCTCCAAATGCTGTTGTCCACCCCGAATTTCAGTTGATGGGGAGGGGTGGGGAGGTGTTCACTGAACACGGCAGCAGTTTATTGAATCCTCGGGGGCAGCCGGAGCGCGGCGCCGGGTGCAGCCTGCCGGCGTGCGGCCCGGCCACCGGCAGCTCGCACACGGGGAAGATCAAAATGAAATTAATCTGAGTGGCAACGTTCAAAACTAGAGCAATTTGTTAAAATGAAATGCTTGGGAAAAAAAAAAATTATCCTCTGAAGGTCAAAACGAGTGGTTCAGATTTTTTTTTCCCTGTCAATAATCTCCTATGTGTTCCCACTACATGGTTTGATTTCAGCAAAACTGCGCTTCCCAATAAAAATCGCTTCCACTGAAGCCCTTTCTTGCCTTCCCGCGGCCAAAAGAGCTTTGCCTGCAGCCGAGTTCCCCGCCGAGCTGCAAACGGGGGCAAGTCCCCCGGGGCTGCTCTGTGCCCGGGGGTGCCGGCCCCGCTGCGTCGCTCGGGCACGGTGCCTCTCGCCTGACCCGGGGAAGCCGGGTATGGCTGCAAACGCACACACGAGCACCCACGGGCAGCTGCTCCGGGCCCCCACCCGCAGATTTCCCTTCCCACTCTGCTTTTGCACACACATCTCACGTGTGTGCACACACACACTGCCCTTGTCACACACCCCGACCGATGCTCTCGCCACCACGCACACCTTGTTTCACAACCAGACTTTTTTTCTTGCCTCCGCCCCAGGCTGAAACAAGCCTCTGGATATTTCCCCTCCAACGCAGCCCCTGCAGCCCCCAGCACCGCCCCGGACCCCTCATCCCCTGCCTCCGGGGATGCTGTGCTCCTGACTTGGAGGGGCATCACTCCATGGCAGGTGCTTTCTGCTCCCCTTTTTATTTCTGCCTATTTCTGCAAATGTTGGGCACAAAGCAGGGACAACCCTGCCGCTCGGCAGGAGCAGAGGAGCATCCCTTCAAATGAGATTTAGAAAAGCGGCGTGGGAAGGGTTTCCGTACCGCACATCCACAGAAGAGAGCAGCAAATCCTCTCGTCGTTTGACGGCACATCGCGGAGGCAAGTCCTTGAGCGTGAGACACAGAGCTACCAGGGATTACACAATTCCCTTTGAAAAAGGGCTTTTCTTCCAGATCCCTTTAGCAAATCTCCTGCTATTACCCACCCTAAAGCACTGGTAACACTTTCAATCTCTCTTGCTTTCTGCCACAGACATACATTTTACCTTTCACTCAAGGGCTCGGGTTTTTTTCATTGACTATTGAAAGCGCATTAATGCCTGGGACATGGGGTGGGAGGGGATAACGGACTGGGGGGGGGCCTGTCCAAATCAAACAGCTATTCCCACATTCCCTAACGCAGGGCACCAGCCGCACTGAGCCAGGTGCTCCCCCACCCAAGCCCAAGCTCCCTCCTAAAACACACAAGTCCAATTTTGGGGTTTGACTGTTTCCATGTATTTGCCCCGGCAAGGCTGGGGCTCGTCCCGGCTGGCGGCAGGGACCGGCGCTGCAGCATCCCACGAGGAGCGGTGCTGGGGATGTGGCTGGAGTTGGGATCGGGTTGGACCGAAGCCCAACTGAGCGCAGCGTTTGGGATGAGACGCCGTCAGCGTTTGACCATTTCAGCTGCCAAACCCTGCATCCCCCGCACGATGTAGGGAAGTCTTGGCGCGGATGCAGGACAGAAGGTCCCACGTATTCACAGAGGTGCAGGTGGGACGTTTAGTGGCCGTTTCAGCTCTCCCCACACAATCCATCAGCTGACAAAGCAAAACCTCTGATTTCTCCTTCTCCACCGAGGGCTGGGGATGGATCTTCATCGCTATGGGGAGAAGCCACAACCAGACACCACCACATCCCAAAATCCAACTGTGCCCAGGTGCTCTGGGCTGCCAGGAGCGGGGGACGCGGGCGGTGGGATGGAGGTGAGGAGCCTGGAGCGGGCAGCGGGATGTCAGTGGGAGCAGGGCCAGGCACAGCGGCGGGAGCTGGAGCGCGGAGGAAGGGGCTTTCCTATTGTCCAGAACAAAAGAGCAGATGTGCGCCCAGCGTAGGGAAAATCCCACCCTCCGAAAGCCAGATCTGGCGTTTCCACTCGGAAGGGCCTCAAGGCTGTCATTACAACTACGTTCTGCACCAGCGCAGCTAAACCCCTTCTTCAACTGATTTCATTAATTCGGGACGGCTACTCGTCCACACGCTTACAGCGGGTTATTCTGACGGGCCGTGCCCCCGCCAGCCCCTCCGCACCTCCAATGGTTGTGTCAAGGGCGCCGCTTTTGCTTCTCTCTGATTTTATTTTAGTTTTTTTTCTTAAAAGCCAATAAGCAAAATAAAGGCTTTTTTTTAAAAGGATTTTTTTCCCCTCGTTTCTTGACTGCAGCCTTGCTCCCGCGTTAACGTCCTTCATTAGCCCTGCTCAGAAGCCTGGTGGATCAGCTCAAACATACGTGCTAATGCATCCTTCTGGATGGCACTGCAACGCTGAGTGTATCCGTACAGTCACTTTAACCTGAGGATCTCCACATTAAGCCCAAGCCATTAAGTGCTAGCTGGTGCCTGAGCTAACAGATGTCTTTCAGAAAAGACCACAGTCTTCATTTCAAGAGACCAAGAATGAAAAAAACACCATTTCCCTTTGGGTTTGTTCCAAAATGTTGGACCTGGGTTTTTTTCGGGTGGGTTCTTTTTTTGTTGTTGTTTTTTTCCAGTTTGACTTCATCTGGCTCTTACTTCCAGCCATCCGTTTGTGTTTTCCCCCCCTACTAGATTATAGAACCTGCAATGCCCACTCTTTTCTCCCCGTGAAGGTACTTACACACTGTCATCAAGTCACCTCTCAACCTCTTTTTTTTTTTAAATAATGCAAACAGATGGAGGTCTTTAAGTTCTCCCCCCTGTAAGGCCGTTTCTCCAGCCCTTCAATCAATTTTGTAGCTCTTTTCAACACTCTCCAACTCCCTCTCTTAAATGCAGATGCCTGAACTGGATGTAAAATTCCCAAATCAGCCTCCCCAGTCCCATAGAAAGGTAAAATCCTCTCCCAGCTCCTACTCACTGTTTCTACTCTCATGCACTCAAGAATCTCATTCAGTCTTTTGGCTCAAACATCACGCGTTGCCAGGAAGCTCCTGCTGAGCTGATGCTCCACTACAACCCCCTCAAGTCCTTATACAGAACCAATCCAGCTCACACTACCCCGCTTGCTAAGGCTGGAGCTCCTTCTTCCTTCCTAGGTGTTCCTCACTGAACTGCTGTGATTTCACACTTATTCAGGTTGTAATAGTGTCTTTTGGTCTTTTACTGTAAATGCATGGATTGCTAAATGCTGGAGACTGACCTATAAACTGGGAAAAGGGAGGGNTCCCCCCCTACTAGATTACAGAACCTGCAATGCCCGCTCTTTTCTCCCCATGAAGGTACTTACAGCCTGTCATCAAGTCACCTCTCAACCTTTTTTTTTTTTAAAAAAGGAAAGCAAATGGAGGCTTTTAATTTCTCCCCCCNTCTCCAACTCCCTCTCTTAAATGCAGATGCCTGAACTGGATGTAAAATTCCCAAATCAGCCTCCCCAGTCCCATAGAAAGGTAAAATCCTCTCCCAGCTCCTACTCACTGTTTCTACTCTCATGCACTCAAGAATCTCATTCAGTCTTTTGGCTCAAACATCACGCGTTGCCAGGAAGCTCCTGCTGAGCTGATGCTCCACTACAACCCCCTCAAGTCCTTATACAGAACCAATCCAGCTCACACTACCCCGCTTGCTAAGGCTGGAGCTCCTTCTTCCTTCCTAGGTGTTCCTCACTGAACTGCTGTGATTTCACACTTATTCAGGTTGTAATAGTGTCTTTTGGTCTTTTACTGTAAATGCATGGTTCGCTAAATGCTGGAGACTGACCTATAAACTGGGAAAAGGGAGGTTTTTTTGCATCAGACATTGCAATTTGCCTGTTGTCCCTTTTCTCCCGTTCCCTGCCATCGCCACTCCTGGGCTGCCGTGCTGCTTTTGGTGCTCAAGGGTGGCAGACATCCACCCACAGCTGGGCTGAAGCCTGAAAACCCGCGCGGAGCAGGGGATTGAGCCAGCTGGCCACAGCTGGGCCACAGCTGGGCCACAGCCAGGTACTGCATGAGCTGACATTGCCTTGAGTGTGCGCTGGGCAGCACGGTGGCAGCCCCCATAGCCCCAGGCTCACGCCATTTCCCTGGGCAGCTTTCAAAACACTTCAGCACTGATAAAAGGGCGACATTTTCGGTGTGGGCACCCGATGTGGTGCTCTTCTGAGCAATGCAGCTGTCTGGGAGCTGAAATATCTGAAACTCTTCTTATGCCTTTCTTTTTCTTTCCCAGTTCGGCGTTGCGGGTATAGCGCATACACACACTTTCCCATCTGTGAACAACTGCCCATCAGCCCCCTCTGGGCTGCAAGCCGCACAGTCACTTATAGGGGATGTTATGGGTCAGCCTTAAAGAAATCTAAATAACATGCTGGGAAAAAAATGCTGCTTGCTGGAGAGCCGCTAGCAATTCCCTCCTCTTTAACCAGCAGGTGATTTCTCTGCAGCAAACACTGCTTTTGTGGGAGGAAGATTGCCAGCCAGGGTGGGTTTTTTTTTCACTGGGAAACAGTTGAATTCTGAGCAAGCGCTGCGAGACTTGGCCTGCGTCCACCCGCCTGGTGTGGATGGCCACGGGGAGGGCAGGGGGAGGCCGGCGGAGATGGCAGCAGCCGACCACTGCATGTCAGTGTTGCTCCACGCAGCGCGCACAGCTGTGCAACATCTGCCTCCCGCGCTGGAGTGAATCCGCTCTGGTCTAAAGCACCGCTTTACTGGGGGGATTGGGGTTCTGAGGACGATGTGACAGCACTTCCTGGACCGAGGGACAGTCCTGGTTGCGTGGCACAACTGGCCCATGGTGCCCGGCTCCTACTGAGGGCTCAAGGGGTGGGAATCACATCCCTGGTCCAGGAGAAGGTGCCTGGCCCTCAAGCAGGTACCCAGGGGAGCATGTCCCTGGGTGTAGGGACACATCTCACCCCACTCCTGAGCCCCGTGCAAAGCACAGAACCTGCCTGAAATCCCACCACAGGGTCTGGCACAGCACGGTTGCAAGGTTAAAGGTTCACCTGACATTCCCACTCCTGGTTCCTACAGGGGCCAGGCTCAGAAGTCAAAGCCAGCGTAGCCCTGGGCAGGCGTGCTCCGGACATCGCCCATCTTCCCAGTGCTGTGCTGGTGTAACCCCACCGAACAGCAGCGCCAGGACCTGCTGGTCCTCTGCTGGGCTCCCCAGCACCGCAGCCTCCCCGCACGGCTCAGCCGCTGCCCGGGGCAGAAGGGATGCTGTGCAGAGCATCCCACTGGGACTGCACATGGCTGCCCATGAAAACCCTCCAGTAACACAGAAGAGAGACAAAATCCCTACGTGATGAATTATTATTGCCAGAGTTACTGTTGTGGGATACTTAAACCTCCACACCAGCCTCATGCAGCTCCTGCTGAACTCAATAGTAACTCACGCTTTTGACTCCCTCCTCCAGGTCCTGCTCAAGAAGAAATCTATAATTTGGGTCCTGAATTTTCCTGCCATTGCCTTGGTAACACATTTCCTTCTTGTGTCCATCACCTCAAACCAATATATAGTAAAGGTGTGAGGAGAAAGGTGAAAAGTGGTGTGGTCGATGGAGAAAACACGTTGTCCTGGGAACCCAATGTGCTTCCCACCTGTCGGCTCAGGTCTATGATTAACCATGCAGGTGGCCAGGGCGGACCTGTGGTTTCATGAAAAGGGAAATAAAAGATAACTATTTTGCTCTGATTTAGTGGAATAACAGCACTGATGGTGCCTCATGCAAGGGTAGAAGGGGGGCTGGATTTATGTAGTGGAAATTCAGCTGTCCAAAAACGAACAAAGCTCTTGTTGACTTTGAGAGCAGAGAGGGGTGTTGAATTCAAAGGCTGCTGATTTGTTGGCTGCATGCCCGAGTCCTACAAACAGCCAGGAGGGCTTGTGCAGGTGTTTCACCAGGCATGAAGCGAGCTGGTTCAGCTCAGGAGATGTCCTCCCCCTCCATTCAGAAAAACTAACATTGAGCTCTGAAGGAGAAGCCATCCCCTAGATCAGCAATGCTTCTCTTTGCTTTGTTCCCCCATGCCCAATAAAGGGGAGAATTTGGAACTTGCCAGCCTTACGAGGAGGTTCTGAGGATTTATTTGTCAAATCTCTCAGTGGTAGCATTTCCCTACCATCAGTCATCATCAGTGCGGGACAGCAGCCACACCAGGGACATTGGCAAAGGGACACGGGCATGGATTCAGGGGAATGACCAGGAGCTACCAGCTAAATAGCTTTGGGCTTTTTCCTGTGTAAATTTAGTTTTAGCATTAGAGCTTGTCATACCTCATCGTTTGCTGCAGAGAAAGTACAGCCGTTGGCATAGACGTTGCCCTAGAGAGAATGCCGTGACGCCCCATCACGCACTCAGCCACGCAGGCTGTGCTAGAGGAGGGTTAATCAGCAATTTTTTTTCTTTCAAACTCATTTGCTAGTGCTGTATCCACAAAACGCCGCTGTGCTCCAGGGAGATGACAGGCCAAACCCTGGTTCACGTCAGGCCTGAACCCAACCGGCAGCAGTCCTGCTGGAGCTGTGAAGGCAGCAGTGATTTGTGACCCTGTTCTGGTCGGCCCAAGAGGCTCTGTGACCCATTAGGGATGCCCCGGGGCACATTACTCACACCACAAGTATGAGCAAGCAGGGAAGGATGGCGGTATAGGGCTGCACCACAGAGCTACAGGTCGAAGGCAGAGACACGGAGAGCCCACGGAGATGCTGGAAGAGCCCCTCAGCGTGTGCAGGGTCCCATGCATCGCCCGGCACTGGCACCACCCAGCACCCCAAAGCCTTGTGAGTGACTGCGTGATGGGCATGATCGTGGAAAATTAAGCCCTGGGCATGTAGCCCTGCAACCTTCCTCACCCGGACCCTCGATGAGGTTGACCTGCATGAATCCTGCAAACATCAGCATTGCAGTTAGGAATTAACTTGCAGACTGCCCTACGGGTGCTGGGGAGCAAACAAGAGGCCCCGACCCGATGGCTACTGGAGTACCGGAGTGGTTTTGAGGATCAGACCCATATTTTGGCTGCAGCTTGGCTCACTGCGCTCTCGAAGCTGGATCTGAGCTTCCCCTCCCCAGCTTTGTACCACACGGATGTTTCTGTGCAGCCAAGAGATTTGCTCGGTGACTCTAACACAAACTTGGGAAATATTCCCTCAATCAGGAAGTTATATAAAGTGCATTCCCTAAGATGCACAGTTTCTCTGTTGGCCCGGTGGTGCCTATGCAAGGAATATCCATGGTGATGGTGCCCACGGCATCTCGCCTGTACCGCCTGCAAATAGCAGAAATGCGGCTCTGACTTAAATAGGTGCAGGTGCTTGGAAAAAACACTTAACAGAGTCTTCATGCTGTTGGACATCACAAGCGTGTCAAAATGAAAACATCAGAAGATCACGGCCATTTCACAGAAACATCGTGTTAGGGACAGAAAAGAAACAAATTGCTCCTACTGAGTCACATCATCTTCGTCCCAAACTTTTGGAATGAGTTATCTTGAGTTTTTCCATTTTGAAACAATTTTTAATATCTAATTTTAGAATATAAAATAAAACATCATGAAAACAAAAATGTTTTCAATTATTAAAATCTGTTTGACCAAGCGCAAAATATTTTTTCCAGCCAAACTCTCACAGATCATTTTGAAACCTTCCAGTGTCTCTCCTGGCTGGGATAAAAGTCCTCGCCAGATCTTAGATACCCAACCGGCCTGTCCACAGGAGACACAGAGAAGGTGTGTGAACACAGCCAACACAGCGTTGCGTTGAAATCCTCTTGCTCTGCTACCAAAACTTCATCCTGAGGAGACTGAGCTATGATGAAATTCACCCTTGTTATGAGAATCAGCACAGGCCACGGGAGTTATTTTATTCTTCAGAGCTTATGAGGCACCAAGGTCTTGGATGGGTGGCAGCACAAGGGTCATCATCAGCTGTGCACCTGGAGAGGAGATCCTTGCTCAGAAGTGACTCTTATTGCTATAAAACATCTCCAGTACCTTGTGCTTGAAGCAAAATCTCCTAAAATGTAGATTCTTCCTGACGGTGTCCCAAATTTCCTCTGTGACTTCAGAAAGTTGTTTAATCTGGATGCCCGACCACACAGTGAACTGGGCTGGAGGGGAGAGAAGGGGATGTTATTTCCAAAGATCAAACGGGTGCTGTGAATCTGCCCGGGGGGTGGGCTTAGCCCCTTTTTCCAACCAAAACATCCATCAAGTTCCCTAACGCGAAGAGCAGTCCCACAACGCCAACAATGTCGGCTTCACGGACAGGAAGCAAAACTGCACATGTTAACACAGGAAAAAGTGCGTGGCTGGTATTCCTAATGTTTTTCCGCTGTTATTATTATTTACTTTGTGCATCCACATAATCAGGGCTTGCAAGGGAAAATGTGAGAAAGGATCCCATCCCAGCATAGGCATAGGAAGTACACCAGGAATACATACAGGCACAGGGATTTAAAGCTCGCTTAGCTGCCAGCCCGGCGCAGCGTGCGTACGGCTGAGCCACCAAAGAAGGGGAGCGGAAAGGCAGCTCGTGTGTCTGGTGACAAACTTTGGCCACGAGAGCCATGAAAACAGGATGGTATCTGATAATTTGCTGCCGCTGTGTTTTTTCTGCCATGCCGAGGAGTGCACAGCACCTTCTCCGTGTCTTTCACCCCTGTCTAAGGCAAGAACAGCTGTGGCTTCTACAGGGGACTTGTTATGGAACACCACGGGTTTATTGAACACCATGAGTTTATTGAACACTGTGAGTATAAGACTCGTTATGAGTTATTTGATTATTATGTTCAAGTGGTTGAGGGACCCGAGCCATCGCGTTGGGGATGGTTGAGCCATCCCAAAGGGAAGCAGGAAAGTGGGGCTTCCTCTTTTTAAAACCAGGGCTTTGCCTTTCTGCTTAACGCAAACACAGGGCTCTGCCGTTCCTGTGGATCTGACCCCGGTGGGTCACAAGCTCAGATGTTCATTGCCCAAAGAACAGCAGCATCCGTCTCAAACACGGAGAGCCAAAGAGAAATCCCTCCTTTCTGCAATGACAGGCTCCTTCAAGCCCCTTGCAGTACATCTATTCATTAATTCACCCAGAATCACAGTCTTGCCACGTGTTTCTGAGCAAATCCAACCTCCCCCGTTAGCAGCCAGCATTTGCAGCACTCCCTTAAATATTTTCCTCTGCTATGGACAGGATCCCATGTTGTTTCCCAGCTCTTTTGGAGCGGTGTCCCCATGGTTACCTTCTCCTCCTCTGCCTTCCCCAGCTGCTCCGGCCCCACTGCTCCCATCCCTGTCCCCTGCAAGGAGCCCTGCAGGACACAGGCGCCAGCCAAACAGCTCCACAAGTTTCTCCTCAGCCCCAGAAGCACAAACTTTTGTCGTCAAACCTGCTGAAAAAATGATTGAATCTTCATGAACGCCATAGGAGGAAAAGCCTCGTTTCAAGATCTAAGCAAAGTCAGGACGAATAATACAGCCTGGCAGGAGAGGGTTACTGTCCCCGAAGGGCAAGCGAAGGGGGACAGGCAGGGGAACACAAAGGGAAATGCTTCATTAACTCCTCCTGAGGTTATCTGCTCGGTTTAAAAGCTAATGCCTCCTCCGAAAGGGTACAATGCATCAGCTTGCAGCCCAGTTCATTACAGAGCTGTTCCGTGCAACCGGGGACACTTCTGCTGGGCCTCTCGTAGGGCTGTCTTTGACCAGAGCCACCTGCCACCGCGCAGCCGAGCTAATGATCTGCCCCTCTGTTATTCTTTTCATCTTTTCTGAAATCACCCAGCTTTATGATCCCGTTCTCCATTACTCCGGAACAGACCTGAAACGATGTGGCTGCAGTCGATGGAGGGATATTTTTCTCCTTGTGCTTCCCCGAGTCCTTGAGGACTTTCAGCTATCCTGAGCCGTTTGGATGAGCACGGCAATGTGTCTTGGCACAGCAGCATTGGAGAGGAACAGGTTTTCTGGGAACTGAGGTTTTCCAGGGAATAAGACCCCCTGGACAGAGTCCCCTGGGGCTGTCGGTGGCCTCCCTGTTTGAGGAGGACGTGGCTGCACAGCATCTCTCCCACTTGGCTGTACCCAGCGGGCACCAAATACCCCGGCACAGGCTTTTGTTAGGGCTCCAGGCAGCTCATTCCTGCAGGGTCCTGTCGCAGAGCCCATTTCTTCCTTCTCTCTCAGACAGCTGTTTACATTTTTGTTTGTGTGAATAATCTCAAATATGAAGCCTTTGCTTTGCTTTTCACCCCATTAGATAATATTAATTACTGCAGGGAGCCAAGTAGCTTGGAAAAAGGGAAGAAAAAAACCACTCTGGAAAAGTTGCAGGCCTTGCAAGTATTTAAAGGGCCATCTGCATCTCCTCCAAAACCGTAAAGACAAGCGAGAGCAGCAGTAGTGCATATTTATTCAGTAGACATCATGGCAACGTTTCTGCTCCTGTCTCAGCCAAGAACTAGCACCAGAAATGTACGGCTTGCTATTCTTCAAGCCCTCCTCTCCGTTTGGAACGTAGCAGAGAGGTTGTTTGGATGCCTGGCGGGACCCGACCTCTGGAAGGAGTCACCTGGATTTTTGGGTCAAATGCCAGCTCTGCCCTCTGCCTCCTCCTTCCACACACACCGCACCTTGCAGTTGCCCCTTTAGAGCTGCTGCACGCCTTCTCCTAAAAGGTTTTCCAACAGCTTTATGTGTTGGTTGGCCATCGGAAAGACGCTTGACTCAAGCGAACTCGCGGTGTCCTCTGGTGGGGAGGGATGCACACAGAAATGCAGATTTCTGATCCTCACCTATTGCCCCATATGCACGGATTCCCCCCGGTGCACCTCGTTGGGGATTCAGGGACCATTCCCAGAGAGAAACACCTCCTCACTTCACATCCAGACACAAATATTTGTTAGGCATAATAAGGGAAGACTGAAATCCTTTTTAACATGTGCAGTGAGACAAGCTGTTTAAGAACAATAACAAATAACAATAAGTTTATTAATAATTCATCCGTTTCAAGCAAACGTCTTCTCCAGGCAGTCATCCCTGCCTCCTGCCTCTCTTTGATACTAAGCAGGGCTACTTAGGTCTGTCCCTGATTTGTCGTTTGGATGCCGGCCAGCAAAGCTTCCAGGTGGATGATGCTGATTTACAGCCCATCTACGTTTGCTGCTATATTTACACTGAGTTGGGGTGGTGGGTTTTTGGTTGTTTTTTTTTTGTGAATTACCTTTCAGGGCAGCCATCAGTTTCTAAATATAGGAAGGAAACAGCAGCAATTGGAGGAAACCTAAAGTGAAATTCAGTCGCAAATCTTGTATATTCATTCCCGTTCCATCCCTCTACCTCCCCAGCACTCGCCTTGGGAAGTCATGCCTCTCACTGGCATGCTGTTCGCCAGAGATATTATATTGCTATAAATGTCAGACATTTGAAGAACAATACTATCTATTAGCATGTAAAAGAGTATTATTGTCTGCAAGTGACTAGGTTCAAAGGCGGCATTGTGCTTGGCAAATTGCTGTCTGCAGCTCCCAGCAAACACGGCTCCTTGTACCCTGCGCCGGGAGCTGATGGCACACGGTAAGGGAGATGGAGGTTCTCATCCAGCCGAAAACGCAGCCCTCAACAAAAGGAGAAAATTAGGTAGGAAAACTGTACAAATGTCTCCAATACCTTTTTGTTATTCTTTTAAGTTAGTAGTAACTTTCCCTTTGAAAGTAACCTCGGTTTCTAGATCTTTCCTTCTACTTACTCCTATACAAAAATGATACAAAAATGAGAGAGACCTTCAAAACATAATCTAAATCATCTGCTGCAAAGAGAGACCTCCGCTGGGTCCCGGGAAGGAGCCAGCGTGAACCATCCGAGCATCTGGCTGTCGACTGGGGGGGAATGGTGGTCTCTCTCCCAGATGTGTTCCTTCTGACAGGTGGTAGATCTTTTCCAGCTGCTTTTCCATCCCCAGAGCCTCGGGGCAGCTCGGGGTGTCACTGGTACACCGCAGAGCACGTGCAGCGTGGCTGCGCCTTTGAACTTGGGTTGAAATGGCGTCTTGGCACGCTCCGGGGTGCTCCGGAGTATAAATAGTGCTCAACTCCTGCAGCCTTGCTGTCACCCATTAAGCTCAAAGCATTCATTAGAGAGGTGTGAGTCTCTGCTTTGCCTTGCAGAGAGGAGGCTCAGTTTTCCTGGTCCAGTAACCCCACAAGATCTCAGCTCCACGGGCACCTCCACTCCCGGGCCACCCGACTCCCCCTGTCCCTTCCCGCAGCCCTGCTCCATCTGCTTCTTCCCGCTCGACTCGTTCGACGCAGGGAGCTGTATTTGTGGGCGTTGTGCCTACACTTTAGATTTGAAATTTGGCCGCCAGATGCAGGGACTGAAGCTAAGCTCCTCGCCGTGCAAAGCGTGACGGTGAGCAGCCAGCACCCAGTGTGGCACCGGGATGTCTCGGGTGGGAGCGGGTGGCCCAGGAGAGATCACCGCCAACTCTGGCCATGCTCCTGTTGGAAAGAGATAACTGTGGGGAAGCATATACGGATGGGTACAAAACTATATGCGATGCCTATACTCAGTGATTTACCCCCCCAAAATATCACAGCAGCACAGACAGCCCCCGGAGCTGCGCCGGCCCCTCTCCGCACCCCGCAGCCAAGCGCCTGGGTTGGGGCAGAGCACGGTTCCAACGTGGGCAGCGACGCGGGCGGCCGTGAGCGTCTGGACTCGAAAAGAGCAATAACCGCAGCGCCTTTGCAGCAAAAGGCCGTGATGCAGAGGAACTGAACCGGCTTTGAGGCAGGGACTTGGGGGAAGCCAACACGGAGCAGGTGGTTAGAAACCGCGTTAACAACCCCGCTAACAAGCGCCGCAGATTAGACCAAACAACGGCTCATCAGCATTCAGTCCAAAGGCCACAGGCTGCGAAGGGAAGAGAATAGAGGAACAACAAGAAGGAGGGGAGATGAAAAGAAAGCGGAGATGGGAATTGGTTTTAATAATATTGTTTCCTAATTACAGCACGGCACAGAGAGCAGATGCAGTCTGCTTTGACGTTTTACAATCCAGCAAAGGACGTGCCGAAAACACGGCGAGCAAACTGCTAACACCAGGGAGCCAGCGGCGGCACCCGCGGCGGCAGCGGCGGTGCAGTGCCGGGGGAGCGGGCGTCCGAGCATCCACCTCGCACTGCTGCTGCCCACCACCCCACTGGTGTTTCTTTTGAGGCTACAAAATGCAATTTAAGGGCTTCTCCTGACCTGGGTTGGGAGGGGCGCTGGTGAGGTTTGCAGGGAAGAGGTACCACCTTCCTCAGAGTGATGTATAGAGTGAGGGACAGCACATGGTGTGGGGAGATACGTTCCTCCAGCAGCTCCATGCCTTGGGAATGGGAACAGCTCTTCAAGCAGATCCCTCCTCCCAGCACAGCGGGAACCTGTTGCTTTCCTTATTACATCCTGAAACACCTACGATGGGAATTCAGTATGTTTATCCCAATGTGAGAAACCAAAATGACTTATCGCACCACCCAGCAGCACAGCTGGGACCACGGTGCAGACCCTTCAGCCCGCCCCTCGCGCTGACTGCTGCCCCACGGCAAACTGGGCAAGGATGGGCACCTATGGGACCAGTCCGCACCTTCCCCAGCACGCAGGGATGTCCAGGCCCCATCTCTCTGAGCAGGGTGTGTATAGGAAGAAGACTTCAAACTCCTGAAAAACTTTCCTCCAGCTTGGCACGGTGGCTGCGAGCCCCCTACGCTCGTTCGAGCCGTGCACTGAAATCCACAGGATGAGGAACACTAATGCATGTTTTGGCCCCAGTCCAAAATAAACGCCGGCTATAATAACCCTCATGGGAAAGCCAAACAGAGGACCCCTTTGTTAGGGACAACTCGGCACGTTACGCTTCATTTGGGCCAACAGCACTTCCAGCACGAGGCCCAGGGCACCATCTGCTTGATGTGGGCAAGGTGGGCTGAGGCCAGAAACCAGAGAAAAAGGGGAATCTCAGGACAGGGGACTTCGGATGATGCCTCTTGCGTCAGCCTGGCCCATAAAGACTCAGAAAAGCTTGGAAGAAGAGGGACTGGCAGGTATGTTGGGGCCATTAGAGTCTCTGCTGAAGGCAATGGTTTCTAATGGGGTAGGGAGCAGCGGTGGTGTCTCCTGTCCCACCCTCCTTTTGTGTACGTGTGTGAAGAGGTCCTGCTTCAGGATCCCCTATCTCTGGCTAGTTCCTGTTTGGTTCCCTTCAAAAATAGCAATAGAGGAACAACAGCATTGGATGAAACCCTGTGGCTCCCTGCTAAGGCCAGCACAAGCTCTGGTCATCTGTGGAAGCTTCTTTACTGGTGTAAACGTGATGATATGACTCAAGGGAAGGTCTGTCCTGAAGGGGACAGAAGGAGGGATGGCCTGCAAGCTCCTGCATGAGCTCCAGCAAGAGCCAGTGGATGCAAGGTGGGAAGGGAGACCTGGGAGGGGCACTGACAAGTAGGGCCAGCCCCAGCTGGGACATCGTCTGCGTGATGGAAAAGGGCTGTGCTGGTTGGGGTGGGGAGAGACAAGGAGATATCTCAGCCACAAGCATATGCTGCTCTCTTCTGTGAGGTGTGTGTCACAGAAAGGATGTCCTTGCTGTCCCAGCTGGCAGGTAGGGCCATGCCGTTGGGGTGAAATGAGCTCTGCGCGTTGCGGGTTATGGTTGTGTTTGGGGGAGCACGATGCAGGGGCCGGTTGGGTGAGGGAAGGCTGTTGTCCCCAGCCTGGGGGATGCAGTAACACATCTCCTTTGGTGCCATCACTGAGCATGGACTGCTTAGGAGGTAACCATCAACATATAACGACAGGCTAGTCCTGTGTGTTTTATCCCAGTGCCTGGTGGGCTGAGGCAGGGATAACTCCGGATGCTCCAGGTCCCTGCCTGGGTCAGCCGTGTTTTGCTGCCTGAAACCCGAGGGAGTACCTGGGGGTTTAAGCTCTGTGTAAAGTCAGAAACAGCCTTTCTGGAGCAGGTTCCCAACAGCGGCAGCTTATGGACTTCCGGAGGCTTGTTCCTGGCTTCTCCCCACCCTAAGTGCCCAGAAGAAGGTGGCGGTGGTGGTGGTGGTCCTGGGGGCTAGCTGGCCCAGGAGCGAATATCCATGCCGGGCACCCCACATATTATCGTGTAACTGTCTGTCTGCTATGTGTGGGACTCAGATTTGCTGGGAAAAGCTTTGTTGACTTAAAAAAGAGATAAAAGGAGGGAGTACAAAGCACAGAGGGAGCGAGTGTGATGGGCCTGCAGCTCCAGCTCCTGCAAAGTTAATGTTGTTCCTCTGCTCACGGGTGAGGTCCTGGTGTTATCAAAGTGGAAACCGGGATATGTTTCAATCCCACGGGGGAAAAGCAGTGAGAGGTTTATTTTTCTGACAGCTCACTTATGATGTACAGTCGTCTGGCAAAGCAATTTTATTTTTTTCCCCCCCACCTCTTATTTATGAGGGCTGAGGGAGTGCAACGCCGCAGAGGAACAGCTCTTTGCAGCGAGGGTGCCATCGGCGTTGCTGGCAATTGCTGCTGATGGGGGTGGGGGGGTGTCCTGCTGCTCCCCTCTGCGGCCCCGGTAGCTGGGAGAGGAGAGGAGAGAGATTTCCACCACAGGTGGGGGGTTCAGCCTCCCGACACGCTGATGCCTTCGTTGGCGTATGTGAAAATTGCATTGGCTTCTCGATGGTATTTAGACTGCTGAATGGTGGTGTTCAATGCTGAAATAGTGGCTCAGAAAGGATGTAATGCATACATTTAGGGGAAAAAGAAAAAAGTGTGTGGGGGGAGAAGGGTTACTGCTGTTTTCTAGTAGATGTGGCTGCACGTGGCGCTCTATCGGACGGAGCTGGCACATAACAGGCCAGCTGCGAGGAGCCGTATGGGATTTGTCTGTAGCTCCGGGATGTGGATGGTGCATGTGAGGGTTGGGGCTCAGGCCCCGAAACTGCAGCTTCCCAGCAGCTGATTTGAGCAGCGTTTGGCATCCGCGGGGGTGTGGTGCTCCTCGGTGGCCCTCGGGAATAAGAAGTTTTGGTTCCTTTATGCTTGTGAAATGCTCTGCTGGCCTGGAAAGGAAGCATTAGGGATGTGCAAATAATTAATTACTAATTAGTCAGTAGATTATTTGCAGGATACACCCGAGGCTAAGCAGTTCCTGCAGAGACGGTGGAGAGTGCTGTAATCTGTGCAGGGTCAGTGTGTGGTGGGTGCTGCGAAGTCGCTGTGTCTGAAGCAGCAGAAGGGGCATAAATAGGAAATACCTGGGAGAAAAACCGAGGTGTTTTGGGAGCCAGAAGGGAGAACAGATGGTGCTGGGAACGAGGGGATGACACAGCGCCCTTTGGGTGGACGAGAGCAGTCCGAAATGGGATCAAAGCCTCTGTCACGGGCATCCTGAATCCTCTGGTGAGGATCAAATATCCCAAGGGGGCATCAAACAGAGCCCCCAGAGCTGCTGCAACAGGGCAGGAGTGGGGGCTCTTCAGGGGAGAGCCACAGCTGTGTGTGATGATAGAGGTGAATTGCCACCAGCTGAGTTGAGCTGGAGGTGGGTTTTAACACCAGTTTCTGAGTAGTCACAGAGGGAGATGTGTCCTGGGGAGGTCAGCTCCTCCCTGCTCCATCCATCCCTTCCCACAGAGGGGTTCTCTGCAGGAGTGCCTGGGGTAAGCAGGGGGTGTGTGTGGTTTTTTGCTGTGTAAACCAGTATGGGGGTGCCCTGACTGGGGTGGGACTGGGGAGACATGCACTGGTGCCAGTACGGGCGCTCGCCTGAAATCAGGGGGGTAATCAGGGGCTGGGGCAGGGGGTCAGCTGGGGGGTTAGAGCACCCTCCTACCCCAGCTGAGGGATTTACTATGGGGTTGTAGGGTGTTTGCTTCCCCCGTGGGAATGTCCACCCCTGTTCTACACCTCTGAGAGCGGGTCGGTGGTGGCTGGTGCCACTACGGGTAGTGATGGTGTCTGTCACCTTCACCAGTCTGTTACCTGTGTCTCTGCGCTCGTTAGTGTGCAAAGTTTCCCTAGTTTGCTTTATTTGTACAAATCCTTGCTGTTGAATGAGCCATCCGACATTAAGTTAAATTGACAGCAAATAGGTGGTGAAGAGGCAAATCTGAAACATTCCTAAACTTCCTTTTCCCCTCGGCTGTGCTGGCACGGACGGCTGCGGGGCCGCCCCGTGATGGGGGCTGAGCAATGCTTTTCCACCGGTTATTTTAAACCCCGGCGGCTCCTGGCCTGCTCGTTGGTGGAGGAGGATGGAGGGGATGGCCAGGGTCCCAGGCAGCAGCTGACATGGCTCCTGTTTAACAGAAATCACCTTCCAGATGGGCTTTTGGCTCTGGTTTAACTATGTCAGTCCTGAAAACATACACCAGTGAAACATGCCCAGCTCTTGCTTTTTCAAGCTGTTTGGTTGCCCTCTGAGGATAGCAGTCACGTGGGCCTTGAAGGGTGTCCTCAGTGTCTGGAACAGCAATAAAAGGTACCGTGTGAATGCAGAAAGGGTTAACGCTCTTGGGTTGAGGTGAGGCCGAGGCAGTGGACCTCAATTCAAACCAGGAGATCTTCCTGCTGGGAGCAGAGCGATGCGGCTTCTTCAGTGTCAACGTGGGAAAGCGATAAGGGGAGGCTCTCTTCCCGTCCAGCTAATGATCTGCAGTAATGAGAACTTGGCCTCAATCTGCTCTCCGGGCTGAGAGCGAAGGCAGGAATTAAAGCGGCCGGGCCCTGGGCAGCTCTTGCGGCTGGGTGGTCCTGCCCCAGCGGGGAGTGCGTGCCGGCGGCGCCGAGCCGAGTCCCTCAACGTGGATGAGGAGGGAGTGGGGATTTTGGAGTGCCATAAGGGTTGCTGATGGGTGGGCTGAGCCGGTCACGACCAAGCCCTCCCGTTGGAGGGTGGCACATGGGGGGGATTCGGGAGCGGTACCATGTGGAGCTGGTGAGTAGCTCATGCCACTGCTCCCCGGGGCTGGCTGGTCCCTAGCAGGCATACCTGCTTCGTGGGCTTGTCTTGTTTTGTTCTGCTTTGTAGAGTTTCAGTTTGCTGCTTTTCTGGTGAGGCTCTTTAGGTGTGGTGGGTGTGAATCTCAGGAAGGTCCCTGAAGACCTGGGGGCCAGGAGAAATGTGTCCCTACAGCAACTGCCTTCCTGTGGTGCGGCATCAGCTCAGCCCAGGGGTGGCAGTGGCTCCTGAAAGCTGCCACGTCCCTGGCAGGGGATGCAAAGAACCAATTAATGTTGGTTGGTTTTTTAATTTGTTCCCAGTTCTGGCTGACATCTCAGTGGATAATAACCAAGGGTGTTAAGAGGTCCTGTCCATACGGGTAAAAGAGAGCGCTGAGCCTGAGTGATGCCTAGAGCAAGTTGAAGCCCTGTTAATGTGCTGAGGTTTGGAGAATGAAGCTCCAGACTAAACATGTGAGTGATTGATCATGGTTTCTTGTTTGGTTGATCCATGGGTGAAGCACAAAAAAGAGCCACCTGTGTCCTCCTGCTGGGATCTCAGTGCTGTGTATGCAAGAGAGGAGCTGCTGGGTGGATCTCTGTAGCTGCCTGCCACCGTTCAGTTTGTTATGGCACATCACGTGCACCTCTTTGGACCTGTTACCTCTCTTCCTGCATGATCAGAGAGGACAGTGCCCAAATCTGGGGAGCAAGAAAGGGTTCCAGGGCTGCCAGACTGGAGTCCCCAGCAGTAACAACAGGAGGTGTTATTTAGGGACATCATTTTAAGGAAATTGCTTGTGAACTGATCTTCTCCCGTAGCAAACTGTCAATGGGTTTCTCGACCTTGCAAAATGCATGTGGCATCCACCGGCAGATGAGGCACAGGCTTTCTCTGTGTGCTTTTACCCTGTGCACTGGAGATGGCAGCAGAGCACTCCAGGCTCCCATGTATCTTGGGAGTTTAAATGTGCTTTTTCTCTTTTTGTGTCTGAGGCTGCTAAAAAGTTGGAGTATTGATGGCTTTTTAAAGTGGTTGGTGTGCTTGTGATGTGCTGGTCAAAATACAGATTGGCTCTGATGTCTTAACCATTCATCAAATTGTGTCTCCATTGATTTTCCAGGGATTGTTGTATTTTCTGAAGTTCCAAGTCTAATAGCAGATCTCAAAGCCAGAGGCAGCTATTAAATCATCTGGTCTTACCTACCGTACAACGCAGGCCATGTGGCTCTGTCCTTTGGCTCTGCACTGAGCTGGCATTTGATTAAAGCAGATTTCTCTTTGTTTGCCTAAAGGCTGTGTTATTTTGGGGAATGGAAAGCTACCTGGAGACTTCCCTTGTAGGGTTTGCTTGTTTAAGTGCCTCTCACTAAATTGTGACTGTAACTGAAACGTGCAGCCTTTATTGTCTTTAATCTCGTGTTTCTTGGTTGGGTTGGTGGGAGCTCACAGCAGATGCTTGAGTGAAAATCTTCTGGCTGTTAATGGTACCAGTGAAGGTCAGGTGTGGGATGCCCTCAGGGATGTGCAGGACCTCCCTGAAGGTTGTCCAGCTCCGTGGGGTGCCCATGCAAGTCCAAACATGTCCTGCTTCATCCATTTGGGTCGTTAGGTTCCTAGAGTGATTATAGATTTCTAGAGAAAGTTGAAGAGGTGCAGCGAGCTGCAGATAAAAGCATAGACTTGCTTCAAGGCCTTGCAAACGAGTGCTGCAGGATGTGAAGCTCTAAAGATGTGGTCTCCATGTGATTTGCCCTACCTCAATGGGTGTTCTGAGGTATAGATACACATATTTAAGTCGCAAAACATCATGAGGTTGTGCCAAAGGAGGGACGGCTGCAAATGTGCCTGTTCTTGCATGGTTTCTCTAAACATCTGCTGTTGGCCACTGCTGCAGACAGAGCAATGAATTAGAGACCTCTTTGGTCCAGCCCCATGAGGCAGCTTTTGCGATCGTGCTGCTGTGAGTGATGGCAGCTGGGCAGTCTGTCTGGCCCAATGCTGGAGAAAACATCCCCTGGAAGTACCTATAAATTTGAGATGACATATTCGATACAATGCGCTGATTGCAGTGGTACATCACCTGGGAGGTGAGGAGCTTAGCTCCGGAGGCCTAAGACTCAGTGGCCCCAGTGTCTATCATCTCCTGTAGAGATGTCTTTAACTCACTTCTAGGTAGTGCTGTGAATTAAACTACCTGCCTGAATGACGGATCTGGAGGAGTCTAACAGCCGTCGGCATTATCGATCTCCCACCCTGCTACACTTACACTGCTGAGTGAAGGGAACGATATTTCTATTGAAAAATAAATTTTAATTTAAATCAAGAGCCAGTCCAATAAAAGATAGAGTGTCTTTGTAACTTGAAATGATAAAAGTGAAAACAAGTAACCTTTCTTTGTGGTACAGCTTTCGTTTTTGGTTTGAAAGGATCTAGTGTTTCATAGGACTTATTTGTGGAAGGACAAGAATAACTTTTTGGTTCAGTTCTTGGCTAAAGCAGAATTTGTTTTGATTTGTGGTTTTTTTTTAAACAAACTTTTAAATAGTAGTTGGCTTGAGTTTTTATTGGAAATCCAATCCCCTTACATGCAGATTTTCTTAATTGTTTTTATGAAAAACAGCATTGAGTGGAAGAGTGTTGTTTGAAGCTGCAGAACGTGTACAGCTCAGCTGACTTCAGCTGTTGATCTGTGCACTGCTTCAAAGCTGTCTGAGAAGGTAGCTAAGGAAAAGGAATTGATGTCAGGAGGTCTGAATGCATGATGTGGAGATTTGTGTTTCCAAAGTGGAGGGGAAAATATTGAAAGCCCAATGTCTCACTTGAGCTGCACCACAAGAGGGCAACCCGAGGCCACAAATCCTCCACTTACGCCTGGGAGAAGCTGGTAGGAGCATTGGGAGAGAATGACATGATGGAAAATGTGGCCACCACCACCTCCCTAGTGCAGAGCAGAACCTGCTGGGAGGGGGGCTGTGGCAGTGTGTTTTGTGGGTGTCCACATGACTGCATGCAGCCGTGCTAATTGCAGGTGGTTTTCTCAATGGGAAGCAATTTGTTGGCATTGGCTAAATTCATGCCAGATGCTTCTCCATCCTGTGGATCAAGGCAGAGGTTGCTGCTATCAGTCCGGGTTAGTGCTATGGGACTCTGCCCTGTTAATGTCTGCCAACACCCAAAGCAGCAAAGTGGCTGAAATGAAAGGTGTGAAATGCATTTCGTAGTAGATCTTACTCAGGTGCTCTTGCTGCAGATCTTAAGGGAGGCTTGAGGTTTCCGTGCAGCTGAGCTGTCTTACCTGTCCCTTGCAGAAGAGCCATGAAGGCTCCAGTCCATATGTAGAAGGCAATGACATGGGACCCCTGGCCAGCCTGCAGCCCACCTTGCCCAAGTCATATCGCAGCAATGGAAAATGTAGTTAGGTGTTTGGAAAAAGCCCTCCCTGTGAAGGGTGGCCAGCCCTGAAGTTAGGGCTGGAGACATGGTGGAGCATCCCAGGCTGTTTGATGCTGTGTGGAGCCAGATGCCGTACCCTGCTGTCCTGGTGGTATCTGCTGCTTCATGGCACCCTCCTCCTCCTCCACTTGGAGAGCAGGGGATGCAACATGAATGCAGCAGAATATTGAGCTGAAATTGAGAGTAAAGAAATAATTCCCAGCTCATCACTGGCAGTTTGAGTGGAAATGACCCTGTGGAACCAGACAATGTTTTTAAACTCTTCTGACGTCAGCAACATCACTTTGGAAATGGGTGGAGTAAGCTAAAAATGCTCTGAAACTGGTTTAAAATGGCTGGATTTTCAAAAGGGGGGTTGGAAAAAAAGTGCGTCTGCTTGTGGAGGGATGAATGATTCCTGCCCAACAGCCGTGCTCCTGCTGGGAAGGGGATTCCCTACTGGGAGGCGATGGCTGCCCAGCAGCCCCAGTCAAGGTCACGCCGGGCTGAGCTGCGCTGAGGGGCTGTGCCAGGGCTGCCGCGTTCACGACCTGACTCAGAACAAGGGCTCGTTTAAACAGTAGCAGGAGCTCAATTAAAACAGAGACACTCTCAATTTAAAAGTACGTAACGGCAGGAAAAACAACCCACGATGAGTTAAAGAACTGACTCAGGCCAGCAAAGGCCAGTCCTGAAATAGACCTCGAACGGGGCTTGTTGAAAATGCTTCCATCAGAACAGTTTCCTGATGGAGAATTTGGCATTTCTACTCAAAGAAATCTTTCAAGAAAAGCATCTGCTTCTGTGGAAAATTTCATCTTTTTGGGTTGGAAAAACGGAGCATGTGAAAACTGAAATCCTTCAGTCCAGTGATGCGTCGTGCCAGTTTTCAGCCAGACTCCACCTCTGTGTTGAACTTCACTTCTCGTTCCTGTGACCCCCCTCGCCCCTCTACAGGAGGGAAAGCCCCTCTAATTATTAAGTCTACCCCTCCCCATCTCTCTGCTCTTCTTAGCAGCTGTCATGCACACCATGAAAGCCTCCCCCTCAGCAGGGAGGACTGAACGGTCGGCTTTTGGAGCAGTATGTATGGCAGCTCCCCTGGGACACCAAATGGTCTCCACCGCCTCCACGCCCTGTCCCTTCTGACATGGGCTGCTGGGAAACCCATCTCCATCCCATGCTGATGTTTCGTGCATCCTGGGAGGTGGCTGTGACTGGACAGCCAGGAAAGACGACTCATTCTACTGGGCTGATTTGTGACTTTACTGAATTATTTTGCAGCAAATGGTTTATTTTCCAGGTGTTTCTGTATTTCCTTGCTGCCTCCTTCCTCATTTCTGTTTCTATCCCTGAGCACCCAACTCCTGATGGAAATCCAACATATCAGATAGTGAAGTTGCCTACCCAGGTCCATGCAACAGGGTCAGAGTTAGTCCTAGGACCTGTTTGTTGACTCAGGATGTGTTGCCCTGTAAAGCAAGTATTGTTGGACTTCACTGTGCCTTCCTTCATCAGCAGTAAGAACTTACTCTTCAAAAAATACTCGAGAAAATGGGAAGGTGGAGGGATCAGCATTATTGTGTAAGAGACCAGGGTGAGGCCTGAGACCAGGTGTTGAGGAGGGCTCAGAAGAGGCCTCTGCGTTATGAGTAACACCTCCTCCAGTTATAGTGCCTAGGATAAATATGATGAAAGGGAAGGAGATCGGTTTGTGTCAGACATGGAAACAAACAATTTAAAGCACATAAATAAAACCTGTTAACTGTGCCCTCCATAGCAGGCCTTGTTGCCCCACTGTTGAAAGCTGATGCTACTTCTGAAGGCAAGCTGTTGAGGTCCAGCAATGCACCCATGTTTGGCAGTTCCTGTGTTTCCCAAGCTATCTTCTACTGGTGTGTTGAGCTGGAAAAACCATGGGGTCATTTGTTTTTAATGGCAGTTCTGCTTCCGCGTTCAGCTGGGCCCAAGAAGAGGAAGAAGTCTTAAAGGTGTTAGAGGCCCACAAACAGTCTGGGTGTCAGAGGAGTGTTGGTGTAAGGTTTGGGTAGGGTAGGATTGTTTTGCTTTTCTGCCACGATTCTCCCCATCTCTACAAAAGACCAAGACCTATAAAAAGGAGATGCACCTAACCCTGAAGGAGACCTTCAGAGGAGATAGTAGTTTTGAGTTCTTATTCCAGTTCTCACTGTCACTTCTCCCTGTTTTTTCCCTCCCAGTTGCTGACATGGGTAGGTGATGCTCATCTGATGGCACTAGGATGTGCCACGTGCCTAATACTATGCAATGCTTTGAGGTCCTTAGACAGAAGGACTGGCAGAAATGTGGAAAATAATTATTCTTCTGGCAGGATAGTCATTATAATGTGGAATAACCCAGGTTTGAAACATTAATCTGATATAGAAGTGGATAGAAATGGATAGCTTCTATCCATTTTTAAACATTTTCTTCAACACAGAAAGTTGGAAAAAGTACAGGGCACTTGCAAAAACAGATACTTGCATTCACACTTAAGTGCCCAGACTTGAAAATAGTGGTGGAAAATGTTTTTAATACCATGTTTTCCTGAGACCACATCAGCATGGGCTGGCGGAGGCTCTCCACAGTCAGCAGAGGGAGCACCTCACGTTTGTGTCCCGTCACCCGTAGAGCTGTGGTCAGAGAATTGCTTTAATTCCTAGCAGCCCTATGCATGCGAAAAAGCTTCACAGAAAGGGGGTTTTGTGCTTACATGTGGTTCTTCAAGGCCTGGGCATTGTCATGAGACGGGCTTGCCACTGATGTGAGCGAGGGGCTGAGCTGAAACCTCGCCTGGACCCTGGGCCGAACGTGTTTTCCCCACGTGAACTTTATGAAAGGACTTCTCAGTCCATTTAAGAAAACAAAAAAGTGTTAGGAGCAGAGGCTTGGCCAAAGCTCGGGGTCCCGGTGTGGAGACTGGAGGGAACAGAAAAGCCTCAGTGGAGAGCATTTTCTGAAAAAACAACCCAGGTACAGGCCAGGCTTGTGTTTCTGTACGAGCGCGGGGTCTATTTACCAACCTGCCTGTGCCCGTAGAGAAGCAGCAAGGCGTTTTCAAGAGAAAATAGGAGAGCCCTCTGTCCCAAGAGCTGGTGTGTCCTGTTTTCTGGTGTCTTGGGCTATACAGCCCTGTTAAAGCACAGGCACAGCGCTGCAGACTGACAGGTAGAATCGTTTAGGTTGGAAAAGAACTTTCAGATCACCAAGTCCAACTGTTAACCTAGTACTGCCAAGTCCACCACTAAACCACGTCCCTAAGCACCACATCTTTTAAATTAAATACCTCCAGGGATGTATTGTTTGACACCAAGGCTGGTGTGACAGCTGCCGTGGAGCCAGCGCTGGCCCCAGGGCAGGAGCAGCAGTGATGGGGGGCCTGTGTACCGCTCCCCTCCGTCCCCATGGGATGTTCCATGCCCCTTTGCAGGAGACAAGATCTCACACAGGCCACAGGGGGCTTCCCTCTCCCCCCACCCCAGTGTGAGCCTGGGTCTATATTGGCAAAAGGAAGGGAACAGGCTGCAAGTGGCCAGAGCATCATCTTAACACCGGGGAACTGTTGATTCTCCCTCTGCTGCTGAAACCGAGATAGAAGGTACCAGCTTAACAAACTGGTAACGTCCCAGTTGATTTTTATTTGCATCTGCTTTCTGCAGCCTCAGAGCACCGATTCCCCCAGCCCGAGTGAGGCAGTCCTGAGGTCAGGCTCTGTCGTGCTGGGGGCCGTGCTCCCCTCGGCAGTCTGCAGCGTACAAAGGGCTGATGAGAAAGGGATTCAGTCCTGTGTATTGGCAGTCGTGTGTGGTGGCTGTATTAAAAGTACTTGCTGTCAGCCCGGCCATCACTTATAATTGGCTTTTATTTTTCTGTGTGCCTCCTGGCAACAGCAGCTCTTCCCAGGCTGCTGGTGGGGTGCTGGGTCTGGGAAGGTCGCTCTGTGCATGAGAGGGACGTGGAAACGGTGAGAAC
Source organism: Anarhynchus alexandrinus (assembly GCA_008711295.1). Lineage (NCBI taxonomy): Eukaryota > Metazoa > Chordata > Aves > Charadriiformes > Charadriidae > Anarhynchus > Anarhynchus alexandrinus. The sequence continues at coordinate 120,746 of VUYV01000038.1, forward strand.
TGGCTCAGGAGGGGTAAGGTGGCCCCTTCCTGCCTGTCTCGAGGTTTGCCTGAGCATCCCACCAGAAGCCTTTCCCTCCGCAGATTGGCTGTCAAGCACTGGCAAAGGCCATCTCTGTTACAGCCGGGCGGCTTTTGATGTACTGGGAAAAGTGCATCATGTTTGGGGTGGGCAAGTTTGCAATCACTTGGTTGTGGTGCAATAAGCGAGTTATTGTGCAAACACTTGGTTATTTTGGGGAGGGTGGAGGGAGGCTGAGTTTTGTTGCAGTTTTGCATGGCCACGTTCACCAGAGGAGCACCAGAGAAGAGCATTCAACGTAATACGTTTAGGCCTGGAATTAGCTTTTTTTTTGATTATGGTGTTCTTACGCATCGCAGCTACATAAAAAGCAGCAAAATGCCATGGAGAATAGGTGAGTTCAGAGCGTATTTGTCGTAATGATACTGTACAACGCAGACAGGGGTTGGAAGAACCTCTTGGCAGTTGCATTTTCAAGTGCTAAAAGTATAGAGCCCTTTGGCTCAGGGCAGTGAGCAGCGCATGGGGGGGAATTTGCCCCTCCGAGGTGGCTTGGCCAGGCGGGTGCCACTGATCTGCAGAGANGGGTGGAGGGAGGCTGAGTTTTGTTGCAGTTTTGCATGGCCACATTCACCAGAGGAGCACCAGAGAAGAGCATTCAATGTAATACGTTTAGGTCTGGAACTAGCTTTTCTTTGATTATGGTGTTTTTATGCATCGCAGCTACATAAAAAGCCGCAAAATGCCTGGAGAATAGGTGAGTTCGGACCGTATTTGTAGTACTGATACTGTACAACGCAGACAGGGGTTGGAAGAACCTCTTGGCAGTTGCATTTTCAAGTGCTAAAAGTATAGAGCCCTTTGGCTCAGGGCAGTGAGCAGCGCATGGGGGGGAATTTGCCCCTCCGAGGTGGCTTGGCCAGGCGGGTGCCACTGATCTGCAGAGAGAGAGTTACCTCACCTGGGCCAGCTATGTGTTTTCTGTTTTGAGGAGATACACTAAGTTTTGGGATATCCTGAGATATGAATCTTCTACAAGTTCTGAATCGCTGTAAAGAACCTTTTTAATTTTTTTTAATCTTACCCCTAATACTGGAGCACCTAAAGTCACAAACACTCGAAAGTCAGGCCAAGATTTCCTTGAAATAATCCCCATAAGCATTTGAGATGTCACTGTTGTCTAGTCTGTGTATCCTAGACATTACTAGTTCCATCTGATTGCATTTTTATGTTTGCAAATAGAATAATCTAATGACCTAATTTCTGAAGGAGGCCTGTTATTTATTAACCGTGATGTAAATTCTACCAGCGTTAGAATAAAGAACATCGGGCTTTTGAATTTCTGCTATTTTTAAAGATCCAAATCTCTAGGGCAATTAATCATTTTTCTGACATATTGAATTCAGTCATGTGTTATAGCAACAAAACTTCATATGGGCAGTTTATGATGCAACATTAACTTGTCAGCAAGAAGGACAATTCATGACTGTCTATGAGTAGCAAGTGGCAGGCATTTGGACAACTGTCCCATAGTTTTGCAAGCATCAGCAAATTTTGTTGGCAAAGTCTACGTAGGCAGAACATAATATACGCTTTTGCTCATATATATAAAAAAACAACAAAAATTATAATCCCCTGCCAGGAGTTTCCACTTATTTTCCATAACGAGAGCTGGAGGGTCTGTAAAAGCTGGCCTCATAAAAAGAAATTGCATCGGATGAATTTTTCCTTTACAAGGAAGGTGGAAGAAATTTGAGTTTGTTTGGATGCACGAGTCTTCCTAAACCGTAGTCTATCAGCTCCGTTAGTGCAGTCTTCCCAAAGTGCAGTCGATCAGCTCCGTTGGTGCCGTAAGGAGGGCTCCTGCTTACAGACAGGGACTGGGTGAACTGCTGGTGCCCACAGTCAAAGCGTACAACGACGAGAGCATGGGCGAGATGAGCATGAGAGCACCAAGAACAACGGAGCAAACTGGTTTTCAGAAGAAGCAGTGGCCTCGGCACACCGGCAGCCTGGCTGTTTTCAGGGTTTTTTTTGAGATATCGGAAGAAAGGGCTGCAAAAGCTTTGAGGGAGGAGAAGGGGACACTTTGCTGCTGTTTCTGGTGGGGCTCTGAAGGGTCCTTGAAAGTGCAGGGAAGTGGCTTATGCTTTGGTGCGGTAGAGAAAATCAAAAGATAAAAGCAAAAGGAGGACTTACAGAGGGGAAAGGCAAACAGATTAAGAGAAATCTTTACGGTACTGTTTCCAGGCAGATGCACACCGAGGCGAGGTTGTCTGCCGAGGCCAGAGGAAAGGCGGCTGCAGCAATCTGAGGATGAGCTAACGCGTGGATCTGAATGGGGATTTTGGCAGGGTGGAGACGGGGTTTTCGGCAGGGAGGGGGAATCCAAGAGGCCATGTTCTTGGAATGGTAAACCCCATGCAGTTATAGTGCTTGGGTCTAGTCCGGGAGCACGGAGCAAACTGAGTGAGTCGAGGTGATGGCCGGGTTATGGCAGGAGGGCTGGGAAGGTGGTGGTTCACAGCAATCAAAGACATGGCAGGGAGACTTTCTGGGGGTGGGGGGTGAGAGATGAAGAATTTTAACTGGAATAAGGCTAGGTTGAAACTATGTATATACCAGAGGACATAGGTGGGAAATCAGTGGCAGGTGAAATAGCCTAAAATTGCTTTATGTGCTCCACAAGGCAAGAAGATACTAAGGACTAAATGTTGATGGAAGTGATTATGAACTGCTTTTCCGCTCATAAGTGTGTTTGGACTGACCCTTAATACAGCAGTGAGATGATGAAGTAGGGAAAGTGTGGGGGTAGTGCTGGCCTTCACCCAGACACACGCAGACCAGGCTGAAAACGTAGAAACTCGTAGCGAGGTCTGCCCATCCATCGACGGGGAATCTGGTGCACGGTGGAAAAAGCGATGCTGCAGAAGCCCGCTGTTGGTGGGCAGCAGGCTTCCCAAAGCACAGCTAGAAAAGAAAGCAGAATCGCGGAGGTGGGAGACTGTATAACGCAGATGCACGCACAGTGTCATGTGCACGGTGTGGCTCCTCGGCGTTTCTCCAGTGCTCCAAAGCACCTTTGTGGCCCAGGAGGAGGCTGTACTCTGCAAGGCTGTTTCTGCATGAATGGTTGCGGTTTGAACGGGATACGTGGGCCGTATGTATGGCATGTCCTGGCTGCTCCTCCCTGACCACAGATCACACCCTTTTTCCAGCTAAGGGATGCTGGCCTCATTCTTCTAGTTGGGAGCAGAGAGACTCAAACTACTTAGGTTTAAGCTGGATAAAAGAGGCTTCTATAGCAGCAACTTGTGATGGAAAGCATAAGTTACATACCATTTGGGGATGGGAACATATGGCCTCCAGTATCTTCACATACCTCCCAGAACACAGTAAATTTTGTCTTGTTTGTCTCGGACAAGTTGATTGCTGTAATGTGTTGAAGAGTGACTTGTGAAGGAACAAACGCAAATTATCCTGATCAAAGGAAATTGGGGGAGTATAATAAAAGATCAGCTCAGCTGAGTTGGGAGCTGCTCAGTGCCCTGAGACTCAAAAAGGAAAGACCAAAAAAAAAGTAGAAACCAGATCAAACGAATAGGCATGCCTCCAAAAAACAGTAGGAGGAAAAATCATTGAGAATGAGACCAAGCAGGCAGCTACCCTCTGCCTACTGCAGAGGAAAGCTGATGTTAAAAGATGCCAGAATGTTTCTGACTTCAGCATGTCCATCTTACCTCAGCAGTTGCAGTTTGCTATTTCAGTTAGTGCTCTGCAGAGACGGATGATGGTATGGGCTCACAGTAGAGGTACTTAGATAATTGGCTGGGATAAAACTCACCCTGAAGTACCCAGAATAGTGCCAAAGAGGTTTTTGAGCACCAGTTTGTTCTTGGCTCCCTCCAAGGACTCCTGGGGATAAGTGAAGTTACACAGGACTGAAAGGGCAAACCTAGTACTTGGCTTTAAAAACTCAGGGGTGGGGTGGGGAGCTGGGCAGGGGGGGAGGAGAAGAAACTGGGAGCTACAGAGCAAAGTAGCTTACCTCTGGTTTCTGGTATAAGGTAGTGGTTTCTCACTGCCTAGGGGGATAACAAGCCCTTATAAAAATACAACCATTAAATCAAGCAAGTTTGCTTCAGTGATATAGCAAGAGGGTTTATGGATGGGGAGGAACAGTAGGTGATGATGGTGATGTAGGTAAGGTTTTTGATGTTCTCGTATACAAGCTGGAAAAACATGGTGTAGATTGTAATGTGGCAAGGTATATATCAGTAATTTATTTTTCCAAGTTACTAATTACTGTCAGGGAATATCGCCAAGCGAGAGGTGTGAAGAACCTCCCACCTTCCAAAGAGGTCTAGAACAGTGCGGTGGTGCTTTGTCCAGGTTTTAGGACCAGTTTATGTATGTATTAATGAAATGCACAATAGGATAGCACGTAGTCTCATAAAAGTTGCAGGCAACAGCAAAATGGAAAGGCTTCAGCCACGCTGGAAGATGGGATTCAGCTTGATCTTAAGAGCATCCCTCCTAGGGGAGAAAGAAACCCTGTGTGTTTCTCTAAACAAGAGTGAATATACATGGGAACAGTCCACTGCATGACTGCAGGATGGGAGAAGTTGCTACTGCAATCCTGCAGAAAATAATCCAACATTTCTGTGAATATCAAACTGAGCACAAGTCAAAAATATCGTACTATTGTAAAAAGGGGAGGAAGCATATTGAGCACCATACTGGGAGTCATACACCGGAGTACTGTTTCTGAAGGAAAATGGGGCGAACTAAGTCAGTCCTGAGGCAAACAAGGAGAATGACCAGAGGTGTTGGCTTTGCCAGAAGGTCCCCAGAAACTGCCAAGAGACGGGAGGGAGAATAAAGGGAAGGTACCACATTCAAAATGGGGAAGAGTTTATGGGCGATGCCTAGATGAAGAGGCTTTTTCGGCTCTCATGCTGTTGCTTGGTGGGAATGTTGGGACAGGAGGAAGCTGTAATCTGGCAGCCAGGGCTCACTCGGTGTCTGCTCACTACAGTGCTTGGCCAGGGAGGTGACAGTGGTGTCTTCACCTGCTTTTCTTGCACTGGCCTGCTGGCAATGCCTAGGACATGATTCCCTGCACCTGTTACTTGGGAACTTCTCCGGATCCTTCCAGGTTGAGATGAAGTGTCTCTATCCTGCTCGTTTCCAAGGGACAGAGTAACCTGTGGTAGATGTACATCCACTGAGAGGTTAATCTGTGTAATGTCGCTGGCTGTCATGCAGCATTAGCAGTACCAAACCAGATTCCAATGCAAACCCAATTTAGGGAAGAAAACCAGCCAATCCCATAGTGTTAGTTTCTTTCAAATGTAAATCTAGATACCACTTTGATATTTTTTTTTTTTTTGCAAAGCTGAATTTTAGTGCAAAACTTATCAATTTGAGCTCACCTTTGCTCAAATCCAATAAATGGCTAGGGGCTGCAATCTTTGTTCTGGGTTAGGAAAAAGATGAGGTGGCTTTCAGATAAGCGTCACAAGTAAAAATCTCCGTTTCAGTTGTACCTGTGAGGCTTTTCAAATCTACCCTTCTGGTCAGAGACAAGCAGGGGTAAATGTTTAAGTGATGGATTTTTCAGAACAGTAATAATTCTTTCCCTCTAAGTATTGTCTTTGTGTATTAGCAGTTTATTGTCTTGTGAAACCTGATATGGATTAGATTGGGTTTCTTCTTTGGTTTTGGGTTTGGTTGTGTTCTATTTTTTGTTGGTTTTTTTTTTTTTTGAGGACTTACCTAATGAGGCCTGATTCAAAGCAGCCCATGCTGTATTCTTAAATATAAGTCACATAAGACCACTCCCCTCACCCACAGGTGGTATGGTGTGTCTGTTGTGGCCAGTTAGTGAGATCTGTTTTGAGCATTTTGGGGGGCAGAGGGAGGTAAAAATTTGACTTCAGAAAGGTCTGCTTCTGAGACAGCTCCGTGGGATTTCCAGGGAAATGCTACTTCTCAATTCTTCCAGAAAGAAAAAGCAGTCCTCCGCTAAAAGAAGACTCAAATTACAATTTCTTCTATAGCTGACTGTTTTGGTAGAGCCCAGGATTGGGCTACGCTGATGTTGTGCGTATCTTCTCACACAAGATATTATCGGTTATTCTAATGACTGTTTAAGAACGTGAGCGGAGATGCCATCCTGGCGCTGCAGAGTGCCATCAAAGGTCTGCTTGCAGCCCGCTGTGTGGTGATGTATGTTCTCATGATATTCCTACGTGGTGGTGTAAGTTCTCATGATGCTCTTACGAGTGTCTAGTGATGCTGGAGCACCCTTTCTTTGCAGTGTTAGCTTCTCTGGGGCGCAGGCTGGCTGCTACCCAGTAACTGGCTGCAAAACACAAATGCTGTGCCTTATGTAGTAAAATATTGTGTGCAAATGCTCGTGCCGTGTGTATCTGCTGAAATGTCTCTTTGCACAGTGTCAAACACCAAGAAAACCCCTCAAAGCCTCCACGAAGCCTTGCTTTACAGAGCCAGGGCAAACCGTGTAAGTGTAGGGAGTTTATATTTTAGCACAGATGAACTATTTCAGCCTTTGGTAGTTCTCCAAGCAGATGGCAGCTACATGGAAACAGAGGGGCTTACTTATTCCCGTGTTCCTCTCTTGTCCTGTGCCTCAAATGCCAGTGCACTGATGGCCCAGCCAGAAGTGCCCTGCCTGGTTTCTAGCAAAGATAGCAATCTATTTTCCTGTCTATGTATTTAACGTTACCTGCACATCTTCTCCCAGCTCCTCCACCACCCATCCCAAAGTGTACAAACGTAGATGCTGTCACCTCTGCAGTCTGGAGCCTTATTTTTCCATCATCAAATTCACACTGAAGGGAGGGAATTTGTACCAAAACACCCAAATTCCTTGTTGCTCCTGGTTTGTAGCCCAAGGGCCTCAAAAAGCCATCTCGCTGCACGCCAGGCAACCAACAGAAACCCTCCTGTCAGCCCACTTGTCTCCACAGGCAGGGTTCATCCAGCAGATTCCATTAAGTTGCCTGTAAAAAGCAATTAAACAAGGTGCCCAGAAACGTATGGATTTCCTATGTTTTGCACTCTGCCACGCACCCGTCGATGCTGGCCGCACAGCAGACCGCGCTGGCTTTGCCCGAAAGCTTCCCCCCGTCTCCTGCCTCTGCTGTGGTAGATGGCTGCTCCCTGTCAGAGTCCAGCTGACTGTCTTAGATGGGATCACGGGGGCTTTAGTCTGTCCTAAGTCTTTCCCTGCATGCTAGTTTTTTGACAGAAACCTTCCATGCTTGAGTAGGAGGCTCTCCATCTCGGGGAACTGGCCTTCGCTGATCAAAGCCCAATTCTTTCCTGACGGCCTATTACCTTCCCATGGCTGGCTGATGGCGAGCAGAAACGATGAATCCATGCAGAAGAAAATATGTTTTAAAGTGACAACTGCTTCAAGTTCAAACCACTCCTTTGCACATGAGTGCTTTCCTGGCGGATGTCTTTTCTTGAACCTGCCTTTTTAATTTTCTATCTCTGGTGGATGGTGGTGGAGCATTCCTTGGCTGTAGCATGCGAATCCCACAAAATCCCTTGATCCTCCCCCTGTCTAGTTTCAGACTTGTTTATGGAACAGAGTCTATGTAGGTATTAGTCGCTGAATTAGCAATGGAGGAGCAGAAATGTATCAGTGTCAGACTGGATTTTCAGCAGTACTTGGCACAGGTCAAAGAAAATCATGTCCTCATGATTGCTCAGAGGATGTTCCAGCCTGGATCGCTCTGGAGGCAGAGCGGGCTGAGCTGGGTAGCCTTAAATATGAAAAGTAGAATTCTGGCTATGGTATGTTGGCCAGTTATGCATGTTGACTTGGCTGTGGGACCCGATGGCACAGCCGTTCGTTCAGTAGGTTGGCTTCTGTCGCCCAACAAGATAATGGTGGAGGTTTCCTCTAGCCTTGCAGCCTGTCCCCTCTGTGTATGTGAAGCCAGTGGGGAAATGCAGTGTTAACTGATACATTGATGGTTATCAGAGCTGTTTTGCTTTTATTTAATCCAGACTTTTCAGCCTCCCTCGGTCTAATGGAACAGCACGTGACCATGCATAGCTAGTGCCTTGTAAGAGAGATGACGTGCTTGGGAACAAGTGAGTTTCTGCATCATCTGCCATGGGCTGTTGACACAGTATTGCTGATGTATCCTGCTGATGGATCCCGTGCTTTTCTGTCCAGACTGTGATACAGCTCCACGTTACATTCAGACCTGCCAATAAAATTACCGGGAGGCAAGCTGATGCGGGAGGAGGGGAAACCTCTTCTGCTCTGGCGACAGCACATCCAAAAGTTGCACTGCTGCTTGAGTGTGCCGTGAAATGGGGGTGGTCTCTGAAATGTCAGAGAGTCTGTGGGCTGCTGCAGGTGGTGTGATGACTTGGGAGAGCTGTTTAGTTGATTTGGCTGAAGCCTCTGATGCAGCAGAGGGGTCTGAAATGCTGTCCTGTGAGCAGAGATGGTGAGTCTGTTCATGTTCTGATCGGACTTAACTAGAACTCCCTGACGTCATGGTTCTGCTTTAATTATCCTGAATCTTGATGCCATATGTTAATTTCTGAATTAGCGTTGCTCAAGAGAAAAGCCCCGCGTTCCTCTATAGGTTCTCACTTCATTAATGTATCATCAGCCTATAACAGAGCATTCTCTGGTATTAAAGCAGCTCCAAGACCAAGACAAAACTCCTTGCGGATGCCAGCAGGGTTGAGCCAAAAGCGAGAAGAATCCATAGATGTCTTCCTGTTCAGAAAGTCTCAGATCAGAGATGGTCACCTCTCTGCAAGCCCTTCCCCCTTCCTTTTTCTCCCTGTTTCTTTGAGTGCTGTGACTACTTTGGCTAGAGAAAAGTTCCTGCACACCTCACTTCTGTGTGTGTGATATTTTCATGCAGTTCATTTCAGCTTGGTATATTTTAGGTTTCTGGGTCAGAAGCAGTAGAGCATCACCACCAAAGACCCCTGGTAGCAAGGGCTTTGTCGGCTATAATAGAAGGATGCCTTGGGTGTCCTCTACCCCTCCCATCCCAGCCGCCTTCTGCACAAATCCTCTTTTCTTCCCAAATTGAAAGACCTGCCCGGTGAGGGCAGTGGGGATTACCTGGTTGTGGGCCTGGGCAGGGTGATATTTGGAGCGGGGGCACGCGAGGGCTGGGTGCGGCAGCGCTGGGGTGCAGGCTGTTTGCCTGGGAGATGTATCGGGACTGTGTAACTTTGCAAGGACCTTGCCATGTTACACAGCAGCTTTGTGGCTCAGCGAAAATAAATGAGCGACTTATCCCACTGCCAAGGACCGTCAGTGGGAGGTCAGTGTTTGATATTTCCACACCCAAAAAAGCAGCCCCAAGCTAGAATTACAGTACAAAATACCCATTCAGACCTCTCCAGCCTTCTGTTTTCATTGACTTCCATCCCCTGCTTGTACACACAGAGTCCCTTCCTTTCCAAAAGAAAACAGTATTGCTGATAAGGGACACTTATCTCGGCAAGTCATTACANTTCCCTTCCTAAGGAAAAAAAAAAAAAAAAACAAACCTTAAGAAGTCAGCCTTCCATTTGTTCTGTAAAGGACTTATAAACAATGATCTTTGGCTACGCTGCACATGGATATTTACCCTTCCCGTACTCTCCGCTGAGATATTACTGGCCTTTGTTCCTTTCAAAGGATCAGCCAGTGCTGGAGTTTTCTTTCCCATCGCGGTGGGTTCCCATTAAAAACTGAACACTCACCCACAGTTGCGGTAGTTCAAACTTAGTGTGTGATTTCCAACTGCAATTGTTGGGGCACAGCACGTGCTGCGGGTAGGTATGGTGGTACTGTGGTACAGGGGTTCCTCATGATGGGATCTCTGCCCCAGAAAGGCTTTCTGATTTAAGTGAGGTGCTCAACACCTTCCAAGGTAGCCCTTAACACAGAGGGGTTTATGGAAGAAATAGGTTTTTCAGGACAATTTCCAACCAACATCGGCCTTCTGCAATTCTGTGGGGCTTCCTATCAAAGAAGGTTGGATTGCTTTCCAAGTGCCAAGGACATAGCTTCCTCTCCCACCTGGGAAAGTGGGTCGTATAAGAGCATCACAAAGAATCGAGACTCTCTGGGATGGATGTGGTTTTCCTGTGGACTTTTGCTGATATGACATCTGTGCTCAGAGGGTGCAGCATCTGTACCGTAACCTGAGGCAGAGCAGCGCTGTCCTGCATCTCTCCCCAGTACCTCTCCTGCAGCTGCACGGTGCAAAACTACAGCGCGTTCAAGCTGAATGGCGAGTTGGTTGAAGTACTGGAATCCGAGGGTGGGAGACAGCTCTCCCAGCATGGTGTTGAAACAGCTCTTCTGTATCTTCCTCCCGCAGCCAAAATCTGATGCAATTCTAATTTTGATTATTTACGCCAAACAAACTGGAGCAGGCTGTAACTATCCTTGACAAATAAACTAGAAATTAGCTGGTTGGGAAATGTTCTCCTTCCGATAGGATTTTTTTTTTTTTTGTAGGGGAAAAACTCAAACCCAGACTATTCCAATTCTTCCGTGTCACTGTGTTGTGTTCTTGCTGTTCTTCAACAGACCTCCTTGCTCGCACTAAGTGTTCCCCAATGCTCTGCTATCTCGGTTTGTGTGTCATGGGAGTCCTGGACAGTACTGTTGTGCGGGATGCTTTGTGCCTGGGAATGCTGCCTGTCGAGGAGCAGAGGGATTTTGGATAACTGATTGCAGCTTCCCATGAGATATGTCATGTTTTGGGTTTTGTTCAGAAATTTTTGATGTTCCTTTGGAAGGAAAGGTCATACAACTCTTAATCAGAAATCTAATTTTCCACTGAAGAAGTTCAAATGGATTTTCTTTTCTATTTTGTTTTCCTTTGCTTGCCACCTTTTAATTAAAACAGCCCAGTTTAAAACAAACTACTCTTTAAAGCAGTCCTGTTGACATATCCAAAACATCCACCATCTTTAATCCTTTTTAAATACAGATTAAGCCTGTGGCCCTTTCCAGACACCTGCCCAAATACATGAGCCTTGCAGTATACTCAAGGGCTTAATCATTTGGACGGCTTTGGTCAAAGGAGCATTTTGAAAGCCATCAGTAAAGTGTCCCCGGTCAAAGGAAATGAGAACACTAAGTCGTTTAGAGGTGTGGGAGGCTTTGTGCCTACTTGGGGATCTCCTCCGTGAATTGTGCTGGCTCCAGGAATGTACAAAAGGAGGTCTTAAACTGCCGTGTGTCCTCCGAGTGTGCACACCTGGCTGATGAGCCCTCTAGACCACTTTGTGTTGAGTGTGTGTGTGTAAGGGTCTGAAAGATTTAACTAGCTGCTTCTCGTACCAGTCGTTCTCCCTGAGATATATTTAAAAACATGAATAATTTTAAACATTTAAGTAGTCTTCAGAGGGATTACTTGCATGTCATGGCATGTAGGCTGTAGCTTGCAGAGCTCTTCATGAAGTTACGTATCTTTTGGCCTTGCATTGGAAAAGGGAAATTGAACGTGTAGCAAATAACAGAGCTGGGACTATGTCCCACATGACTCTGTTTCGCTCGCTGTCTGTCCGTCTGTCTCTTATCCACCCTGGTGCCTGCGTGTTGTGCTTTTCTGTCTGTAGCTAATTGCTGCTGCTACTCAAACTTTGATAGAGTAGTGAACCTGGAAGAAGCTGACTTTTAAAAGTAGAAATACTATGTTGGATTTCTGTTGTCCTCTGGCAGACTGCTTTGCTCCTACCTCAGCATCCCAGTTGTGTCCCAACCCCTTTCTCAGCAAGGGGAGCTCACCCTCTGACTGCAGTGGGAGCACCACTTGTTTTGTGGGCACGGTGTCTGAAGGTGCTGGCTGGATCTCCGTGGGTGACTTGTGCTGAAAGCACATCTGCAGCTTGCAAAATTCAGGATAGTTTTGTTTGGTTTTAAAAAAAAAACAAAAACAAAACACAACCAAACAGCAACAAACAAAACAAATGCCTATGGTACTTTTGAAACAACTCCTTTACTAATTTTGACTATGCTGGCAGAAACAGCTTTAACACCCTTGTACACGCTGTACTGCGTTAGCTGTAATGGCTCTTTACTGTTGTATGATCTAATTGCAAAAATGGACCAAATTCTGCCAACGGCACGAAGCCAGAGCACAGAACTCCAGAGCTCTAATCTCCCCAATTTATATCCTCCTCCTCTTGCATCTACTTTTTTCATCTCCAATGAATAGAAGGCTTCATCTTTTTAAACTCCAGCAGGACAACACACGTGTGGACTGACTCTGCCACAAACTCCTCAGTAACACTCTCGCTGTTTGGGGGAAGTAAATATGCGAATTTCAAAAGTCTTTCTGTGTGGAGAATCTGTTTGGATTTGCACAGGAAGTGGGGAGCAGGCATATAGGTAGCAATATTAATGAAGTTTTTTATAAAGACTTCATTCAGGGCTTTCAAAGAAAATATAACTCTTATGGGACCCACAGTTTATCTGCCAAGTCCAAGAATCTGGTTGGAATTTAAAATATATATTTAAAGGTCTCTGAGAAGTAGAAGATTAGAAGACAGAGCAGCCCTGGGCACATGGGAAATTACTGCTAGAAGAGAACACTGGTCCTTGGGGGGCTGAGCTCTGCAGAGGGGTGCGTGAGCCATCAGAGCCATCAATCCTTCTCTTGGCTGGACAGTAATCGGAAGAGGAGGTGATTAGTACAAATCCAATCACCACCTTAAACTGTTGTGCCATGTTCAAGTGGTGAAGCACACACAAAAGTCCTCCTTCAGTTGATGGGCAGATGTGCTTTTGCAAGACTTTGAGTTCAGACCCCTTCCTCCTTCTTCCTGCGTGGGAGATGGCTGTGTTGGCTCGTTTGCTGCCTCAAAAATGCTGTTAAACAGTTTTGGTTCATATCCTTCATTTCCTTGAGGGTCACAAGGTTGCTTGTTGTGGGACTGGGAGAAAAGAGCATGCATCTGTCAGGTAAACTGGGTGGAAAGAGCACCCTAAAGGAAGAAGGGATGTCCAGGCAGGACACGGCCAGAGGCAGCAGAGTAGCATTTGTAACAGGCCTTTTCCACCCCTAAATCCACGTCTAAATCCTTACTCTGGGGAGAGGAGAATCAATCTGAGAAGCCTTTTGCTTATTATTTGGGGAAAACTGTGCCCTGTTTGGGACCTGAGGTGTCTCATCATCCTGCCCAGGATTCAGTGGCATGGTTCAATGATCTGGGAGGATCACAGCTCAAGAGGGGTTTGTTCCCTTTTTCCTGGGGACAATAATCTGTTTCCTAATCTGCACTGGATGGTGACCAGAGACCGAGGCCCGCTTGCCCATCCCTTGGCTCAACCTGAGCCATGGTTTGCTTTGCTCAGATGTCATACAGGTGTAATACTCATGTCTCCTTTGCAATGTGTACCTGTGGCTTTCTTGGAGCCTCTCTAGAAGTCCTGTTCTGGGGTTTGGGGTTTGTTTGTGTGTTTGCATCATATGAAAGGCGATGTATTTATTCACTATTTCGATCTTGTTAGCTTGGACAAGAAGCAAACCAGTGCAGGCCTGTGAAAGATCACTTTCAAACGTGGCTGTTTACAATAAAAGCAATACACATATACTATAGCCGGACGTCCAGACAATGCATGTGAGATGTCAGATGTGCCTGTGCCGGCAGGACGGTCCCTGCCCAGAAAGCTTTAACAGATGATGCGCAAATGCACTGTTTGTGATGATTCTACCATTACCTGGCAATGAGCCCCTTTGGGCATTGCCCCTGTGCTTCGGGCTCCCAGTCCAGGCAGGGGAAGCAGAGTAGTTGCAAAGTCAAACAGCAAGAGCACAAAGCTTTGCATTGACCTTAATCTTGTTTAGAAAAATCAGCAATGCTAATTTGGAGTGAAGGCGGTCTCTGTCCCTGGGTCAAAGACCCTGAGAACGGAGGAGGACTCGCAGTGTAGATCTGCAAGTCCTGTCCTTATGCTCCTGTCCTTGACAATAGCAGGAGCAGCGAGGCAAGAGGGCAACGACCAGTATGTAGCGATAACTTTTCCCCCATGTATATTCTTCCAGTGACTTCTGTCTAGGGGTTTTCTCAGCTAGCGTTAGTGCCCTTTTTTTGGATTTAACACCCATTGACAGATTTTTCCGATTGCTTTCCGTGATGTCCCGTAACAATGGGTTTCACAGTTTAATTACGTGCTGTGCTTCACCGTGGGGCTGCTTCACACTCTGTCTGACTGCATTAATTTTGCCAGAGCTGTGCCTGGTTTGCAGACCTGCGTTGATGTTATCAACCTTGTTAGTCTGTGTACCGGCTGTGACGCTTTAGGTACATTAACAGCAGTTTAATGTGGCGGGGAAGGATCCTGCAAAGGTTGGCTGCATTGAGCTCACAGTGTTTCTTCTACATAGTATCTCTATTCTGCCTATTCTGCCACATTTTCACCTTTGCTGGGTCCTGGCCAGGTGTCACTGCTTAATGCAGTGGCTTTGTTGACATGTTACTGATAATCCTCTTTTCTTCTACCGGCCTCACAGGCTCGCTGTTAGCAGAACAAATCTCTATTTCCACTACAGAGGGATTTGCAGGAAAATTCTGGTTCTATTTAACCTGATGGCAAAACTCTTAGGGGTTTCAGAGTGACCTCTGTGCCATATTTCCATATGATCACAAGGCTCTATTGCCATGGCAGCAGGAATAACTACCTGGAGATCAGACTTACTCAAAGAATTTGTCAGGCTTTAAATAGTAACAACAAAATGAGGCTCCTGTTCTTCTGGGTTTGGTGAGGAGACCTCAAACAGCACAATCCAAAGTACATCTCGAGTTCCCATCCTCTCCTGACCTTCTCTTCACTGAAGAGCAGATTCTTACAATCCAGGTCAGTGCAAGACCAAATATCAGTGTTTACAGAACAAAAATAACCCAAGGATTTTTACTTCAGCATCAAATGAGCAGAAAGGATTTCCAAAAAAACATAACTGGGAAATAGATAATAAAATTAGCAAGGAGGCTGCTCTTGGGAGCAAATCTACAGGGAGAAGTCAGGATTTCATTTTCTCTTTTTTTTTTTTTTTTTTTGAGGGTTAAAGTAAACTTTGTGAAACTGCCCACCCTGTTGAAGAAGGGTTTTTTTTTTGGTGACTCTAGTGGCTGAAACACCCAAAAGAGGGTGGATATTTTGGCATGCGGGACAAACAGAGGCTAACAGGAGCAGCAAACTTGTGACTCCCTCTGTGTATAAACTGAAGGTGATTCATCCAGGTTTTTATTTTAATAGCGAGGCCACCAAGCCAGCTGAAATACATCTGAGGTGAGTGCCATGGAATAAAAGGATCAGCTCAGGACAGCGGAGCGGTGACCGGATGCCAACGCCCCGTGGTAGGTACCGAGACCAGAGGCTTGTCCTACCAGCGGTCGGGTTGCCAGGCACGAAGGAAAGAACGGGCAACTGCTGCTGCTTTGGCAGGGAGGGAACAAAAACAAGCACTAAACGCTCCGGCCCTCTGGACTTTCACCACTTTTGTGTATGTTCTGTTAAGTTTCCATCGGCTTTAAAACCTGGAAACAACACGGGGCCCTTTTCTCCTCTGCATCCCCAAACCCAACTGCTTTTATTTATTTGGCTGGGGAGAAAGGAAGCCCTTTCAGTCGGAAACGGTTATTTTCAGACAACCTAGAAAAGGCAATGGCTTTTAGCCAAATTAATAACATAATGCAGCCAAAATGTTGCTTTTTCGTGTAATGCTCCCAGTGCTAACACCATAACGAAGCGCAGTGACTTCATGGAGCTGCTGGTGGTTAGTGCGAGTGTGGCTGTGCTCCCTGCGCGGCTGCTCCACCTCTCCCTCCCGCGGCTCAGGACGTCGGGCTGGAGCGGAGTTATCCTTCCTCCACCGGCTTTAATTCCAGCCAACAGAAAAGCAAGTGGGCGCATACTTGAAAGGGTAACTTGAGGCTTTGGATCTGCTGAAAAAGAGCAGCTTTCCTCTGGAAATGCGAGAGGTGCATGCGTAGAACGTCATTTCGGATTTCTTAAACATAATAATAATAAAAAAAAAATCTTATTTACTTCAGTGGGCACATCTGTGCTTCTCACTGTAGTTAAACGATATTAAGGATGTATGGCATGAGGGAGAAGCAGTTGTATGACGGCGGTGTGGGTGGCACACAGGCGGGCTCTGACAGCTGTGCTGATCCCACTTCAACCACTTCTTGAGATCTCCCTTTTTTGCACTCTTTTGTGAAGCAAAAGCACAGAAGAGTTTTGAGGTAAAATGAATATTGAAGACTGATTGAATCCAGGTCTGTCCAACTGTTCTGTCTGGATACAGGCTGATTTTGCATATATGTAAATGAGACTTAAGGTCCAGTTTCCTGGCTCTTTTGTGTTGGTTTTTTTTTTTCCTAAATATATATAAATGAAGAAAGTGTTTATGGCTGAAGGAAATGCAGTGGGAAGAGCACAATTTGTTTTGGCTTTCTGTCTTGTCTCCACAACAGTGAGAGACTGTGAAAATACAAACAAATCTTTATTTCTGGACTAATTGCTCAAAGCCAGGAGCTTACAACAAGCTGAGAGTGATTTGATGCGAAATGAAGTTCTGTCACTCTGTTTTCACACTCCTCATTGCTCCACACACCTCTGTTCCCTCTTTCCTGTTAGTTCTTCCCGTAGCCCTGTCCAGGCTATTGAAACCTGTAAGCTCATCCAAAAACTACTGAAAGACACAAAGCTTTCTTTTGACTTAATGAACTTGAGGTACATAAGGCCTAAACTAACAGAGTTTTGCTCCCAACCCATCTGTGGAAACAAATCCAGACACAAATTCAAATGCTGGTTTGGAAGCACTTTTGACCATTTATAGAATACTCTGAGATCCTCAGGTCGTTGTTTTCATCCTTGCTGCTAAGGAAAAGTCTTCAGTGACAGAGGAAGACAGTGGCTGATTTGATTTGGTTTGGGAATCTACCTTTTGCCTGGATTTTCACGGGCTGGACTTGCAGACGGTGCAGGCGATGCCGTGTTCCCACTGCGCCAGAGGCCTTCGAGTTGGGTGCCAACCACCCCCCAGAGCCCCCGCTGCTTCATTTCACTAGTTGCACTGGGGGGAATTAAAAAAAAAAAGTGGTTTTCCTCCCTGTCCAAACATTATTGGATGTATTTAGCCTCTATATTCTGTCTTGCTGCAGTGTACCAAGCCCGTCCCGCTGTCTCTCACCGAACAGGACAGTCACCAGTGCAGACATTCTCCTTCAGCCAAGGACGGCTTTTGCAAATGCTTCCACGGTCTGACCTCTGCCGTAAGAGAGACGGTGAATGCCCCTGCTTAACCTAGTGGGAGGAAGCGGTGTAATTTAATAATCAGTTTTCTTTTAAATGCATCTGTTGCAAGTCATTTGTGTACATTAAGGATATCATCACCACTTTAATAACAGAGGTGGAGACCCGCATGTAATTTCGGATAATGGAAGAAGGGTGAGGACAGATGGGAATTTTCCAAACAGCCCCTCTAAATCTTCATCTCGGGTTCGTGACACAGCAGTAACTCAGAAGGAGGGCAGTCTTAGTACGGGGTGTTATTATGGGACAGACTTGGAGTCATTTAGGCACTGTAGGAGGTAACAAATGTGATTCTGTCCCTTGTCTCTTCCTCCAGCCTCCTCCCAACCCATGTACGAAGTCATCGTCAACAAGAGTACGGGAAGCACCAAATGGGAGATTGGGTTTGAAATCTAGATCTATTCCCTCCCTCCTCTACCTAAAGCTTGATCTTCTGCCAAATATTGTAGATCTCATTGGCTTCAGAGATACAAGTCTGGGAATCGCTTTATGTTTTAGAATCGTTTTTCTAAATGATGCTTTAAAAGACTTTTTTTTTGCTTCTGCTCTATTAGTTTAATGCATTAATTTGGCACAGAGGAGGTGGAGCCCATAATATCCCCTTCCTGAGGAAGGAGTGCTGGGTAACACTGTGAGCCACTGTTCCAAGCATGGGCTTATTTACTTTAATTAGAAAGTGCACTTGTTAAGTCCTCAATTAATTAGGTAGAGCAGCACCTATTGAGAGCAGCTGAAAAGAGCTACTGTGTGAGAGGGAGGAGGGAGGGAGAGATGTGAAGGATGAAAAGAGAAAGATAATACGTGCTGGAAAGTAAATGGTGTTAGAGAAGCCAGAAAGACATCACAGGTACGGCTCTGTTGGACCCTGAATTGTAGTCACTGTTTGTAAATTGGCTTCAGGTATGGTTGCTGGAGCAGATTTTGTGGGATTATTTGGAGTCAATCTGCAGTTTCAAAGCAGATCATTGACTAAGACTTCGAGATGGATTTACTCTAAGGTCCTGCTCTATGCCCTGCACAACTTACCATGTTCTAGAGGCTGTAGATCAGTCAGGAATATCTTGACTAATCCATAGTCTTTTGTAGGGAAAAAAAAACCACGGCAGAATAAATGCAGTAATTTGCTTTAGAGAGGAAATAGTTCATTCTGGTTTAAAAGACATTTGAATATTCGCTGCTGTTTCATTTCCCTTTTTCTCCTTTTGCATTTTTCTTTGAATTAATTTATCCAAAATTTCAAAGCAAACAAGTTAAAGTCACAGTTTTGAAAGAAAATGTTCATGTTGTTATTCCAGAAACACACTATTAATACCAGATGTTTAAAAACTCATAAATACATTTCCCAAAAATAAGGAGACTTAAATGATACGTCATGGATAGTTCCTTCTGAGTTCTGAAGGTCTGTAGAACTCATGCCTCAGGTTTGCAGAATGCTCACACAGAATAGAGGTTTTGAGGTTTTGAAGCTGAAGTTGACTTTCTTGCACAAGATTCCAAGAGCTGGGGTTTGAAGTAATATGCCAAGCATCATGAGACTTTTGATAAAATCAGGCAGGGTTGCCAATTTTAAACTTAAACCCATCTCCCCATCTAGAGATTCACTTGAACTTCAGCCCAGAACCAGTGGAAGAATTTTGCGAAGCCGGGCTGAGCCTTGGGACTGACCCTTTGCCTGGCAGCCCCATGTTTGCTATAAAAGTTTGTGGTCGTTTGAAACGACGTGGCTAATCAAAAATCCATTTAGTGGGTGGCTGCAATACTCTCCAAAATGTTCTGTGTTGACAGATCAATACTCTGGTGCTACAGATGGATAATAGGTTTTCTGTGATCCTCTGTGCATATGAGGCTTTTAAAAATTTCTCTTGGAATGTATATGCAGGAATGTGTTCAGAGGCTTCTGATGAAATTTTATGCTCTAGTGATGACTACGTAGCAATTTCCAGGGAATTGTAATAACATAATAAGCCAGTCTTCTCAGAGGTTGAAGGAATCTTTCCTCAACATTTCTGAGGTTCACTGTAATTCCCTGTCTTTTCCATGTAGGAGTGCAAGTGTGGTTCTGCGATGGATAAAGGCAGTGTTCGTGGTGGGCAGCAGGAACACTGTGAGCTGTTGTAAGCCTTTTCCCAAAACCTTGGAATATTCCTAACAAATAAATTTGTGTAATGGTACAGGATTAGGTAATGGCAATCTTTGGAGCCTGACTCTGCTTAATATGCATTTCACTCATGTTCCACTCTGCCGTGACTCTGAAAGCAGAAGCTTGGTGCAAAGCAGAAGCTTTTGGCGACTGAGCCAGTGAAATGATTACTATGAAAATAGGATCTTTTGAGGGAGGGGAGCGGGGTTTGTATGTGTTAAAATACAAGGTTAAGAGACATATTTAGAGATGCGCTTTCTGTCCCTGAGTGGAAGAGGGACTTGCTGCTCTATTCCTGCTGCTATTATTTCATTTCTTTCTTGGCTTTGTCAATGTTAAGACAAAATCTGAACACTCGGATCTGAAGAGTCCCTGCTGTCTCTGTCTGGTTCCATACTTGGCCCAGCTGCTTTTGCTCTCTTTGCTTTTTATGCCCATGTGCTATTGATGCTTCAGCCCCTAAAATACTGTGTTCCCTTTTATTGACTCTCTTCCGTCTGTCTGTCCTGAAGCCTTTTCTTTCTCTTTTTTTTTTCTTCAATATGCAATTTAACCTTAAATAATAATTGTGACTTTAAAAATAACTAACTCATGTACAACTTCATAAATCATCCTGGGAGGTTTTGAATGACAGAGACAACTTCTGAACCATAATGACTGAGGTTTCTGAGGCAGCATAGGCATTCGAATACAAACCTTTCATTAATTTTAATGAGGAACAGAACATCAGGGTGTACATCGCCAAAATTGCTTTAAACTACTTAACTGTTAATTTGTGAACAATCCTGTCACCCCTTTGATACCACAGTCTCCTGAGCTGATGCTCCTCTTCTGGAAAGTAATAGCAAATGTTGAAACAAGTTTTGCTTCCTTTGTGGAGGAGGAACCTGTGATGTGGACTTACTGAGTGGCTTTGCCCCCACCATACAAGAGAGAGATGCAAACAAACATGACTTCTGGACACTTCAGCCCAACAGCGTTTCTTTGGCTTCAGGCATCAGCTTTGCCCCAGGAATTGACTCTAAGCTGAAGCCGAAGCAACAGGGAAGTGATCTTGCTGCTACTGCAGGTTGAGAGTCTTGTGCTAAGTAGTAAATATCCCCAGCGCAGACATTTCTTCCTAGCTGCAGACCCACCTGCGCTCTGAGAAATAACTCGGAAGATGTGTAACTTTGGCACTGGGCAGAGAGTTCTAGATGAATAATTTACGTGCTAAAAGTTGTTCACTTTAGGTCAACCAAAGGTATTTATGAATTTTGCCCAGCTCTAAGCACTTTTCTGGTAGAGACGGAAAAGTTGAAGCAACCCAGGAAGTTTTCTCCAGAATTTGCCCGCTGAAATATTACCTTTTTTTTCATTTCAGAATTTTTCTGAAACAAACTTTGAAAAGTGATCAGAAAGCTTTGGCTCACCATGAAATACTTGGGGCTTTATGGTACCCAGAGTGTTGTCTGTTCCCAGCACCAGCGTTGGCTACAAGAATGGCCAAACTGCACCACAGACCTGGTGCAAATCACTACAAATCTTTTCCATTGGCATTTCCACATTTCTGAAGGGGAAACAGTTTTTCCAGCTTTGCGTTAATTTGATGTGACTATAAGACAGTTTTACTTGAACAAATGCTTATGGAAAGCAGACATCCTATATGACGGCAGTGCTGAGTGATATGGTCTTGAAACTAGTTTCCCAAAACTTCTCATTGCACCTTTGGCACCAAAGCAACGAAGCCTGGTGAGGTTCTGCCAAGTCCTATAGCAGCTGAAACCATGTTCACGTGCAATAACTTTGGTGATGAGAGACAGAGAATTAACTACGTTTTAAACATACAATACATTCAATAGAATTAATCTTTGTAATTTACTCTTAAAGCAACTCTAATTTTTCTAGCAATGATTTAAACGAAGCCTGCTTGGTTTCTGCTGAATGAATTATACAAGCAATCTAAAATTCCCTAACACTGTTTCTCTGATTTGTCTGACTTCTCTAACCTGAGGGATCCAAATAGCAGGCAATATTTTGGGGATTTTAGAGTGGTTTTATATTTTTGGTGCCACCCTGAAAAGGGTTGCCTTCACTGAAGTACCAAAGCTAGACCACTTGGCTCGTGTAATTGGTCACAGCTAAATTCAGCTTGGACTTCAAATCTCAAACATTGAATTTGCACGCTGTGTGGGGTTTTCTGAGACAAAATAGCCATTCATATTTTCTAAGACGAAGGAACTGCTATGTCTTCCCAAAATTGATAATAAGCAGATTGAGAGGTTGGCTTTACGTTGTTAGGGAGCCATTTCATGTTCGGCTTTGCTCAGCTGTCGCGTACCAGGCTGGGTTAAGGGCATACTAAAATGAGGTTGTGTAGATTTGGCTATAGATTGTAGGGCGCGAAGCCTCACAAAAGTTATCTTGTTCTTTGTGCTTATTTTTGAAGGCCAGCGGCAGTATCTGAAGATGTACTGCTCTAAAGACATTTTGATCAAAAGCTAGAA
Organism: Anarhynchus alexandrinus; assembly: GCA_008711295.1. Lineage (NCBI taxonomy): Eukaryota > Metazoa > Chordata > Aves > Charadriiformes > Charadriidae > Anarhynchus > Anarhynchus alexandrinus. Next base: position 142,731 of record VUYV01000038.1, read on the forward strand.
AATTATACCCATTAAAGTATTGACTGAGGCTCAGTAGTGAAGTGACTGTTGTTGGATTTAGAGGCACAGTGTGACTCTGCCCCTTTCTGCCATGATAATCAAAGCGGAGCAAATTAGGAGTGCTAGAACTGGCCCTTCTGCAGCAGAAGTCTCAGAGTAGAGACAAATAGCCCCCGGCAATGAACTGCCAAGTAGCGGAAACAGAAAAATCCATCTTTAGTTGTGCCAAAATGCTGGAGACCTTGAATGAAGCTGCTGCGAGAAAGGCAGACGTTCAGCACAGCCTTTGTGTGGACCCATGCTGGGCTGAGGGTCGACATGGCTCATCTTCACCCTGGTGTGTTGCATCAATCGTGTTACAGCTGGATGCTCGACTGTCCTTCCAAAGAGAGAGATGATAGATGAAAACAAAGTAAACAGATGAGTTTAGGAAGGGAAGTTGAAATTTGGGAAACATACCCATGGAGGGGCATTTGGTAGGCTGTCGTCTTGGTATGTGAGATGCCTCATGGCATCAGGTCCCTTCTGTATTACCTCAGGAGCAGAGGTTTGTGCCTAGAAACACGTGGGTTGCTTCTTGTAGACATAATTGTCTGGGGGGGATTAAGCAGTAGGATCAGCTAACCCGCTGGCAGGCACGGCTGTGGCCATGGCCTTGGGCAGACCGAAGGGAGCGGATGGCAGAGAAATCACAGAATCATGGAATGGTCAGGGTTGGAAGGGACCTTCAGAGATCATCTAGTCCAACCCCCCTGCCTAAGCAGGGTCACCCAGAGCAGGTTGGACAGGAATGCATCCAGACGGGTTTTGAATCTCTCCAGAGAAGGAGACTCCACAGCCTCCCTGGGCAGCCTGTGCCAGTGCTCTGCCACCCTCAAAGGAAAGAAGTTTTTCCTCATGTTGAAATGCAATTTCCCGTGTTCCAGTTTGTGCACGTTGCCCCTTGTCCTGTCGCCGGGCACCACTGAAAATGTTCTGGCCCCATCCTCTTGCCACCTGTCCTTTAAATATTGATGAGCATTGATGAGATGCGGTGGTGTTTATATTTAATGTTGTGGGACAGTGGGATTTGCACCATGCTGTTGTCCATGGCGGGGCCCTTCCCACACGCAGGCAGACGTTCCTCTAAATGTGGCAGCAAGGCAATGGCAACTTGCGTTTTGCTGGCCGGGAAGCACCAGCGTGGGGACTGGGGGTCTCAAAGAAGCCCCCGTTGGTTTGTGGTGTGCCATGTTAGACTCCATCGGTTGTGCTTTAATTACTCACCAAGTCACAAGGGGGCAGCCATGGCTAAAGCTTTAATCATCCATTAGGACCTGAGAGCCTTTCTGTCCGGCAGGGTTCCCTCTGGCCCCCCAGCAGGGCAGGGTCTGCCCCTTTCGGGGGGCTGGAAGGGCAGGGGACGCGCCATGGGTCTGGGCAAGGCGAGAACATTTCCAGTCCCTTTTCGCAGGGAATAGAGAAAGAGCCCTCAGACACTTCTCTTTGTCTGGAGGCTTAACTACAGTCTGCTAAAATCATGAAATACGAAGGTAGGACCATTAAAACAATCCTTTTAGGCATTTTGGTTTGGTGTTTGTTTTTTTTTTTCTTTCTCCAGACAACGTTTGAATCCTTTTTGGTTCATGACAAGTTCAGCATCAACTGTTACACTAACAAGAGCCGGTCTTTTATAATTAAATACACGTTCATATTTTTGCAATTTAAGGATGCAATTAGATTTCTGGGATAAGAAGGAAGTTTTCTAGTGATTTTCTTCTTAGGAGGTTTATGTAGCAACCTAGAAATTTATAGAGTTTTCACAGTTGCATAAAGGCTTCAAAATAGCTGTAAGTAAGCAGGTACTTCCCTGTGGGTAGAGTTATTGTCTTAATTTCTCTGTTTATTTTTGAAATTGCTGATTAACTCTCAAAATTGCTAAACACCTTTATCCCCCTGTGTCCTTCAATGAGAAATATGGTGTTCTGCATTTAAAAAAAAAAAAAAAAGGATTCTAAAATGGAAAGTTGAATGGAGATCCTGGCTGTCTTCCCCCACCTTCTCCCCTTTTCCTCTCTGGACTGTGCTGCTTCCACACCTGCATTGGCGCGTCCTTCCAGCGATGTTTCACACCCCTATATGTCCTTACAACTGCAGCTTTAGGAACTCCTTACACAAAAGATGAATTGCATTGGCCGGCAACGCCGACAGCACTAGTAGTTCTTTCCGCCCCTGCTCCAAGAATGGAAAGAGCTTTTTTTCCCCACTTTGATCAGGAAAAGCCTGAGCAAACAGAGGCTGTGCAGCATACCCCAGGGGTCACGGAGCAGGAGGCAGGGACGGGAGCCTTGCAGGGGGGGTTTCCATGCAGGGAGCCTCCCCCCTCCTCTTTCTCCCAGGCACAGACAATGAGAGACGGCCGCTCTGGCACTGCTGCTGACGGGTGTCTGCACCACAAGGTAAATGAGCCTGGAGAAAGTATTATATGGGGCAGAAATCCTGGTGCTTGCCAGTGAGAACTTTGCTAGCTGTGGAGGTTGGATGCCTGGAGACTCCTGTCACCCCACAACCCTACCTCTCTGCTTCCTCGCTATTGTTCTCACCTGGCACGCAAGAAGCCCGGCAAAAGCAGAGGTTCCTAATTGCCCTTTTTTTAAAGCAGACCAGTCTAATTTCTGCTGAGTGAGCAGAAACTCTCATTAGTTTGGAACAGGGAGGGAGGAATGTGTAATGGGCAAGGAAGCATGGATGAACTCCACGCTTGTCTCCACAGTAAATGAACCTGCGGTGAAGCCAAAAGCCCCGTCACAAGCTCTAGAGGAAGGTGCAGTTAATATCTGCAGCTTTATGGCATCTTTGCTGTCCACAGCACCAGACCTTCTCCCTCTCATGTCCACAGCAGCTTTGATTTTTGTGGTTGTTGAACGAATTCTTTTTTTCTTTTTTTTTTTTCTTTTTGGTGGTGGTGTTCTTTAAACATTCTGGCTACTGTGAATAAGGTTTTCTCTGGGATAGTGGGTCAAAGGTAGAACGATCAGCTTCTATCAGACACTTTCCAAAAATAAATTGGCAAATTTGTGGTAACTCATTATCTTCAGCACATGGCTGATGCGCGTAAAGCCCGCCAGACTCGCATGCATACAGCCTAATGATGTTAAAACGGGGAATAGTCACTGTGATATGATACTCTTGAGTGGCCTGAGAAAGTTATAATGTGTGTTTCTTTCAGCTCAGTGCACTAAAAAGAAAATGTGCGGGTCAGGGCTTGCTCACTTTGTCCAAGTCTTAGGCTGTTCCTAAGCTCGCTTCATCCATAAGTAAAGGAAGTGAGGTAGGATGTGAAATTTGGGGCTTATGTGATCTGGGGTTAGTGTCCCCTCGAGGCTCTTTTTACCCCTTTTCTTAAAAATGTCAATTGTGGAGTCTTCAGTGCTGGGAACGTTTTCTTTGTCCTTGTCCAGCCTGAGCACCAAGAGGGCCCCAGTCGGGTGCCTGCAGTTTCTATAACATCTCAAATAATAGAAAGAGGTTGGGGATGACCAGGCTTCTTTTGGTACAATAGAGAGGGGATATACTTTGCGGTATACACACACATGTCCTAAAGAAACTAATAACTTCTGTTGATGTGTATGGTATAAGAGGACGTTAAATAAAATCTATTGCAGTCCAAAGGATGTGGGGAAAAGATGTATATAACAGAAAAAGAGTTAATACAAGGATGTAGAAGCGAGGAAAAGGCATGTGTTAAAGCAACCATAGTTATTCCAAGTCCAGGAAGAAGGTGTAAGTTCTATTTTGAGCCTCCCAAATCCATTGTGAATGTCTCTTGCCATCCGGTATGATCTCTGAACTCCAGTAAATCCTTGTCAGTGCTTGCTCTGGGATGCTCTAACCAGGAAGAAACTTGTCGATCCTGCAACTGCCGAGCCTCCTACTGAGGAAACACCTGGGTCGTGTCAGGCTGAGATGCAGAAAGCAAGAGCAGTTATATTCTGAGGTGAAACCCTGGCTCTGGCTTGAGCTGATAGACAGTCGCTTCAGAGGGTGCTCTGATGTCCCAGGGCAGTCCCAGAACCGAACGGTGTGAAATGCTGTTAGTTCCACCTCCGCGCTGCGTTTGGTGAGGGGAGGATGGGGCAGCCCAGGAGGAGCAGCGCATTGCAGCATGTGAGGTCCTGCGGTGGCACCGCGGGCTGGCGGTCCAAGGCACAGAATGTGGAAAATTGAGCTGGATTTGCTGCTTTGTGTGACAGTCTCTTTCATTCCAGAGCCTGTGTTTGTCTGGTGGCTAAAGGGAGGGCAGAAAGCCAGAAGGGAGCAGGGATCTCTCGAACCCGGCCAAGGCATTTATCGGGGCAGTTGTTGTCTTCACCCCCACCCCAGTGAAACCGGGGGGAGGATTCAGTTGTTTTGGGGGTAATCCGTAAGGAGGGGAGAGAGCAGCACCTTGGCAATAATCTTGGAAATGACAGTCATCTTAGTTTATCACTTCTCTTCCTTTTGGAAAACCACAAGAATGAGCCAGATCATTCAAATCATGAGCCAAATCAACACTTTATGTTGTTAGGACAGCAAGCGATCGTATGTAGGAGAAATGAGGAATCTCAAATCACAAGATTATTCAAATGATGCTCAGCGTTTGTCAACTGATGTTTTACAAGCAGAAGGAAAAAATAGGTGATGAATAGGAAAAGATGAGGGAAGTGCTAGGATATCAAATTAATACTTTGGGGTGTAGGAAACCCTTTCCTACGTATAGGAGAATTTCTGGGTGCAGATGTGGAGTACTGCTGGATAATCAAGCTATTGAAACAGGTTTGTTCTGGGATCACCAGCAGGGTTACAAGAGTGGAAGCACCTTGAACCAGTCATTTTCAAAATCTTTGGCATTAGTGTGTTAGCTTCCATCTGTGTTTATAAACTGAGATTAAGAGCTTTATTTCTGTTATGTTAACGAAAGGTGGTTTTTAAGAGCCTTACAAATAAAAAAAAGACCCAAAAGCACTTTGTCAAAATGCAGGTCTGTGTCCAACATGACTTTGCAGTGGGCTGTTGCTCTCCTTTCCCCTCCTGGCTGTCATCCCAATGTAAAATGGTGGTTTAGTTATCCAACCCCTTGCACTCAATTTTTCTTCCTCATTTTCCCTGATATCTTAAAAGCAAGTTGGGCAGGACGTTAATGTGTTCCACCCCCTTCGTTTATCTAAAGCCCATCATGCTAACATTTCAGTCAATCTTAGGAGAAACTCTCCCCTTTGGGACAAGATCGTGACATACCAACCTCAGGGGCTTTCAGCTGAGATTTGCTTGGTTTTTAACTCAGATTCAGTGACCTGGTTCCTCTGTGCTCCCTCCCTGAGGCAAGGAGGGTGAAGGACACTCGAAAGAGAAATCTTTGAAACTTGCCCGATTTTCAAAGGGTCCCTCCCAAACTGTTTGCGTTGGCTTCTCCTTCTCCAAGGGCTTACTTTCCCTTGCTCCTTGTGGGTCCACTCTGAAAAAGGACTATGTAGATAGAAAATAATATAAATAAAAAAAGAAAGAGTTGTTATAGTTAGGCTGGAAGGATTAATGGCAAATGCTTGTAGAGCAGGCACTGTAACAGCTATGGTTACTGAGCCCTGAGCTGGTTAGGCACCCTTTTGCTGGACACTGTAAAAGGCTCATCCAAATCCATCCTCCGCTTAGTGCCGCAGGGCAGCCTGTTGTATTCTGGAGACATAAAAGCATTCAGGAACCTAACTTTAAGAATTATTCCCAAGCTTTGTAATGTGAAGCATTAAACCATTATTGTAAAATTTCATTTGTGAAAGGTGCTGAAGCCAGTGGGCACAGCAAGGGCTGGGAAAGGGTACGAAAACTCCAACCCCGTTCCCAAACCAAAAGCCAATTTTCAGCGCTGGCTTTATGTCCCAGAACGGGAGCAGGTGGTGTCAGGATACGGGTTTCTGACTGAGCAGCGGCTCTGTGAGCTGCTGCCAGCAGCAAGGCATGGGCAGGACACGCTCCACCAGGCTCTCCTGGCTGCTCCCTGCACGTACCAGGGAGGCTCCATGAAGCCCTCAGCCGCTCTTTCTGCTGGGAGGCACGAAGCTTTGTGCTGGTGTCCAGTGGGGGGAGATGCTTGGCAATGCCAATTTCCAGGTGGCTTGAGGTCATGCTGACAATGTCATAATAAAGAAAAATAGATTCGGGGCTGCTTTTCTTTGCCTTCTGGCTTGCAACTTCATTTAGTAGCTGTCTTTTCAAATCTGACTCTTTCATTTTTCCTTTTAGAAATACAAATTACTACCACCACATTTTGTTTGTTTTCTTTGAATGAGAAAGGGACACTCAGTCCCAGGGCCTTAGGAAACCTCTACTGTCGCACGCTTCTGAGAGTCGGTAGCAGAGCACTTCTGATCCTTAACATCTGCCCTGCAACCACTGCTCCCCACTGCAGAAGATGCAAGGACTAAAATGGTGACGTTTTGCATCAGCATCGCCCATAGGTCGCCTGTTCAGTGCTCTGCTGGCTTTGGCGCTTTCGGACAGGTAACGGTGTTAGGATTCACCTTTCTCTTCTGGGTGGCTGCTCGAGGTCTGTCCAATCCCACCTTGCAGTGCTGAGACAGACTTGCAGTCTTCTCATAGGTATGGGGAGACAGCCGTGCCTGTTTCTCGCCACATTACTTAACTCCTGGTGATCTTGTTCTGCTGGAGTCTCTCTCAGGGACTTACACGTATAGGTGACCTCAGTCCTTAGCACCTTTGGCGCGTCTTTGTTCAACCAGGTGTTTGGTTCCTGACTAGGAATCACAGCAGGTTGGGTCTGCCGTCCCAGACTCCTCCTTCCTTTGCTTTGCTCCTCTGCGCGATGCCCGGGCGTCCTGCTGCTTCCCTCAGACTGCGCTGGGAAATCTTAGATGCTGGCTGACGCAGAGAAGGCAACCAAAGCTGGCGAAACTGGTCGGTTGTGGTTCATGTACTCCATATTCCGCTGCCTGTTGCCAGCAGCACGCTCTCCCTGCGTAGCATGCCATATTATTTACATTTCTGCTCAGCGTGTTCTTCTCTGGCACGGAGAACAAAAGCGTGTTGGTATGGATGGGTGAGAGCGCATAGCTTTGTTATTAAAATTGAGACTTTTCCTGCTTGGACTTTTGCATTGGAAATAGCATCCAGTGATTAATCTCCTCCTGGCTTTGTTCTTTTTATGACCAAGGGATTGGCTCTTGGAGGACTTCCTGCTCTTTTGGAGGGGCTTTGCAAGGTTGATTAATCTGTAGTAACAGTGGCTGAAGTCACCAGAGTTTCTATAGTGACCAGATGGAGATAAGAAAGTACTTGCTAGTAGTAGTTGCCGAAGATGCTGGATGCCAAAATTGCAAACTGGTTTTAAACAGACCAGCCGAGCAAGAGAGTTCTGTGGCTCCACAGTCAGCTTGGACCTGAACGTCCTCTTTGTTTGGCTGAACAAAAAACAGATAAACAAAACACTGAAGGCAATTAGCTTTGTTTGCTTGCCTTTGTCCCCTCTTCTCCCAAATAATTGTAAAATTAGGAATAACGCCAGTGAATTCTGTAGCTATTCAGTGGACTAAAGCTGGTGCATAGGAGATGAGAAACAAATAAGTATAATGCTGCTGTTTTCAATAACCAGCCCGTTCAGTTTTAGCTTTTATTCCATTTACTTCCTCTGCTCCAGATTTAAGGAGGTTTCTTTGATCGCTCCTGTACATGGGAGGACCACGCGTCGCTGTAGCCACCTATCTAGGTGTTGGTACCACACTTCTCCTGGGAAGGTCTCTGCTTTGCCCAACACTGCCCGTCTCCTTTCTTTAGAAGTCTTACTGCAGCCTCTGGGTTGTGTCCGGGGTTGCAGATGTGCCACCTGTGAATCAAACAGCACCTCAGCGATGGCACGTGCTGGGCACTGGGCCGTGCTGATAAGTGACAAATTTCCTGGGTGTATATGCCATGAAGTTCACTACAGAAAAGGGTTAATTCTGACCTCTCCCTTCTTACAAAAGCTTTTTGTCTACCATGTGCATTGGCTGGGGAACAGCTCCCATCAAAGCCTGTCACACCTACACCTCTGGGAATGGCAGGCTGCTGGGAGGGGACCGGTGCTGAGGCTGTGTAGGTAACATCCCTGCACAAAGCAAAGGCAGCGTCCCTTGATGGTGTGGAAAAAAAAAAATAAATGCAAGTGTGGGGACTTTTTGGGTGCTGGAAGGACTCAAGTTGACATTAAGCCTTGCTTATATCCTGCTTGTCCCATAGCCACATCCCTCGAGCACCGCACAGCGTGGAGTGCATCCAGCCCTTGGCCTTTCTGTACGTGGTGCGTCACAGCCCCACGGGAGAGGTGCAAGGTGCCGGGTGGGAGTGGGAAACGCGTGTTCCCACCGTCAGCTCTCTACTCATAGAATCATAGAGCGGTTTGGGTTGGAAGGGGCCTTGAACACCATCTAGTTCCAACCCCCTGCCATGGGCAGGGACACCTCCCAGTAGACCACTTCCCACTCCTACAGGTCCTAAAAGCTTTGTTGTGGGTTTTTTGCATGAATACACTCGCTCCTGTCTAAATGAGGGCTTTGTGGTCCAGGCTGCTGTTATTTGTGCAGAGCGCTGGGAACCGCTGCACAAACATGGCTACATGACTGCAGTGGAAGGTGACGGGGTGACAGGCGCGCAGGGCCTCGGGGCAAATGCAGCCCAGCTCGAACAGCCTTCCCCGTCCCCTCAGACAACATCTTGTGGTTTGTGGGGACAGAGATGGGGACTTCCCATGCTGGTGAAATGAAAACAAATGATGGTGTTTGGCTGGGTGGTTTCTGGCAGCTCTCTGCTTCGTCTCCCCAGCTCTGTATCACTCTTTGCCTGTGACGATGACCAAGTCCTTGCTGCTGCCTGTGCCTCGTCTCCCTGGTTATTCGGGCTCCTCCCTGCCTTTCCAAGGCTGTCACAAGGTCGTGTTCGCAGTCTGGGGGGCTCTGCGTGAGCAGCGCGTCAGGCCAGGCCATAAATCACCGATAACTGGTGCTGCTGGGCCCCGTTAGCGGCGTGCTCAGTGCCACGTGGCAACGCGCTCGGTCCGGGATGCCTCCAGAGGGGCTGATGCTCAGTAGCCTCCTTGGGCTCCCTGGGCACACCCCAGCCAACCCTTCACCTTCTCTAACCCTTTTAGCGTGGCTTTAGACATACAGCCTTTGATGTGACTGCGGCTGTTGGCGGCGGGGAGTCTGCCCGGAGGGCAGCGAGCTGCCCACAAGCACCATTCCTTCGGGATGTGCCAAGCCCAGCCTGAGAGCAAACAGGGTTGGGCTGGGGCGGACCAGTCCGCACGCTTGCTGGTTCCCAGGGCCGTCGCACCTCTACCTGCAAAGCTTTCCCGCTGCCTCCCTCCAGCCCCGCTCTCGGGGCACTCAGGGTGATGGGGTGCCCACGCACAGCCTGGGAGCAGCACGGCCACGCCGCGTGGAGCACAGGTATTGAATCCCACCGCAGAGACAGGAGCAATTTCGGGCCTTGGCTGGGAGAAAGACATCTGGAAGGGGGTAACTTGTGCAAACCTCTTCTATGGGGGATAAAGTCCACCCCAAACAAACCAGGTCAATACTGCTGGTGGGATGGCAGCACCGGCTGTCCTCACCTGTGTCTCCTCTCGGTTGTGGCAGGAGGTGAGCAAGGCACGTCTCCGTGCCCCGCTGCCTTAACGAGCTGTCCCCAGTTGAGGCCGGTTGATGTTGGTTTGCTACCTTCACTTTGTGTGGTTATTTCTGGCCAAGGGAAGATTAAGCCTTCAGTGGGTGTTTGGTATGTCAATAACTATAATTAAGCTTTTGCGGTTCTCCTGCAAACTCTGGAATCTATAATTTTCCTCACAGTCCCCTCCTGGTATTGCTAGGGGGAGAGGGTGGTCTTTGTTGGACTAAAAAAATAATAATATAAATTGAAAAATCAAAGCTATAAAATAAAATGCTGATCAGTGCTGTTTACAAATATTTTAATTCAGTGTTATTTCCCCTTTAAAGGAGGAGGAAAATAGAAAGCTTGGCATTTCTTGCTATCTTCCAACTACTTTGGGGAAAGTTTTACCCAGAAACTAGTTTGTTCCTGTTGTTTAAAAATGGTGTGTCAGGGAAAAAAAAAAAAAAAGAAAAAAAAAACCAGCTCGGGATGAAGGGGTGAAGAGTACAGAGAAACTTTATTTTTTCCACAAGGTCCCTTTGCTGCCCGCAGAGGGGGGACAGGCGTGTTCTGCACTACCTGCCAAGTGCGGCAGTGTGGAGGGGAGGCTCCGTGGCCTCGTGGCGTGGTGGGGCTGGGCTCCTGGGTTCTCCTCCTCGCTTGGCTGCTCACTGTGATCAGGACGGGACAAGTCACCCAAGGGCTGATTTTGATTTTCCAAAGCTGGGGCGATGAGCACAGCTCCCCGAGATTGCTGGGCGATGTGTGAGTGCTCAGGCATCTCTTTCCAAACTGCACCTTTACGTGTCTGGGGCTTTCTGCGTATCCAGCTGGTAAATTAGGGAAAACTGGGTGGGTGGTGAATTAGGGATCCCATTAATAATTGCCAAGTGCTTTTAGGATTCCATGATGAAAGGCACATTAGGGGCATCAAAGTGTTTTTTGTACTAACGACCTGTTCATCATGCGTTTGATGGGGATGGCTGGTTTGGGTGTTGTGTGTGCATTATTTCGAGGAAGGCAAAGGTGAAAGCCACGTTACCCACATCAATTAACAAATAAGGCTGCGTTAGCCATTTGACAGGGAGGCTGCCAACTGCACTACACCGGTGTTACAGGGAAAATACTGTACCTGCTCCCTGCCTGGGGCGTACCCACTGACAGGAATATTAACAAAGTATTGTTATTTATTCAAGACTTTGAAGATGTAAAATATTAAGTAGTCTCATTTATTGCATTCTGCTGATTAATGCAAGTCTTGCAGTGAATTTTGGTCTGGTTTGCGTGCTAACCGTGGGATTTGATGGGAAAAGAGCCAAGGTCGGAGCCTGTTCAGAGAAGAGCATCTCAAGATACACTGAGCAATGAAATAAGATTAAAAATTGCCCTTTTTAATCTAAACAAGAAATAGTTTAACATTAGCTCATAATGAAGAAAAGCCAGAGAAAAACAAAGTAGCAGAAGAAAGGCAGGTGTTCAGGCTGGCCATGAAGTGAGATGACACTGATAAAGCATAAATTTCGTTTACATACGAAGCAAATGTGGAAGCATAGCGAGTTTGTCAGTGGAAAAGTTTGCAGATGACACACAAATGAGATCTTCCATACGAAGAGGGATTTGACTGTTTTCTAAGAAATTGGAGAGTAAACAGTGTTTCTTCCTTGGTTTTTTGGAGTGTAGAACTTGACCCTGAACTAACCCTCGTCAGTGACAAAGATCTTCTTCAATCCCACAGGCTTTGGGGGAATGGCAAATGGGAAGCAGGCTTTAAAATGTCTGGATTTGGTGTGTACAATGGCTCCTCTATAGGGATGCTGCTGGATGCTGCAAATGAGAACATACCCCCTTGGCTACTTCTCTGAAAGATATAAGGGCCAAATTCTCTGTGCTATTCCACAAATACAAATTTCAGCTGAACACATAGAAATTCATTGCAGTTCTGTTGCTAATGGTGATCAGGGGAAATGCAGGATTTTTACTAACTTTACTAACATTTTCTGCCTTTTTTTCTCTCTCTTTTTTTTTTTCTTACCCTGAAAGCATGGAGAGGCTGCTATTGAGTGTTGGCAGTATTTATGTATTTATTTCTGTTTGCGAGTATATACAAACCTGCTCTCTACCTGGTGAATGGGGGATGCCCAGCTGCAGTCAGTGGCATGATGTCAGTCTATATCAAGAATACGTTTGGCAGTTTAAATCCTCCTAAATCACGTTAGGAAGGCTGATACACCGCCTGCTATGGAGTAGCTAGCCCAGGAAACAGTCTTCTGGCAGCTTAGTGAAATGTATCCCACTGACTCTCTCTTCTGTAAAAACTTTAGGTATGTTGTGCAAAAGGATGCAGAGTCCTATTTTAAAAACAACAGTAATGGGAATAGTGACTTCATTATGTAGGACTGAACAATAGATACTTTTGTTGGGAAAATCTGAACTAAAATAAAGGGTTTCCCGCTTAACAGTGCGGAGATGTCAGTCTTGCTGCACACACGATAGTCCGGTTGCTGCCACGGGGTAGCTCACACGGGAAACCCAAGCATCTCAGAGCTGTGTGGGATTTGGTCCAGGTGTGTAGTTCAGGGGGATTTGCCTTTGGCAGAGAGAAACTACCTTCAACAGACATGTTGATGGGATCGGAGTCCCTGATGCTCCGGTTATTGCGTTATAAAGGGATTTGTGAATCACCTGGAACAGACAAACGCAAGAGCCTTAATGCGGGTGGAGGGGGAAGACCAGCAAAGCAGTTTGTCACAGAGGCAAAGGGCAAATCTCTTACTGGTAGATCTTGCCTTTTCAAAGGAACTGTGCACCAGAAAGGCTGGAGGTAGCCATGGGTCTACACAAGCAAGAAGTCCCGGTGAAACCGGAGCATGTTCTGGAGGCCTGAGAAGTCAATTATAGTCTTTCCCTTGGCCCTGACAGGCTTTGGACAGGCTCTCCATGCTGGGAGAGCTAGAGCAATGCTGATTAAATTGTTTATACTGTATCTAACTTGCTGGAACCTTATCCGCATCTCGCTCAGCAAGTTTGGCCCCATGAAGGCTGAGCCGAGCGCATCCCGAGAGGGCGTTTAGTGGGAATGGAGATGGTCCAACCCCTGACGTACCTGAGCCTTGTGTCCGCCAGGCCCTGTGGGGACTCTAGCAGCACGCGAGGGCTCCTGAGCTTTTGGTCCTTAATGAAAGGTCCCACTGCAAGGCAGCTTTGATGCACTCTGTACAGTACAATTGCATTTAAATTACAATAATTTTTTTTAAACAACAAACGCCTCCCAAGCTCTGAAAACAAATAAGCAGCAAACAAAGTCTCCTTCCATGAAATCCCATTTCAATCACTTCATTTTATTTCCCTCTTCTGCGGGGAGGAGGGGGTTTATTTCACCAGTGGGTGTATAAATATTGACTTGACTTTTTTTTTTTTGGAGTTGGAGGAACAGAGACACAACCAGGTCTCTTATTAGTTCTTACCCAAACATCAGTAAATACAGTCTTTCTGCAGTGGCTCCAGTTTGGAGAGCTTTACCAAATACTATTGCTATTGAAGTGGAGAGAGAGCGAGAGTGTGCAGATGTGAAGAAGTGTGTTTGCTGGAAGAAAAAAAGCCTATTAGCTTTGAAGCAGATTTGTATACTCTCGGTTAACGTACTGAGTATGTCAGAAGAGAGCTTCTCTGTGAAAATGGGCTGTGTTTCTGCTTTATGTGTTAACAATTCAAGCGAAGTATGAAGAAATCGAGCATTGTTCTGCTCTAAGTGGCACAGATTGCGTTTCAGTCAGTGCAGATAAAGTGCTAAGAATTGTCTGCTGTACTCCAGAAGATGTATTTGAATTGCATGTTTAATCAGTGGGTGTCTTTTTTTTTTTTAACACAGGACTTTACAGCCAGATAAAACTGAACGATCTCTAATGAACTGTGCATCTGGACGATGGCAGGTTGGGGTGAATATAAAAGCTGGTTGGGAAATAGATTTACACTTTCTCCTGCAGGAGAGGCTGCTGCCAACTGCGTAGTAAAGTAATAACAGTTCGCTGGCAGCGCTTTATGTCTGAAGGTCTTAAACATCTTTACACCTAAGATGATCTATATCGCAAGCTTCGCTCTAGAGACGAGAAAATAATGGCACAAAAGCAATGGTTTAAGTTGCTTCGGGTGACCCTGCAGGTCACTGGCGTAGTGAAAACCAAACCCACGCTCTGCCGAGATGTAGGTTAGTGAGCGATGCTTTGGGGTCTTCTGCCTCCGGGCAGAGAAAAGCCAGCGGGGTCAGTCTGAGGCATCCGGGACCAAACAGCTGCGAAGAAATGAGGCGACACCTCTTTCTCCCTAACGAGCCACATCCCTTTTCATTAGGACAGAGATGGGCAACTGGTTGCAGAAATAGCTGAATGAAATTGCTAAAGGAAACTGTGTCACAGCACCTCGTGGCTTAGATCAGGTTGAGCAATTCTCTGTTATGGTTGGTTTGTATCTTAAAGTTATTCTCAGACTACACAAATCAAACTGCAGTTGTTTTGGGGTTGATACCTCAGAACTCAGTGGAAGTACGAGCTTTTACTTAACGTACAGGTGTGTGTATATGCAAAGGCACTCTCACCCTTGTCTCTGCTAAAGAAGGTTTTTTGGTGTCATTAGTGAGCCCAGTGCAGGGTGGAGCCCAAGAGATGCTCATCTCTGCTCTGTCTAGTCTTACCCTTCTTTCTCTTTTGCCCTGGACGTACCGTTTCCACTTCAATTTCTTCCTGGCACAAGGCAGCTATGGTTTCCCTTTGGCCAGTGAACTGCTCCCCCAGACCTGCCCAACATCCCTACGCAGGGCTGGTCTGTCCTACAGCAGCTGGAACTGACAGCTCTCCACTTTCAAAATCAAAATCAGAAACAAAACATACATCTTGTTTCACTTGTAAAAAACCATTTATTTTCGTTTTGTTTTAAATACTATTACCTTAAATGTTTGTCATAATGAAAAGTTGTTTTGATGTTTTCGAACCTGCTCTTCCTTTCCCCTCCCCACTGAAACTACTCAGGGTCTGACCCAGGCTTAGTTTCTGTCCGTCTTTCACAAAATCATTGTACCGGGCATTTGCGTTGTAACGTGCTCTCTCTTGAAGGCCGAGATCTCGCACTGATTCCCGTCTCCCGTTTGAACTCGCCCTTGATGCTTGCTGGGCGTGCGAATGGGCGCGTGGCGGGGCGCTGGCACAAGCGCTGCTCCGCACCTGCGTTGGTGCTATCGGCACATCCAGAAAGCTATCGGAGCACACTGGAAGTGGGCAGCGCTGCCTAAAATTCATAAGCGTTGTGCGTGCGGGGCTTGCAGAATTCAGCCTTAAATTTTACACATGGGTTTAGGCTTCCTGCCATAGTAGTATGCTGTTGTAGTAGCAACCACAGTGGCACTTGTCCTTAGTGTGCAGGAGATTTAGATCACCAGGCACTTCTGCCTATTGGTGTAATGTCCATCTTTGCCGTGGGAGAAGGCGCTCTCAGGGCGGTTCTGTTTCAGGAAGAAAAGATGTGCTGTTTCTTTAGAGAAAGATCACCTTACCTGCACTCCCCCCGGGCAGCACACGTCCCCCTCCGCCAGCCGAGCGGGGTCCTTTGGCGCACCAGCGGGGAAAGCGCTTGCGCTCGCTGAGGCATTACTGCGTTTAACTGGCAAAGCTCCAGGCTGGAAGACTGGCTGCTCCACGTCCAGCAGCCCCCTGGGGATTTGGATGGGGGGTTATCCCCCCCACATCCCAACACACCCCATGGTAAAAGGGGGAAACCGGCCTTGGTTATCTGCCGTGCAGTTCGAGATGTAGCACAGGAGCACCGCGCTGTGCCAGAGGCGGCGGAACAGCCCGGTCTGGTGTTTAGATTGGAGCACATGGCTCAAAGCTGCCGAGTATTGACGACTTTCTTGTGTTTTCCAGTAGCACCAGTGACCGAATGGATCCGGAACCAGGCATAGGCTGAGTGCAGCTTAGGAACAGATGGACACACAGGGAAAATAAAAGGGTGTCAGCAAAACCAGGCAGCCTTTATCAGCCTTTACTTAAGCCTGATGTCTTAAATAAAGACGGTTGGGATTTAGGAGCTGTAATATCTTCCCGTCAAAGCACACTGATGCGATACTCTGTCGTGCCTTACCTGTCGGTTCAACACTGCCTGCGTGTAACATCAGCTCAACGATTTGCTTTACAGCCACCCTGTAAAACTGTAGTTCTCTAAATATCTATATAGAAGTGTATGACAGGGTTGTAATTGTCAGGCAGCGTTTCCTTGGGAGGGGTGGGCTCGGGCTTGTATCGCTGCATTGTGTTTCCTTTCATTCCAAGGGAAAAAGGCTCCGTTTAATGATTAACAGCCATTCCTACCTCTCGGCTGGCCGGGCAGCCCGGTGGGATACGGTATAGTTGGAAAGCAGAGAAAGACCAGTCTTTGCCAGACATGGCATCCGCACAGCACCGGTCAAGAGACAAAAGCCTTTAGTGTTCCCCAAAAGAATTTAAAACATTTTACATCAAACGGCTGCAGAAGTTCAAACATGTCACCGCTGGCCTGTGGCACAGGACGGGAGAGGGTTTGTCAGAAAGGCTGCGGAGAGGGGGGGAATAGCACCGGGCAGTTAACTTGGTTACATACATTATTTTTGAGCTTTCTGTACATCTCCTGTATAATTAATACCCTTTGTAGTGCACTGGGAACAAGAAACATAACCCACAGCAGTTTTTGCATCACAAAATAGCTGTCAAACAGCAGTCCCTAAAATCAGGGGTGCTGCATGTTGTGCTTCTCAGCTGAAACCTCCCGTTCTCACAGCGATGGCTGAAGCCAGAAAGAGCAAACGAATAGGCGCATCGGCTAACTGGACCCCAGCTTCTGCCTTCATGGACACCTTGGCTCTGCCCATGGCTGGAGAGACTTCTCAGCAGCCAAATTAAGTCCTTTAGCAGGTTTCTGCTCGTGACCAGGACCCTACAGGGTAGGGAAGACTTTAGTCGAGGGCTTGAACTAGTGCCGGTCATTCAAATAGAGCTCATGAGTGTGAGAAGTGCCGGTGCGGTCATGTTAAATACAGAATCTGAACAGAAAAGTTGAGTAGGGATTAGGAAATCCTGGGCAGGGAATGAGCATCGCAGCAAAGTGTGGAGCACATAAGGGGAGAGGGGCTGTGCTGCCCTCAAAGGGGGCAAGAAGGGCCAGAAATGGTTTCGGTGCCGCCCGACAGCCGGGGCTGGGTACCACCCCCCCGCCTACAGCTCTCCAGGGGCTCCTCGCTGCCAGGGCTGCTGACAGCGGGAGCGTAGGTGCTAGGTCAGCCCTCAACAAGACGTCCCCAGGAGCTGGAGACTGTCACAGCCAGTCCCACCCGTGCCACTGCCTGGACTACTGTGGCTCTGCGTGGGCTGGGGGATGCGTCTCGTTCTTGTGGATGGTAAATCTGTTCCTGCTGGTTTACAGGCGTGACTCCAGCCCTCCCCAGTAGCTGTGTTCCATGCGATACGTGTTCCTGGGCCATACCACATGGCCACATAGCTGTGTCCTCCCATGGCCACGGGGACCATCATCCCTTCGTGGCAGGGGCACTTCCCACAGGGTGGGTTCCCTTTTCCCCGTGGCTCCAGCAGCTCTCAGCCAGGTACCAAATTTGGATACTCCAGATCCAGGCTGGGTGCGGGTCCTCAGCCCGGAGGGGAGTGAAAGGCTCTTTATCCCACTGCTCCTTCACAGGTTGGTTTGATCCCTCCCATAAGTTTTTCCGGTGCCTCGGGTTTCACGCTGCCTGTGCCTTCTGCCTGGTCATGCCACGGTTTTAAACCT
This sequence comes from Anarhynchus alexandrinus, assembly GCA_008711295.1. Classification (NCBI taxonomy): domain Eukaryota; kingdom Metazoa; phylum Chordata; class Aves; order Charadriiformes; family Charadriidae; genus Anarhynchus; species Anarhynchus alexandrinus. The sequence goes on from VUYV01000038.1 coordinate 160,188, forward strand.
GAATAGGGCATTTATCTAAATATATCCCTATAATTCCTTGTGAGTTCTGGGGGCAGTGAGTGATCCAGGATACTTTTCTGACTTGTGCAAAGGTAAAAATGATCGAACTGTAATTCGGTGTTGTCCTTTACGCCAAGCCAAACTGGGAGGGCACGCGTGGGTTAGTGTCTGGGAGTCCTCTGGTCCTCGAAGCCGGGCGCCGTGAGTCATGTAGCCTGGCTGTACCGCCCGCTCGCCATGGCTCCTGGATGCCTTCACGCTTGGTTTTCCAAGAGGAGCAAAGAGGCAAAATTGTATTAATAAGAGCCTTGATGCTTAACCAAGCTAGGGATGCTGAGGAGAGGTGGGTACTGATTCTTCTGGAAACTGGCTAAATACGGAGGAATATTTTAAATGCTGTGTTTATTCAGGCAGTAATGACACGCTGCTTTTTTGGAGAGGTGCATTTTGTCAAAAGCAAGTGTTCTGTTCCCTGTTCCCAATGTTGTGTGGTGAGTGGTGGCATTTCCTCCTCCCCTGTACTTTTCTTATTTTGGCTAATTAAACTAGAACAGTCAATTCCAATTCCTTTTTTTTTTTATTTCACTGCTGTGCTGATTTACTTCAGTTTATTTAGTGTTTTAAAATGGCTTCTATTTAAATTTTGGAAGGGAAGAAAAATAAATCTGCTAAATATATTTCTATTCAGATCATATGTTGTGGCTTTTCTCTTTTTGAAGAATGAGGTCTAATTTTTGAACCTGAATTCACTTGGCGCTACTCTTGGCTTCAGCAATGTTGGGTTTCCTTTTGTTTTAAACTAATTCCCTTTTTCCTACTGCCGAGCTCCATTTATGTCTCCGTGCGAGAAAAGCTTTTATACATGTGTTTGGTTTGAAAGTGTTCATCTGAGCAAAGTTAAGTATGTGCCGAATGTTTGAGGATGGGGCTCTAGGTGTGTTTTACGGTGGTCCGTGGTGCGGCGCTGCGGACCTGAAGCACTGCCAGTCCCTTCCAACCACCCATACGCGTCCCGTTGGCATTCACCCTTTGCAAAAAGATGCGGCACATCTTTTTGCTTTCTTCTCTGTCCCTGGCTCTGGGAAGCCGGGGCCTTGCTCTTTTCTGGGTAGAGCAGAGGGGTTTTTTTGAAGGGAAGGAAGGTTACTCAACACTTGCTGCTTTTGGAAGAGAGAAAAAGTAGAAAAGAACAGGAGGATACAAGGTGTATTCAGCAGCATAAGAATTTCCCCATGCTTCTTTGCAAAGTTTTGGGGGGTTTTTTTGATAGATTAAAGCTTTACCTTGAACACTTAGGCTTGGCTAGAATATGTTTCTCAGTGAGGAATGCGTGACTGAGAAACACGGAAAAAACAGCTGGGGAAAAAATAGCTAAGAAAAATAGAGATTTTATGTGAATTCTGACAGGCTACGTTGAGTGCCTTTTGTCCCTAAAGTCCCCATCCTCAAAGCTGATCTGGATGGGCCATCTGAGCTCCTGGGCCTTCAGAGGGGTTTGAGACAGGTTTGTGTGTGCATAGGGGTTTCTTATGAGTATCTGCGTGTGTAATGTACCTGCACTCTTCTGAAAAAGTGGACTGTGAGGCTGTTAGTTATCTGCCCCAGTCATAACACTGCTTGTTTCGAATTTTTTGTTATTGTTACTTAAAGCTTCGTCTGTTACAGCAAGCAAGGAAGCAAAATGCAGACACTTCAGAGCAAAGGTATGCATAAAATCTTATGCCTATAGAAATTGGGAGATGCAAAACGGCAACCACAAGTCAAATATATGTATTAAAGGAGAGAAGTCCTTAGCAAGCATGGTAACAGAAGACGTCATGTGTATGGGAGATCTGATTTATAGTGGAAACCTTAATTTTTGGCCGCTTTCTGAGGTCAGTTTTTTGAGTAAAACTTGCTTTGCTGAGTCAGGCCAGTGGGTCCTTGAATTTTCTGCTCTGAGCGTAACATCATTCCCCTCTAGCTTCAAGTTCAGGTACTTGGTGGGTCGATGTCAATCCTATTTGTGGCTGTATTCATTCCACGGGGAGCATCTAAGTTCAGTGCCCATATCCAGGTTTGAAGTCCTTTAGTTCTGCCTGGTCCTTCCCCCTGTCTCAGGGGTTGATGCAGCCCCTACCTTTGTGGAGCGAGACCCTGGGGTGGCTCAGCTTTGATGGCCAGACCCATGCTGGATGCTCAGCACCTTTCAGGACTCATCCTTCACCCCGTAGACCTCGCAAGCCGAGGACCTGCCGCCCACCCTCTGCCCCGGAGCAGCACCGACCGTGCAGCTCTTCACTTGCAGCTCCATCCCCGCTCCGTCCCTTGCTGCTGGGGTGCCCGGGGTGCCCCCCTGCCTCCCCCCGCCTGCAGAGCAGCCCTGAACCTGCCCCTCGGAGGCTGGATCTCTGCTCATTAGCCGATGTTTGCTGAAATCGGATACCTGGGGCACCCCAGCCAGCCGGCGGAGTCCCCTGGCTGCAGCTATTTAAAAGGACAAGGGCAGCCTTATAATTTCCACCTCTTTCACATCCATGTCCCTCCCAGCGCCCGGTCCCCACCTCTCTTCTCTCCTGGATCCCTGCAGCATCCATGCCCCAGGAGCGGAGCGACGGCCCGAGGGGGACCTGCCCGCGCCCGGCCCGGGGCGGGATTACCGACTGAGCCCGGGGGCACCTCGGGCTTGCCAGAAAGCCTTGGCTCGCCCAGGGCCAGCGAGCCCGGCAGGCACTGCTGGGCTCCCAGCGCAGGAGACACCTTGAGAGCGAAGGGGAAGGAGGGAGGAAGGAGGCTTGTGGGATTTTTATTTTTTTTTTCTCCTTTTGCCTTTTTTTTTTTTTAATTATTATTTTATAAGAAGTAGAAATTGCCGTACCGTAAGCTGCTGGGACAAATGAATGCCAACACACGCGGGGCTGCGAGGAGACGGTGCACAGCCTCTCGCCTCGCTGCAAAGTAAGTGCCCCAGGCAGAGATGCTGTGCCAAGGGGGAAGGGAGCAGGGCCCGGGGGGCACCCAGGGGTGCAGGGAGGAGGTGGGAGCGGGCGGTGTGGTGGGCTGCCCTCACCTGCCTGAGGCAATCCCATAGAGCTGAGAGGGGTTTACTGTGTCCTGGTGTGGACAAGAAGGAGCTGCCTGTCACCCTGGGGGTGTGCGGTGGCTGGGTCCCGGCTCGGTGGGACTCTGTAAGTGCCGGGAGAGGAGGGGGCACAGGGATGCAGGTTTTAGCCACATGCAGAAGTCCCCTCTCCTGGGGGAGGTGGCAAAGTGGACTTGGGATTGGACCTTGCGGAAGAAAATTCATTCCCCTCTCCCTGCACTCCTGGGGTCCAGCTTCCATCACGTGGTGGCGGGAGGAGAGGGGGGGTCCGGAGATGCCCCGCACCCAGTCCCCCGTGTCCCCCCTTCCCATGGAAGCAGGGCAGGGCGAGGAGGGGCAGGGGGGGCTTCTCTCCTGTGAGCCTGAGCCCCCTCCACAGGCTCCCCACTGCCCCCGCCAAGCGCTGAGCCCAGGGAAAAGCCATGTCAGGTACCTTATAACGCGGGTCCTTTGCCAGCCCGTGGTGAGGTGGGTCGAAGCCAGTTTGGGCAAGTGGGCTCGTGGCCCCCCGGGCAGGTGAGTGCAGGGGAGCAGCGATCTCCATCAGCGGCCTCCCTCAGAGCAGGGGCCTGTGCGTTTCCTCCAGGGAGCCTGGAAGGGGTCTTTGATTGCTTCTCGGCAGCTCTTCTGGCCGAAAGAGTTTCTTTTTTTAATTATTTATTTACTTTGTATTATTTTTTGTAAGTGCTTCGGTATTACAGAGGAGGGCAGCAGAGAGAGGCAGCAGGGACATCCTTAAATAATTTTCATTTCTCCAAATCTGCCTTTTCCTCTTCTCTCTAAGTCCAGAGGAGAGATCCTTGGGGGGGCGGGAGGCACATCTGCACTGCAAATAAAAATAATAATTACAACCACCAACCAACCAACCAAAAAAAAGTAACAGCTAAGAAAAAAAAAAAAACACTTTAAATCAAGGACTTTGGAAATCAGAGATCACAGAATTTGTACTATTAATAAGGAGGAGAAAAAAAAAAAAAAAAGAGAGGCAAGAAATCCAGCGACCATGGGCCAGCCTGGCTTCCTAGCGTGTACTTTCTGTTCTCTCTCCTTTTTCCCAAGGTAATTGCAGTCTGCCGAGAGGGAGTTAAATGGGATTAAAAGATCTGTGTAAGCAAAAGGACCCAGAAGAGAAGGAGGAAGGAGTGAGCCGTCCGGGCCAGGGGGTGTCTTTGACACAGCTGAGCCCCTTAGAGAGGCAGAGAGCTGAGCTCCTGGGAAGGATGTACCCACAAACCGGCCTGTGCCCCTTTTTCTGATGGATTGCCGCAAAAATTGCCCGAAAGAGACAATGCACTAAACGTGATGGAGCCGGAATCAGAGCCGGTCTCCAGACTCAGAGCTACAGCAGCAGGCAGGGGGTGAGTACAAACTCCGACTTCTCCCGGCGCCGGTGGAAGGGGTATCCCGGGCGGGGATGGGGGTGCCCGGGGAACCGGGGGATCCCGGGAGGGCTGCGGAGAGGGGAGCTCCGCTCCCGGGTGGCTGGGGATGGGGTGGAGGGGGTGGGGGGGAAGACATTCCTTCTGCCAGGGGACGATGTGAAAACTCCCGGNCCTATTCCCACACACCGGGGAAAGAAGCTCCCAGCCCGGGAACTGGTTGGGGGGGGCGCCGATGTTGCACCCACGCGAGATGCAGGAACGGGCGATTCCACCTCCCCGCTCCCCCCTCACACCTCCACCCTCCCCGGGCACGGGGGGGCAGGACCCCCAGCCCCGCCTGGGAGCGGAGGGGGGGGGATGCTGCTCGCTGAACCCCGTCCGGCGGGGCCGTGGGGGACACCGGTACCTGGAGGTGGTGGCCGCGGTCCTGCGGGAAGCGGGAGAGCCACGGGAAGGGCTGAGACACGGGCAGAGAGGCGGGAGGGTGCCCGGTGACACGTTCTTCGTGTGTGCAGCACACACACGCGCACAAATACTTCTTTCCATCTATATATGTGTGTGTATATATATATATTAAAAAAATCACAGCACGCGCCCTGCCCGTCCTCTTTCTCCCGCAGC
>VUYV01000038.1:165288-328465 GCA_008711295.1 Anarhynchus alexandrinus
AAAAAAAAAAAAAAAAAGAGAAGTAGTTGTGGTGCGGGATCCCCCCATCGGCTTCTGCCGGGCTGTGCCGTGGGATGGGCTGAAACGGTTGGAAACGGGGCCAGGGGATTATTTTTTGGGGGGGTCCCCCCGAGGGGTGACCCCGCTGCCGGCAGCCCCCCACCCCCCCGGCGCAGGACGGGGCTGAACGTGCCGGTTCTTTGTAGGCTCCGCTCCGCGCCGCTCTCCCGCCCGCCCGTGGCTGCGTAAAGGGATGGAGGGATCCGACCCGCGCCCGGGGGCTGCGAGCGGCTCTCCTCCAGAAGTTTGCTGGGTGTTTATATACCCAGCAGGACTGAATTTCAGTGCTCTAGGGTTTGGTTTTGTTTGGGTTTTTTGTTCTTTTTTTTTTTGCCCATACGCGGTTGTGTGTCTGGAGATGCTGCTAACTGCAGCGTTCTCCCAGTTTCACCTTTTTCACCTTGGGCATGGTCTGGAGCGAAACGCCTGCTTGGGACCCTGCGAGGGTGGCTGGCTGTCAAAAAATGGAGAAGGCGAAAGGGGGAACAGACAGATAAAGATTTCCTTTGAAAGACGGAGAGCAGTGCTGCGTCACAGCGAGGGGAAGGGCCCTGATGCTGGGGAGATACTGGGCGCGAGGCACGGTCGTCTCACAGAGCACGTATGTCTGAGCAGGATGGAGAAGGTGACCATGGTCATGCTGCAGATGGGGACAGGGAGATCCTGCTGGAGTCCCAGGGCGAGTCGGACCCTGCTGAGGCCGGGGTTTGGAAACAGGCACCCAGGAGAAGGCAGCGTGGCTGCCTGCTCACCAGAGGTCCATGTCTGTTCTTCCATCGTGGTGTCCCAGGCTAGCGCTGTGCACGGCTGCACGGGGTTTAAGTGTTGCGGTGCCATGGGAAATCTGCACTTTGGTCTTTTCTGGATACTCTGAATATGTGTGCCTTTTGTTCCCAGGATCTCCTCTGGGTTAAATACCTCTCCAGCACGCTGCTGATCCGTTCCCTCCTCAGCAGAGGTCGCTTGCTACCCTTCGCATTATCTCCAGATGGGCTTTTTGGTGCTGGGTTTTGATTTGCTTGGCAGAGTTGAGTGCTGTGCATCCTACCATTCCCACAGCTGGATGTTCCTGTTGAGGCCATTAGTCTTGGAGAGGGTCCTCTGAGCCCAGAGCTGGCTTGTGCCTGGGCTTGCCTGGCCACCCATGTGCTGCCAAGTCTTCCTCGGGGTGGATGAAGGTTGTGCTGCCTGAAGGCAGCTTGTAATGGGAACCTTCTGGTGTGTTCCCACATGGCACTGGGGGTCCCTCTTGTCCCAGCACTCCTGCAGCATCCTCTGGAGCAGGGCTGGTGGCGGAGAAGCTGCCAGAGGTGCAGGACACGCGTGGATGGGAGCGGGAGGGCTGGCTCACTAAGGCAGGAGAAGTTGCCGAGTGTGCTGAAGCCTTGTCCTGGCTCAAGCAGCCAAAGCTTGTAAAACCAGAAGAACACAAAGTTTTACAGGCTCTGCAAGCTTAAAATGCCCCTCTTCATCACTCCTGTTGATGCATTTTTAGTGAGCAGAGGCTCACTAAACCACAGAAGAAGGTTTTGCATTCAGCTATGCATTGAGGACATGTCCAGACCGTAGCACTTGTGCTGTTCAGGTGTGGTTGTGCCACCTTGGCCTCTTCCAGCCCCAGTGCCCTGTGCTGGCCATGGAGGAGACTTGCCTGATGCTCCTGGAGGCCTCCAATGGGTGCTTGTTTGTTGTCACAGCCCTGAGTTGTTGGCATAAGGCTGCTCTGGGGACTGCCTGGCCCGTGTGCTGGATGAGAAAGCTGCACGCACGGTGGCACAGCACCCACCTGGCACCGCCGAGGTGGATCAGCCCCAAGAAGGGCTGGAGGAAGGCACAGCTCCTGTTTTAAGAGGAAAAGACCATTGCATGCAAGCCGGGCAGGTGATCTGGGGACAAATTATGGCACTGCCAGGCAAATTCAGCAGTGGGAGCAACAGGCAGGCAAAGGATGAGTGGGTGCCTTGGGGTGGAGAGGAGGCAATGACACAGCCTCCTGGAGCCGCGTCCCAGGCGGGATGGGCAGTGTCACTGCCAGGGTTACAGGCTGAGGTCCAGTGCCCGGGTCCCCTCTCTCCTGCTGCCTCGAGGTGCCACTCTGAGCAGGTCCTGTTAAGAAAGCTCCAGCTTCATCCCCTTCCCACAATGGGTTGAGAGGATAAAATCTGCCCTGCTTGAAAACAGTGTTTGTGGAGGTTATGTTATTGACCACAGGTTGCCCAGGTCTTGTGGTTGTAGGAAATCTCTGACCAGAGACAGACACAGAGCATGTGGGGTTTTTTCTCCCTCCCTCTTTCTTTGCTGATTTGTTGGGGGCAAAAGTAGAAATGATGGGCACTTACTGAAGTGCAAATGGAAACAATGGGGAATTTTATAGGGCTCTGCCAAACCCCGTTTGTTGGAAGGACAAAAAAGGAGTTAGATGACATATCATGCTTAGCACTTCTGTTTGTTGAGGGCTCCAGTTACTAACTGGGAACACAAAGGCAAGGGCCAGGAGTGAGCTTTGTCGCTTCGCAGGGCAGCAAAGTCAATAACCCAGAAGGACAGGGGTGGTGAGCAAGGAGGAGACCAAGTAACGGGTTGTCAAGAAAGATCCCCCATTGTAGGAGGTTGCTGGGAGGTATCTGGGAGGGTGTTTGAGTCATCAAGGCCGTGTCGGTCAGTCTTGCGCCTAACAAGTGAGGAAGCAGGTTGTCACCAGCAGGAGCGGAGGTGCTGGTTAGCTCTGGGCCAGCTCTGCCCAGTGAACATGCAAGCTCTAGTTCCCAATTAGGAGGACAAGGATCAGTGGTTTGAAACCCATCAGCCCTCTGTCTGCAGATATCGGCACAAACCCTGGGAAAAGGACAAGGTGCGAGGTGTCTGCAGGAGGGAGGGTTGGCCACACTGATGCTTCACCTCCGCCTTCTGTGTGCTGCAGGTCTGCGTTTCCCTCTTGGAGAACACGTGAGAGGAGCTATAGGTGCTGGGGGAGCAAATGCCAAACCTTTCTGCATCCAGGCCCTCCTTGTGCCTGGCTGATACTCAGGCTTTTAGGAGAGCAAAGCCACTTCACAGCATTTAAGACCTGCTGCCGTACCATTGCCAGGAGCTGCCGTACCATTGCCAGGAGCTGCCGTCCCCCCCGAGTGAATACCATTCCTCCCTGTTGTTGGGCCCCGGTGGGACACTCTTATGCTACTGGGGCCTCCTCTGAAGGAGGCAGAAGCTTTTTCTGGGCCACAGTTGCCAAAACCCTGAGATAAACCTCTACAGGCACAGCGCTAAGGGCATTTTCCTCCTGAATTAAGATTAGATTTGACAGAAACGATGCCAGAATTCCCTGGGAAACTCGGGGTTTGCGCATGCGTTCCAAATTCTGGGGCAGGGTGGAGCAACTGAGAGATTCCTGTTCACGATCACCCCAAGGATGGGTTGGAGTCTGACCTAGAGAGTTTCCCATCCGTTTGGGCTACTGGAGTCTCCAGTAATAATGGTGGGACAATCTTTGAAGCCCTCGGCTTTGTACGCTGTTAAAGCTCAGGCAGCCGCACTGACATCCCACTGCGTCATCCTTTCCCCTTATGGCTGCACGTGCGATGAATTTTTAGTTATCATCTGAAAATGTTTTGATGAACGTGTGCCCAGAAGCAGTGGGTTGGATTCTGGATGTTTTGTGTACTTGGATGATGTTTTGGGCAGCTTTTTTGAACATTAAAATCTCAGAGGTACTGAATTTCATTTTTCCTCACTTAATATTGACAGTTTCTAGATCACTCTTAGATTTCTCAGTATTTTTAAATGACCATGGGAATGTATCTATTTGGGCTATATCCGCTTGTCTGCTTTCTCCTTTTTCTTAAAAATGTGGATGCTGATTGGGGGTTAAGAATGAATGTCACCTCGGACACTGTCCCCTCAGCATGCTGGGTTTTGCAGCAGTGCTTCTGTGTACCAGACAAAATCTCTGGCTGGAGGTGTAACTGGATAACTGGTTTATACTGCAGAAAAGGTCCAGCAAAGGACTACGCAGGGTCGATACAGGGACAATGATATGTTCCCGTTGCTCTCTCCAGAAACTGAGGGTGACAGGAGAAATACCGTAGTTTCCGAAGCCCAGGAAAGAGAGCACAGGTCTGCCGGGCAAAGGCTGCTACTAGTACAAAAATAAGATTTCTATCCCAAAAGCTGGGAGTGCAATCGATGCCATGGTGGAATTTAAAGCCTCAGTATGTAGGTGGTGATTTTTGTTTCCCGTTGACTGTCAAAACTTATAAAGTGTCTTATAAAGTATCACCTCTGGTTATGTGCAAAGGATCTTAAGCAACATAGGCATTTTCTCCTTTTAAGATACAATGTCTGGTCTACAGCTAGAAATGTAGACTGGCCTTCCTTGCAGAGCAATTGTCAGCATCCAGCTGGCTTCCTGGTCTTTTGGACAGAAAAAAATGCACCTGAATGGAGGAGAGTGGGGGTGAATCGTTTTTCCACCCTGCAAGAATGTTTGCTATTTCAAAGACATTTCCCCACTATAAATGAGGGAGAAAAAAAAAAATAAAAATGCTGCTTTGGGCTCTTGTAACATTTTCTTCAGCTTCAACCCATCATCTAAGCAAACAAGATGTCAAAACCATGTGGATTTCTTTTTTTCTTCTTCTTTTTTAAGGCAGGGGCAAAACTTTTAATTCAGAAATGCTGAAATTGTTCCAACCAATTCCAGAAACTGTAAAGTGAAGAATCAGCCGATCACAACTATTTTATAGATTGCTTCAGCTTTGTCAACCCTTTTTTTTTTACCCTATAATTCCTGACCAAGCCTACCCTAAAGGCTGTTGTCTTACTATTGTCTTTAGTTCAGTGTAGTGCTTTATTCCTCTGTCGCAGAAGCCAGTGGGTGTCAGGTAAGAAACGATACGTTCAACAGGCTGTTTCCTTTACTTTTGCTCTTGAGGTTGCCTCTCTGAGCATGACTTTACCGGGGCTGTAGCAGCACAAACCACCTGGAGAGCTGACAACTCTTCTTTAGCCCTTGAGCCACAAGTTGCCCCTCTCAGAAGTCTGATCTTTCAATGCTTGCTAAGAAGATGGCAAGTGAGTCGGGAAGCTGAAAACCCAAGGCACAGCTTTGCAATTGTCTGCTAATTAGTAGTGATGATTTCATCAGGTCTGGAGCATACCACCATGTGCAAGGACCTCCTGCCTGTCCTGAGGCCCCAGCAGAAGTGGTGCCCTGGACCTTCTGGTCGCTTTTTGTAGGAACTCCACAGGATGTTTAGTTTTGGCTGCTACCTGCGTGCACATGGTCCCACTGGGAAGATGCTAAAATCACCACCAAGGCTGAGAAGTGTTCCTACTGGTCTCTGTACATCCCCGTCCCTCTCTGGCTGTTGTTTTTGCCTTGCACGTTTGATGCTGGTTAGTTCCCATGGACTGATTGCAGGAGTTCGCAAAAGCAGCGAAGCAAAATTAAGCTGTAGTCAGTAGCTTCAATTTGCTATAAAGGGAGTTTGTCCGCACTGGAAAACTTTTCGGGTTCACATGAGTTTACATCATAGGTATTTGAGGGCACTTCTTCACCGAGTGACTACAGCAGTGGGATCCTCACTCCGGTATTCATAGAGCCGTGCAATGAAAGAAATAAATGCCTTTAGCGGGTTCCTCTTGATAGAGTCTGTGTAGAAATCGCTGGTTGTGGGAAGGAGCCGAGGTAAAGGCAAGGTGGGTTTGATAGCTCTATATAAGGAGAAAAATCTTCCTTTACTATTGCTACTCAAGCTGCTTATGCAATCCTGTCACTGCAGAGTTGTAACGGAAAAAGAGCCTGCATTATAAAATCCTGCAATAATTAACAGCCCCATCAGTCACAGGTCTGCCATTTGGAACCTGCTTTTGCTTTTTCCATTAAGTTGGTGAATTTTGCCAAAGTGTTTTTCTTCAGTGTTTTGGCATTCGGCCCCGCTCTCGACTCGTACGGTATTGACTGTTCGAGGGGTCCAGGAGCGGGGCTGAGGCCAGCTGGATCCCACACTGCCCATTCGTCTCCTTTATAGCCCCGTCACTGTCACTGGAATGAAATTACGTGCCGGATTTTCCCCTTAAGGCTTGTTCCCCCTCACTGTGGTGGTCAACGGGGATTTTAGAAGCAAATTTGGGTTGTGAAGGTACCCCTCCAAAAAAAGAGCTGGGCTTCAGTTGGGTGTGTTGGCGTGCACCAGTGTTTGTACGGAGCTGTACGTATCTGACCCTCACCAGAGCAAAGGTGTTCTTAACGCTTGGGATCCTGCTGCCCTCGGAGTCCACGTCATGTTGGTCACCTCCTTCCCCTCGTCTTTCCGTGCCTTCATCGGGCAGTCAAGCCCAACTGCTGATACCCAGCGAGGTCTTTGCTCCATGGACGTGTAGAATTGTGTCCACGTCTTAAAACTCCATTGCTCTTTTGGAGGTGAGCACAGAAACGCAGGTCTTTCCGTGAAGTGGATTTTAGCCTCTTTTAAGTCATAAAAAGACTTCTGCTAGTGGTGGCCATGAAGAATCATCCTGTTCTGCTTCCTTTCCTACCTGCCCTGAACAAACAGGGACAACAGCTCTCCCTGTACTCAGACGCGTCTTCAGCTCAAGAGCTCTGTCCCATGGGATGAAGTGGGCAGAAAACAACCACGTGTCCCCAGCTGGAGACCTCTTGAGCATAGTGAGGGTTTCCTGGTTAGCATATGGCTGGCTGCAGGACGTCGTGAAAGAACACCGTGATTTGGCTATTCCAACCTGTTGTTGCTTCATGCGTAAACTAAAGCAGCCCCAGAGCCCCTGAAATGTGTAGCCCAGTGTCGAGGTAATGGAAACAGCAAAGAATGATGTGCTCCATCTCATTTGTTTCCCAGCCGATGCGGGGCTGCTCCAGTATTTTGTCCCTTCAAGCCTTAAAATATTCGTTAGTGGCTGGGTTCCTGTATGGATTTTTACATTCAAGGCCAGGTTTCCCCACTGATGTGTAAATCACTGTGGCTTCATTTTAGCTGTGGGAAAGGATCTCCTGCACTCGGTGAGGATCTGGCCCAGGGTAATACATCGCCTCAGAGGACGCTTTTGTGTGCGAAAGCTGAGACTTGATGGCAGGAGAAGAGTGGCCTCTAATCCCATTTGATAAATGAGTTGTCTCTGCCAGATCTGAAGAGAGGAGCAAGCTGCACTTTGGCATTGCTCTGCATATCCCAGCGTTCACGCTGGTTTGGCTGGAATGAAGAACAACCTGTGGATGTCCCACACTGCTTTCTTCTGGCTGAGGACTTTCTGTAGCGTACGCTTTTGTGTCTGTCCCTCCAGCAGCCCTTGCTGATCAAGCTGTTAAATATCATGTCTAGAAGAGGAGGGAACTCAATCTTCAAACTTTCCACCGACAGTTTTAAGTGAGCTTAACCAAGGAGTTTCCTATGTTCGTTATTTGGCTACAAATCAAGGAAGTCGGTGGGGAAAGGGGGGGCTCCAACTACATTTCTCGTAAAAGTTTTCCTCTCTGCTGGCACTTCAAGGCTTAGTTTAGCTAACTGAAAGGTTTGCCCGGTTCCCTCTCGGGCATGAAAGGCGAGAGCACCGCGCTTGGGAGTCCGCAGCTCTCACACTTTCTAAAATTTCCTGCCGTACCAAGCTAATGAGAAAGTCATTAATGGCAACAGCATAGGGTGCTGAGTGGTTAGAAGCTGCCCCCGCATCTTTGCATTTGGGTGTAAAAAAAGGAATAGATCCATGCAGGATTTCGTATATTTAGAACATTTTTAAGCGTATAGTAAAGCAATAGGACTCAAATTTGTTTGCTGAGATGCACGTGACATGTTGGCCCATTTTCTGCCCGTGTCCTCACAGACGTGCACTCCTGGCATGTCTTTTGACCTTCCAATTTTGAATAATTTCTCCGTCCTCTTGCATTTCTGATGTTCTGTCCTAGACGGGATGAGTGCCAAAGAGCAGCAGTAGCCAAGGGACTGCTGACCTGGTACTGGTGACCCTTGCACCTCAAAACACTGGTCTGGTCCTTCAAGGCTTGATCGACAGCCCCTAATACCAGTGGGAAAACCTTCCACTGAATTCAGTGGGCCTTAGATGACTTTAAAAGTAGCAAAATGAAATCTCAGTCGGAGGCAAGTGCTGTTCTGCTGAGCACCCGTTCTCTGCTTCCTGGGGACATGTGGAGACTGCCACTGACTTTGCTGGACTTGTGATCGAGGAGAAGATCCTTAACAGGAGGGCTATTTTTTGTTACTAATGTTGTAGAGACTCATTATTTTCTCTTCTTTTCCAATTTTAGGGGATTCTGCTTTCTCTGGACTGTATTGTGTTTTACCTGGTTCCTGGGATTCACACAGGGAAATTCTGAAGGTAAATTACCCTTTATCTCCTCTTTCAACCTAAGTTAAAACCAAGCACTTTGATATCAGTTTAGGACCATCATTTAATAATGTTTGAGCCTAGTGCACAGAATTAAATGCGTTTACTCCTGATCGGTGGAGTGCTGCTGATACAGATGACGCAGTTAACAGCTGCAAAAGAACCAGTTTTTACAGGTGATTACCTGCCCCACAGGATTCTCAGAAGTGCCCCTCTGTCTGGTGGAGCCGGTGGGAATGAAGCCTTTGTGTGTAAAATGTCGCTGGCATCCTCCAGCACTTGCTAAGACTTAACTGCTTTTAGAAAGTGCCCCTTGAGGCCGGGGCATTAAGGAATTAAGCGTCTCTGGCAGACAGGTTTTTCCTTACTGGCAACCCAGTCACGCAGGATGCTGTGCATACAGAAATGATGCGAGTTCTAAAAGTAAAAGCAAATTTAAGGAAGAAAAATCCTACAGGGGTGGTTGATAGTAAAATGATGATGTCTAGCTCAGTCCCTGTGCTGTAGGGGAAGTATTCTACAGGGCAGTGATCATACGCCTTCACCCTATCCTTACACCCCTTCTCCAGGCATCCCCTCCCCAGCGCTGCTGGGGACAGGAAAAAAGGTTGGGGTACAATAATCAGTCACTCCACAAGAGGAGATAGAAAGCTTCAGAGTCAACAAAAAAAAATAATTCATCTTTTACAGTTGATAGTGGGAGCTGAGCAGCTCTGCAACATCTGTTTGTAAAGGAGCCATCTCCTCTTAAAATAGCAACACCTCTTCCACATGGATGCTTGACACGGGGATATGCTGGAACCAAACAGCTTCCTCCGCAACCAGTAGACAACAATAAGCGGACTAGCAGGCTCCAGGGCTCTCCTCTTAGTCTCCAAAACATGAAGGAAAAATAGAAAGTTGGTCAATGCTCAGCTGTAAGCCAGCCCATAGAGCACTTTTTACGGGGGGGGATAGATCCCTGCCATCAGCAATTTTGAAAAATGTAATATTTTCCAAATTCTGCTTCAACGCAAAAGAGGTGAACATCTGGCTGAATTACTTAGTCAAGCAGTTTTCAGAGCAAGTTTTATGTCAGCTCATAAAGAGGCAGAACAAATAGTGTGTCTTGGCGTCTCTTTTTTTCAAGTAGATTTTAATATGCTGTTTAGATTCATCTCTATCCATCACTTTACTCCCATGATAATTAGGGGATGGTGCCGCGTCTTTTGATTGTTACCATCAATCTAAAGGAAACTCTTTCACTTTGCTCTCACTGCATTACCTTAGCGTGGTAGATAACTCCCCTCTTAGATACTTTCTCTGTGATAAAGGAATTTTAAAAATCTTGCTTGGTTTCCCCACAGTCAGACACAGGCTGCTCTTCTGGGTACCAGAAAGTAAAAACTTCCAAGGAAGGCAAAGGCTGTAAGGAAACATCGGTGACCTGAGACTGTATTATCACTCAGGATTTTCAAACATGAGATTTATAAAAGCAAATAAGAGCTGGTTCATAGATCTGTGTGAGGATGAAATGAAGCCAATGCCATGGGCTTTTGAAAACGCTGCAGTTATTACTGTAAGGCTTAAGGGTCTTCCTGCACACTGGAAAATTGGGGAAAGCAGAGGATGATTTTTCCGTAACTGTTACAAATCCAAAAGATCATGAGGTTCGTGAGTTCATCTGATGCGCACTGACTAAGGGTCTGGGCAGTAACTTTTGGAAATATAGCATTTATTCAACCCAGTTTTAGCTGTGGGCATCCCATCTCAGCTGCTGGAACCTGGGAAGCTGCAAGTTATTTCTCCCCTGCCTTTTGGCTGCTTTTTCTTATAAAGCTTTTTGCGTGGGGAAAGTGGGAGGGAAAGAAAGAGATGGGAAGGAGAGCAATAAAACATTTTATCCCCTCTTTCAGAGATGGACCGCGTGATGGCTCAGGAATCTCTGCGCATCTCACTTCGTGCGCAGAGGCTGCTAGAATTTTTTTCCCAGTTGCTCAAATGTTGCTACAGGAATGTTGCAACTAGCTTCAAGGCACCTGGGACCAGGCAGCTCTAAGTGAATGTTTGGTTTTTTTAAAATAATGTGTTTTGATGGAAAAATCTACAGAGGAAAGTATTTGAATGGGGAAAAAATGCTTTGCTAAACTTGGAGCTACTTAAGGAAGACAAAATTACCTCGCGTTTTACGTTAGTTGATGACATCCCCGTCATCCCAGGGGATGTGCCCCACCAGCCCAGGGCAGTCGGCATGGGATGGAGAGGCAGACAGGCTGGGTGCACAGGAGTCCTGAGCTGTGTGTCTGGACCTGGTGCTGGAAAATCCACATACATGTCCTGCATGAGGTCTGTTTTAATCAGGTTTTGCGTAGGCATCTAGAATTTGGCTCTACCGTAGTGGGTTTTGAGGGAAAGGAGTGGTTGGGTTGTGCTTTTTTTCCTTTTTCATAAGCCCTGTTGGATGCAGTCGCTAACGAGGCAGTTGGATTGGTATTGCAAACAGCAGCGGCATCCTCTGAGCAGGGAAACATCCTTACGTCTTTGCAGAGCAGCTACCAAATGAATAGCTCTGTGAGGCAGTAGAGACACACCACTGCCTGTCTCTGGGAGAGAACCTAAAAATACGTGTAGAAATTGGAAGCTGGAGTCTAGCGCCTAATTTAAGTAGTGAATTTATTTTCTTAGGGCTAAATCCTGATGCCTTTGAAGTCTGTGGCAAGGGTCCCACTCGGCTTGGCTAGAGCCAGGCTTTGGTCTTTTCTGTTTCCCGGGCTCTGGAGATTATCCAGTATGAAGATACCGCTGTGGTTCGTCCATTCAGTGCAGAGAGGGGAAGGCTCTACCTTTGCTATGCTGAGGGACAGCCCTGTTGGGCAATATAGCAGAAAAACAGTGGGGGACCAAGGATTTCTTAGTATGGGAGAAGTACCATTATTAACACTTGCCCATGCTGTGCAGTAAATCATCCCCTCTGCACAGAGTGGGAAAATTTCCATCCCCTGTCACATCTGACACATCTGCTCCAGGCTGGTCTCTGCTAGAAGATGAGTCAAGCTGCCTTAAAAAAAGGGAGGTGGGAATAAAGCTGAGTTCAGACAAAGTAAATATTGATTGACTTGTTCTTGCATAGAAAAATGGCCAAGGTTTTTGCCAAAGTCAAGGAACAGAGGTTTTCTCGTTATCCTCCTCCCTTCCAGGCCAGCAATATTACAGGTCTCAGACTGGCTCGAGTCTACAACCCTTCTGGCCAACACTGAGGATCTCTTTTAAGTGCCAGTTCTCCAAATATTGGTATTGTGCTGAATATTTAATAGTTAAGGGTGAAAGAGGCCAAATTCCAAGGTCCCTTTAGAAATGGAGCTTGTTTTTCTTTGGACAACCTTTGATTTACTTTCCCTTTTAATCTAGGAAAGCTGCAATCCCGTGACGTTAGCTGACATGCAGCCATGATTGCCGCATTTGTGATTGTAAATTCTTACCTTGCGAGGTCAGCGTTTGGACTGTACAGCCCCGGCGAGCTTCCCCAAAGAGCACTTAAATACATGAGAGTTTGCTGGTCATCGAGTAACGGGGATTGTGTTTGGGCAGGGAAAAGGGAAGGAAATCCAGTTATCCCAGCTCATTTCCAACAGTGGTAGTGTCACAGTAATCATTATAGCCTTACCTTTCTCTGTCTGTACCATGTAGTTAACATCTTTTATTAGACCCAGCTGGAATAAGAGAACAAGTTTTGGGGCATACGAGCCTCTTTTTCAGGTCTGGGTACATTCATCTTTGCAGCTCTTCTCACATAGACCTCAGCATCTTCCCCAGTCAAGCAGTTCAGCTGAGACGGCCGCCAGCTGGCTCCAGTTTGCGTTGCTCTTGCCTGCTGATCTGCCTTGGACTCCGAGCTGCGTGTGACTCCCGTCAGACCTTGGGGCCAGAAACCAGAGGATTCTGTTTGTCTGTCCATTGCAGACTTCTCCCGGGGACAGTGGAGAAAGATAGGTGCCTCTGGACGGCAATCCCTCTCATCCCTCTTGAACGAGGCACCCAGCCCCTGGGTGACAAATGCTGGAGGAGAGTCCTACCTCTGTTGCTCAGTGGCAGCCATCGCTAGTTCCTCAGCTCTTGACAAACCAAGTCTGGTTACTCCAGCTTATTAAAATAATTTAAGGCTGTAAGATGATCTGCTGGGAAAAAAGTACTGCTGTTGAGAACCTTAAGCGGTTCAGTGAAATCTAGGTGCAATTTTTTTTCATGCTGGAGGCACCTTTGCTTCCCTAAACTCTCCAGAGTCTCAAAGATCAAAAGCTGCTTCTTACTAATTTGGAGACAGACAGATACAAGACTTCTGATCCCTTTGAAAGTTCTCTTCCTTGCCTTCTGGGGATATAAAATTTTGCAATCCCAGCTCAGTCTGTTGTTCAAATTCCTTTCCAGCTGTGTGGTCAGTACTCAGAATTAAATCCCAGAGAAGTGGACTATTGGTGCTCAGTGGGAAATTTCCTTGCAGTGAGGTCAGCTCCCTCCAGAACATCTGGAGCTGGTCCCTGGTGGGACAGGATAGCTAACCAGATGCACCGTGGAGCTGATGCATTTTGGCAACTGCTGGTGACCAAGTTGAGCGTGCACTTGCTGCTCTCACTATGTGCAGAAGAGCTATGTGCTCTCCATTCGGATTATTTGAACACGTATGTGTGAGAGGATGGTTGGGGTTTCCTGTAATCTGTTCATGGACCGGCTTGACTCCCCGTACCCATCCAGCCCTTGGGTTGCCCAAAGCCTTACATTTTCTTTCTGTGTTTTCTTTTCAGATGTGGACGTTCTTCAAAGACTGGGCCTGTCAGGGAAAAGGCCATCGAGCGGATGGTCCTCATCACGTACAGTTCCTCAAGGGGTCATTCCTTTCAAATCAGGGGTCATCTTCACTCAGCGAGCACGTGTCGAAGCACCGGTCAGCACCATCCTCCCCGCAGGCTCCAGCACTGACCTGCTCCTAGTGCTGAGCCTCTGCTCCCACCGCATCAACAATGCTTTTCTCTTTGCTGTCAAGAGCAAAAAGAAAAAACTGCAGCTGGGGGTCCAGTTTGTGCCTGGGAAGATCATAGTGTACGCGGGCCACAAGCGCTCTGTATATTTTGATTACAATGTCCATGATGGCCAGTGGCACAATATGGCCATCGATATCCGTGGCCAGACAGTCACTTTATTTACTTCTTGTGGGAAGCGCAGAGTACATGCGGATTTGCATTTTAAAAAGGACGAGGCATTGGATCCACATGGGTCTTTCCTCTTTGGGAAGATGAACCAGCACTCCGTGCAGTTTGAAGGAGCCATCTGCCAGTTCGATATTTATCCTTCCGCCAAGGCAGCTCATCATTACTGTAAATACCTGAAAAAACAGTGCAGGCAAGCAGATACCTACCGGCCGAACCTGCCCCCCCTCATCCCCCTCCTGCCCAGGGATCCCAGTGCCTCCCCAAGTACCCCACAACGTATGGAGCCCTCGCTGCAGGGTCTGAAAAACCTGACCACTGCTGCCCCATCCTTGGAGTTTGGCAGGGTCACAGCGCCCCTCAAGACTCGGGGTTCAGGTGCAACAACTGTCTCATTGGTGTCATCCCCACCATCGCTGCCAAGACTGACAACCAAAGCCACAAAGGTCACAGTGGCCCCATCTCCTGTTTCACCAAGTACTGAAACACAGCCACCCACCCGTTCGCTCCCTCGGGGGACAGTGACGACCCCCCTCAGGGTGTCTCGGCCCACTCCAAGCACACGTGTGGAGAAGACTTCCCTTCCCACTGCCAAAAAGGCCCCACCGACAAGCCAGAGCCCTGCCACAGCCAGCAGGAAGGAGTCCAAGCAAGAGACCAAAAAGAGGATCAACCAAAAACCGACCATTGAGCCCTCCGAAGCACCCAGTACTGTAAAGCCAATGAGGAGGATGACTGATAACACAACCAGCAACGTTCACCTTGTCACCCTAAAGCAAACCCCACAGAACCCAAGCAATGGGCCCGTTCCAAAGAAGCATGTGCCGTCCCCCACCAGGAAAGTGGATCCCAATAATGTCCCTCTGGTGTACACCAAACCGCCCCCGGGGTCTGCCCATCCCGTCTCCAGAGCCAGGGCACAGGCCTTCAACCTCACAACCCCAGCTGCGACTGATGGCTATCAAATCTTTGACCCCCTCGGACCCACTCCGTTTCCATTTTTACTGGGATATCCAGGTGTGAAAGGAGAGAGAGGACCTCAGGTAAGTTCAAGCTCTTAATGCTAACTATTTCCAGTCCCAGTTCAGCTAACTGGTTGGCAGACCATAACCTACAAGGGTTTCTATAAAGCTCAGTGGAGCGTAACAACTCAGAATAGCAGCCAAGCGCTATTACATTTCTGATGATCGCAATTTTAGCGTATATCTCAGTGTAAACTTGAGTGCTCTGTGATGATTGATGCCTCTTAAAGGTTTGTGATTAAAGTTGCTGCTTAATGTTAGATTTAAGAAAAGAGAAGGAAAAAAAAACCCAAAAAACAACAACACATCCCACCTTCCTTCCTACAAGTTGCTGGTTAAAATTTTGATGGCCAGGCTGGGGGTCAGTTCCACACCCCCAGTTTTACTCAGGGCCAAGAGGGCAGAACCGCCAGTCACCTCCCAAAGAAAACCCAGGTGCCTCAAAAACATGCCACAAATTAACTATTTCTTAACCTTGCTTATTAATTTGTTTTGTACCTGAAATTCACATTTCCAGAGAAATGCTCTGTTTCAGCAAATGCAAGTACAGAGATTGCTTCAGGATTTATTTTGTTTAAACAAACCTCCTCTATTTTTATGGTGTAAGTTATTATTTTTTTTTTATTTCTCATAGCCTGCACTTAAAACGTGCAAAGAGTTTCCTTTATAAATTTAACTACCGCATTCCACACACAATAACCGCTCTCAGGGTGTATATCTTGGCCATCGTAAAAGTATACACACATTTTGTAATGCTAAAAGCAGTCAGGCCATGCTAATTATCTGCTAGCTTCCCCCCCCCCCTTTTTTTTTTCTCAAATGCAAGAATGCAAACAGAATTTTTAAACTGGCCAACTTTTAGGAGGATTTGGTGTTCCAACCTGAGCTTTTGCTGTATTGTGTATACGAGAGAGGGGTAACATGTAAAATAAGTTTCTCCCAGACGGAGTCTTTGGTTGCCAAGTTCCAGCCTAAAGCAAATTTTTACAGCTGACTCCTTAAAATAGTTGAAAGAAGGGTTTACAATGGAAATAGTGAGACCAGCTTAAGGAACACAATCAACAGCACTTGTGTCTGCAGATGTGCCGCTCGTTGTTGCAAGCAACACCTAAAATCAAGTGGTGGTGTTTCGCCAGGCCTTCAATGGGGCTTTCCTTCAAGGTTTGCATTTCCCGCCTGTCCCCTTTCAGAGCAGCGCGGTGACTTCTCTCCGCGTAATCTGGCTGGGGGGCACCGCAGGGTGCGCGAAGGTTCCCCCCTCTGGGAGAGGTGAGGGTGCTGCCCCGGGCAGGGGGACGCAGCGCAGCCCCGCCTGCCGTCGCAGGCACGCATCCCTGTTCTCATCGCTGTACTTGGAGATGTTTTGCTGAATCCCTGAGTAGACGGAATGAGCTTCAGCGATTTTTATCTTTGGGCAGTCGTCTTGTGTTTCGTGGAGAGTCATTTCAGGCATATTTCCAAGAGGAGAAATTCAGCAACTGTGAACTTCTCTTCAAACGCTACTTACCTGTCAGGGGTAAATCTGGCTCCGAGCCCAGTGAGACCCTGACCTTTCCCACCTTCTTGCCTTGCGAGCGCCATGAGGGGGACCAAGCTCCCTCTTCCCCCTGCAATGTATAGAGCTTATTATCGAACTGGAGTGGAAAATCCCCCTCAGCTTGTGAATCACAGCAAAGAGACGGGTTCAGGCTGTGGAGGGCTGAGGGGAGAGATGGCAGGATTTTTTTTCCATCCTGTCTGAGAACAACTGGAGTCCTGAATCAAGGGAAAGGAGAATGTTTTGAGGCTCTGTCTGGCCTTATCCTCTTTGGCTGCTGGAAACAAAGCCGGCACTTTGGGAGGGAGAGGTTATGGCTCGGCTGGAGCTGGCTGCCGTGCGGTGCTTGATAGCTCCTGTGACTCACGCGGAGATCTCTGTACCATACTTCCTTGGATGGCTCTGACGTGGGAAGAGAAAGAGGAGAAAAGACCGGAATGGGGATGACATGTTGAGAAATTAATGTAGCACTTCGATGGCCAGACGAGCATGTTTCAGAACAAGCACCGATAAATGCTCTGTGCTTGAGTAATTACCTGGCGCCATCCTCGTGTTGCTGGGCAGAGGTTTCCGATGAGCTCAGTACGGCCCTTCCCGCTCTGCTGGGCGATATCACAGCCCGGCGCTTTCCCTGGACGGGGCAGGT
The DNA here is from genome assembly GCA_008711295.1 of Anarhynchus alexandrinus. NCBI lineage: Eukaryota > Metazoa > Chordata > Aves > Charadriiformes > Charadriidae > Anarhynchus > Anarhynchus alexandrinus. Next base: position 182,092 of record VUYV01000038.1, read on the forward strand.
TGTGGGCTGGGAAGATGATCCGAGGGCTGGAGCACCTCTCCTATGAGGAGAGGCTGAAAGAGTTGGGGCTGTTCAGCCTGGAGAAGAGAAGGCTCTGGGGAGACCTTATTGCGGCCTTCCAGTACCTAAAGGGGGCCTACAGGAGAGATGGGGAAGGACTTTTTACAAGGGGATGTAGTGATAGGATGAGGGGGAATGGCTTCAAACTGGAAGAGGGCAGATTTAGATTAGATATTAGGAAGAAATGTTTCCCTGTGAGGGTGGTGAGCCCCTGGGGCAGGTTGCCCAGAGAAGCTGTGGCTGCCCCATCCCTGGAGGTGTTCAAGGCCAGGTTGGACGGGGCTTGGAGCAACCTGGTCTAGTGGGAGGTGTCCCTGCCCATGGCAGGGGGGTTGGACCAGGTGATCTTCAAGGTCCCTTCCAACCTAAACCACTCTATGAATGTCATACATGGAGTCTGGCCTGTGGGTGGAAGGATAAGATGATAAATTAGTTTTCCCAGTTGTGTTGCCTGATACAAGGTCTCTTCAAGAAGACTCACCCTGAGCAGAGAAGTGTGTATGGGAAACCACCTTCTACCTTTTCAGCAAGGCCTGGGGCAACCTTAGCTGTGACTGATGGGCAGAAGCCGGCTGGCAGCCCGCAGCACCCCGCCTGGCCAGCCCCCCACTGAAAGAGGAGAAAAGATTGTCTTTCATCCCGATCCATCCCCAAATCAGGATGGGCTTGACAGCCAGGGCACGAGGCAGCCATGACTCGGGCACTGCAGTCTCTGCAATTCTGGCTTTGTGAATTCTACCAAAATAACTGTGGTATAATCTTAGCGGTGCAGAAGGGCCCCATCCCCAGCCTTGAGGTAGGCGTCCGCCTGGTTAGAGGAGCGCAAGCACGGGGCTGAAAGGATCCGGTCTCCAAGCAGTAAAAGGCAGGACCCTCGGTGGATTAATCTGCCCTGAAAGACCACCGGGGTGCTGCGCAATAGAAAACGGAGACACTGCGTCCCACGTGCAACTAACGGCAGAGCATTAATTCTTCAGGAATGTTGGGTTTGCTGGGCGGCTAGGGGAGGGTGGATAATACATTCTTAAAAAAGAAAAATTTCTTGGGAACCATTAATAACCACAAGCATTTGGGATCTCTGCTCTAAATTTCTTTTGGGAGGGGTGGAGGGGGGGAAGAGCGAAAAGAACACCCAAACATCATGCTAAGTCAGTAACGCAGCACTGACTCAGCAGCTGGCAAAGGTCCCTCGGAATCATCCCCACGGCTGCCGCGGCACCTCCGCCAAGCCTTGCTCGAGATCTCCCGTCCCTGCGCGGGGCCAAGCGGGCCGTCGCTCAGCTTGTGGAGCAGCCTGGCCCCCATACATGGCTGCCAGTAACTTGGGCACCCATGGAAGAAAAATAATATACAAAAAATAGTAATTTTTTTGCCAGCATGCCCAGCCCTCAAGCCCCTGCGAGGCTGGGATGCGATAGGTACTTTGAATCCTTTGGTGGATGGGGTGCGGTATCATTTGCTTGTCTATACCAGCAGCAGGTTTGACAGGGAGATTTAGGGGCCGTAGCCCTCGCCCCGGCCCTTCAGCACTGCCTGTGGGAATGTGCGTGCCCTGCGTTACGTGGTAAAGCTGCAGCAAGCCCATTGCCCTGGCACAGCCCTGGGCTCTAGCTGGGTTGTAGACAGAGTACCCCAAGTTGGACCTTTCTCCTCCTAAGGCTGCAATTCCATAGCTTTCTGGCTCCTGCAGACAGAAAAAGCCCCCTGTTGATTCCTTTGACTAGTGATGCCCATGAGCCAGCAATGTGCCCTGGTGGCCAAGAAGGCCAATGGCATCCCGGGGTGCATCAAGAAGAGTGTGGCCAGCAGGTCGAGGGAGGTCATCCTCCCCCTCTGCTCTGCCCTGGGGAGGCCACATCTGGAGTATTGTGTCCAGTTCTGGGCTGCCCAGTTTGAGAAGGACAGGGAACTGCTGGAGAGAGTCCAGCAGAGGGCTACAAAGATGATGAGGGGACTGGATCTTTCTTGTGAGGAAGGGGTGAGGGACTTGGGGCTTTTTAGTCTGGAGAAGAGAAGACTGAGGGACGATCTTATCAATGCTTACAAATACTGAAAGGGAGGGTGCCAGGAGGATATGAGCAGTCTTTTTTCAGTGGTGCCCAGTGACAGGACAAGAGGTAACGGGCACAAACTTGAACATAGGACGTTCCCTCTAAACATGAGGAAGAACTTCTTTATTTGAGGGTGGCAGAGCACTGGCACAGGCTGCCCAGAGAGGTGGGGGAGTCTCCCCCTCTGGAGCCATTCCAAACCCGCCTGGACGCTGTCCTGTGCCACTGCTGGAGGTGCCCCTGCTCTGGCAGGGGGGTTGGACTGGATGATCTCCAGAGGTCCCTTCCAACCCTGACCGTTCCGTGATTCTGTCTGAGGGCTATTTTTAGAGCAAGAAAACCATACCTGATGCTGAACGTGCAGAGGAGTGGGCTGGAAGCACTGAGTAACACAAGAGGGGAGGGAGGGAGGGACCGTGTTTCGAATGACTCCCTGAGCATCCAAGTCGGAAAACTCCCGGGGTGGGTGCACCACCAGCCCTCCCATTCCTGTCAGCCAGCGTGGTGCGCGGCCAGGAGCCCCAGTTCAAACCCTGGTGGCAGTGGCCCAGCCGGCGGCGTGGCGTTACTCTGGCAGGCAGCCCGCTCTCGAGGGCAGATGTGTTCCTGAGCCCGTCCCCAGTCTAGACTGCTCCAGCTGCCATCTTCCGCACGAGCGGTTTGTCTTGGAGCCCAGCTCCTTTCATAAAGAAGCAGTCCTTGCCAAGTTAATCACTGGGTAGGGGGGAGAGAGGTGATTGGGGATGCTGATAAAATATGAAGTGCCTATTTCCAGTCTTCCTCGTAGCAGAAAAGGTTACTCAAGCTGACAGTCTATGATAAATTAAGGAAAACACAGTGTGTTTGAACGTCTCTTAATGAATGAGTCATATTAATAAAAAAAAAAAAAAGAGATCACACACTTTGTATAATACATGGGAAAAGTTTTAGCTTCACTCACACAGTTGGATCATCATTTTTTTGCTAATTTAACCAGAGCTATCCCCAAAGGGAAGCCTTCTTGCAGGCAAATGACTAAGTGTCTCAGAGCTCTATTTGTGTAAAACAAAGCTTATTTTGAAGAGCAGTACTTGAAGGTGGGATTGAGGTAAATGTGCCGCAAAGTATGTAGGGATGTATTGTATAAATATATACAGGTATTTTTATAAATCTTTAAAAATAGAAAGTAGGTGACAGAGTATGGGATCCCTCTACTTCTTCGCACCCCTTCAGCCTTCCTTCCGAGGTCTGAGATTGCTCGAGAGCCTGAAGTGCCTCATGCAGAGACTGTTCCTGAAATGTCTCCATAGGAAAGCTGCTTTCATCAAGCTGGAATACAAATATTTTACTATGTCTTGTGCTGCCACTTTATTAGGAATCCCGTTGTGGACAAGGACTTTTCTGTGATAGGTGTTGTACAGACCCAGAATAAACATCTGTGCCTATTGCGGAAATCGCATTACGAGGTTGGCTTTCCACCAACATCTCAGTTCCTGCCAGAATTATGAGGGCTTTTTCTTTTTAGACTGGTTGAAACCCAGATGTGTCCAAATTTAATATGATAAGCCTGCCTTGGAGAAGAAAGTAACCAAAGTGCTGGATTTTTTTCCCCCCATAATTCCAGATTTGTTTCAGGCAGAACCTCAAGCCAGGTGTTGGTTTACGTCCCCTCTCCCTCTCTGCGCAGTGCCTGGCAAGGATGGGGAGGTCAGGAGGGGTTGGTATGACTTTTGAAGGTGAGGTCTTGTCCTCTTCTTCTGTTCTCCTGAGGAAAGGTTTTTTAATTCTAGTGCTGCCCCTGTAGCTGGTCAGTCGCTCCGTGCTGGTCCTTCAAGATGTATGAGGCTAAATGGTGGATTTGTGGCAGTGGCCTTGCGTATGAAATATGCCTCATCCTCCTCTGGGAAGAAAAGATGACAGGTTCTCTATCTGGAGGGGTAACGTCACCACTCAGAACTTGATGCCAATGGGGGGCGAAGCTTTTGATGCATTTTCTGAACTCCCTTTTAAGTTGGCTTTTATCGCATGCATTAGCATCCGAGTAAGAACGTTCTCTCTTCAGCCCTTGCAGTGTTTCGCGCGGTGCAGGATGCTCACCTCTGAAACACAACCGTTTCTGGGGTAAAGGAGAACTGTGCCACTAATGCTGTGCAGGGGTGCAGAAGAGGGGAGGCAGAAAGACATTGGAGAGACCCTAAAATGTAGATGTGTCAGTTTATCAGCGTGCGTTGGACTATGAGCTGAATTGTGTTCTGGGTAATCGTCAGCTCTTTGCTATCAGGCTGAGTACTCGCCCCTGGGGAAACGATTACCGGAATACTTTGCTATCCGAGTGAGTTGATTCAGCAGTCATTCAAAAGGAAGCGAGTCATTTCCCAAATCCCCAGCACCAATTCCTGTACCGATTATGCTTTCCTTGAAGCCCTCTCGGAACAGGTTCAGCCCTGCTCAGGTTCGGAGATCTGAAGGCACGTAGCTCCCAGCGGCATTGCTGCGGGCAGAGGAAGCAGCACAAGGAGGGCCACGGTGTGGGAGAGGCAGAGGTATGAACAGGCTGATCTCGGCAGCAAGAGGAAATGGTGAGATTTCTCTTGTCCTCAGGGTCCAATGTATTTCCCTTTCAGACAACTTAGCTTAATTTTCCATTTGCAATTTGAAGCTCAAAAAGCTAAGAGGAAAAAAAAAAGTCCCTTTTGCGCCAGAAAGTTTCCCAGCGGCAGCTTAGAATAAATCCTATAATCATTTGGTGGGATCAGTCATCGTCGCTAATGCTACCGTGGGAAACTGAGAAGGGTTAAACTTTTATGCGGCTGCCATTAGCTGCTTCGCAGAACTGTTGAGGCTGGTTAACAATTCAGCTGTTTGGCTTGAGAAGAGAGAGTATCTGCTTCTGCCACGCTTCTCCTTGATCTCCGATTTTGCTTTGTGTGATAACAGGGTGTGTTCTCTGCCATCGGTTTGCAGAAGGAGTAGGCAAGAAGCCAGAGAGACAAGAACCCCAGTGGTAGGAAGGGTAGCTGGCTGCAGGAGGCCGTCGGCTTTGCCGATCTCATGGGGCGTCCCAGCAATGGGAGGGCAGGAGCAGAGCCGTGATATCTTCCTCCAACTGCCAGGAAAAGGAAACCTTCCTCCCTCTCGGAGCACTTCCCACTGTGGACATCCCAGGGGATGCTCTAAAGGGTACGACGGAAAGGTCCACACAGGCTCCGTGTGATCAGTGGAACTCTTCCCTGTGCTAGGGGCGAGGATGGAGATGTCTCTCCCAGCAGACTCTAGCAGCTCGCTGGGTGGTGGCTCACTGACAAGTGTGTCTCGCTCTCCATGTCCTGGAGCCTTACATTTTAAGTGGGATTGCATCCGTCTGTAAGTAGCTGGGCCCTGATCCAGTCTTACTCTTCCCTGGCTGCCTCTGCGGATGTGCGTTTTTCTTCGTGCGTGTTTCAGGATTGCTGTCCCCAGGTAAAGCCAGTTGTCTGGCATGGGCCTCTTGTTCGAGAACTTGAGCTGGATGATAGAGAGGTGTATGTACAGGGCAGAGGAGAGATGAGTTCCTAGGAAGGCACAATATGTGTCCCATCCAATCCAACTCCCAAGGAACCGTGTGAGAAGCTAGGAGGTGGTCTTGCAGTGCATCACGTTTCACAGTGACCTGCGTTCATCCAGCTACCCCAGTCCCCCTCCCTCTTGACTTGCTTCTCATTTATATGTAGTCATACTCTTGCTTTATGCAGTCACCAGAGTGGCTGGCACCTTTTAGGCACTCATCCCACAGTCACCTTATTCCTCTTGCTCTTCAGGAGAAGGTGGGGGGGAAAGGCAAAGCAAAAAAAGGAAAGGCAAATTAAACCAAAGCAAAGCGATAGGAACTCCTGAATTATGTACTGCTTGTTCTCTGCTGTTCTAGCTAAATGCCTTTCCCTTAACTCCGTATCCCCACTCCAGTGCAGGTATTAACTCTCTCCTTATTTCTATGTTAGCTTCAGTTTATTCTGAACAGCCCACATTTTTGGAGAACGTTTTTACTCAAGTGGCCAAGTACAATTGCAGCTGCTGTTAGCAGGAAGGTGGAAAAGGTCACCTCGATTCTGGTACGCATGGAACGCAGTTCTCAGACAGTTGCATCTTTTCTTGTACTTCTCCTTCCAGGGGTAAATAGGGATGGGTTTTGATGGAGAAGAGGTTAAAAACTTGAATTAATCTTTGGTAAACTCCATTAACTGTTGCTGGATCAGTTGCATTGGATTCATGTTTTGATAGTTATCTTCCCAACTAAAAGGGCAAGGGGATTTTTTTAATAAAAGCTTGGATTCTGGAGCACAATTATACATGAGGCTTAAAAAACCTTACAATCATGTGTCTATTTGCACAGCTGTATAATTGCGTTATGCACGGGGCCCTGAGCTGGCACAATGGCAGGTTAAAATGCTGTGTGTATTGCTAAAATGAGGGTCAGCTGTATCAATGCGGGTTGTTAATACAAGGACCAGTAATACTGTGTTAGCCAGCAATAAGCAACTTGCAAAGAGGTCAGATGAAGCATCCCAGGTTATAGAGACTGGAAACCTCCAGGACGGGCAGCAGTGTTGGGTAGCAGCAGTGAAGGATGCGGTGGTAGAAGTCCATCCCTGTGTGGCTAAGTGTGGGGCGTGAGCTATTCTGTGCTGTGTAGGCTCTTGCACTTTTAAAACATTCCTTTTCTTGTCATCTTTACTACACAGAGAAATAACTACAGGAAAAAAAAAAAACGTTATGATTCATTTGATTTCCTGACAAATTAGTAGCAGAGGGAGACCTACCCTGGGCTTTACTTACTCCTCCCCCTGACTTTTTGCTACTGTACCAAGTCTGGCTGGATGCCTTTTTTAAAAGATCTCTTTTATACTAATTAAATTGCTGCTTATGTATAGGAGGGTTGGTAATATTAGGGGACTGTTTATCCATCAGTTACCTATGCGGTTCAACCAGGTTCTCTCTGTTCAAAATCTTAAGCTGGGCATGAGATTTAGGGTAGGGATCTCGAGGCTTATTTTGGTTACTAAATCACGCACACGATGACTCCCGCATTAGAGATCATGAACTTCTCACTCTTCCTCAGGGCCAGTAACGCTGCGGAGCCTGAGCAGTCCTGCCTGGCAGTCCTCCAGCAGCACCAGGGTCAGCCTTGCAGAAGGCTCTGCTCGGGGCGACGGCGCATGTGAGGTCCTAGAGGTGACCCAGTGGGAAGGGAGCGGGGCTGTGCTGGGGCCAGAGTGCGGCCGCAGGGCTGGTGCTGCCCCTGCCCCATGCCATGCCCCCGTCTTCCCCGCGGAGCTCCTGGGACCTGCTCTCCTGGCGGCCACGCGGTTGGAGAGCTCAGGCTGCCTTCCAAACATCCTTCAGTCTGCTGCTCTGGATCGCGCTCTCCCCTGGATGCAATGAAAACTCGTCTTTTGTAACAAGCTACTAGAATATAAATCCTCTGGGAGACGCTTTAATTAACAGTTATTCTTGTTAGACATGTTTGGCTTGGGGGAAAAGAAGTTTTGAGGAGTTATTAGGAGTTGCAAATGGCTCTCCAGAAATCCAAATTCTCCAGTCCATTGAAAAAATGAATAAATAAATGAATAAATTCAAAGGAGTTCAAACCTCATTGGTTGAGTATTTTTTCCTAACCTGTTTCAGATCAGTGCACAGCTGGGCGCCTGATATCTCCACTTTGTTCTCACCCTTTTCCAAGAACCCCCACTACTCTGACGTGTATGAGTTGACCTCTCCTATATTACAGAGCCGTATTTAAGAATTTCCAACGTTGACACCAATTTTATTACGTTTTACAACACGCTGCCTTAAAATATGAAGTGCTGGGATGCGATTATGTTGCAACTCATGTAGGAACCTACAGTACCGAGAACTATACATCCTCAGCTGGTATATATTACGAGAAGCAGTGTTCCTCCCTCGCCAAGGTGCTAACACATTACTTCTGCTGTGTGCTAGCACGGAGCAGGAAACTCTGAAGCTGTGAGACGGTTGTGTTACGCCCGTGTTACAGCACAGGTCCAGGAAACTGGAAGCGTAAAACACAGCTGTGATCACGGGAGCGCGGGCCACAGCAGAAAGATGTGAAGGCTCTGTCTCTACTCTATGGAAATATATGCTACTGCAGATGTTACTGTGAATGGCTTTTATCCCTTTATGGTAATCGCATAAGTTAAAGGGAAATTCTGGCCCTTTTGCCCACATTTTCTCCAAATGGTCGTATTTCAGGGTCTCCCTGAAATACTGTCAGGAGCACCATCCTGTTATAGAACCATCATTAATACTTATTTTTATTTTTCTAGGGTCCACCAGGTCTGCCGGGCTTACCAGGACCACCTGGCAAAAGAGGTTCCCGAGTAAGTGCTTTAAAAATTTCTCTCCGTTTGTACTTTCATCTGCCTGTTCAACTGTTTCAAGGGCTGTGGTGTGTTCCTATGGCCGTGTAATGATTGCCTCAAGCCCCACTGTTGAGGTCTGGCCTTCCCCCTTTCTCTCATTCCCTGTTAAAGGTTTTCAGGAGGCCACGCGAGTGATTTGCAGCTCTGTCTGTCTCATTTTGTTTCCAGTATCCATTCCTTCTCGCAAAACCGGTGCTGAACATTAGCTTTGGCAGCTTTTTGTTCTGCCCTTCACTCTCCTCAGCTTCCCAAATTACTTCCTTTGAGGTCCTTCGCTGTCCCTATGCCTTTACTAGTAGACCATGGTCTAGGACCAAGGACTCAACACACAAGGATGAGCTTTTGTGTTCCCCAGACAGAGACCTGCTCTCTGGCGCCTTTTCAGGATCTAGACCAAAATGTCTGAGCTGTTCTACAAGATCCATTGCAAATTCCTGAATTTCTTCCTCCCCACGTTAAATTCTGATGCAGCTCTTTGAACACTGAGTGCTATGCTGAGGAAACATCTGGTGCCGAGTGCTGCAGCTAGCGGTGAGAAAAGCTTTCTGCCTTGGCCTAGCAGCACAAGTAGTCTCCCAAAGCTGGGCAATGTGCCTGACCTGGATGCAGTTAACTGTTGGCACCACTTCCATGGTAGCAAGGTGCCGTCCCACAAGGTACGGTCGTGGAGCCCATTTCCTGAGCGCTGAACTGATGTGGGTTGGGAATCAAAAGATGCAAGTGTCTGAGGCTGGAAGGAGGGAATACTTGGATGCGTGATCCAGGCAGCATCCTGGCCTGGCAGCAGAGGGAGATTTCCTCACACATACTTGGCTAAAACTCAACCCCATGTAATGTCTTTAAAGAACAACCAAGAGGCAAAGAGCTAGAAGGCTGCGTGTTCCCTGAGGACACTTGTTACGGTCCTGTGAGATCTTGCAGTAACCAGTAAAGATAAATGCAGCTTCTTTCTACAACAGTAAAAACCAAAAGGTCTGCAGGACCCCCTGCAGCACGGCCGTGGATATTAACAGACCTGAATACTGATTTCTGCCGTAAGGGTAAGGCATTAGATAGCACCAGGCTTGCATGTTTTATGGACTGGACAATCTGTTCCACTTCAGATATGTTCTTCAGAAACATCAGCACCACGCGTTGTACAGCCCTGATGTCTTCTGTTTACAAATACCTGAGCAGCAACCACGTCAGCAAGTCGCCCGGAGTTTGCAGTTCTTAGCAAGTCCCCATTAAGGCTGAGAGTTTGTTCTTCCCCCAGCACGTTACTCGGGAGAGGTGTTTGGTGTTACTTCTTGCAATCCTGTGGTGTGCAAACCAGAGGCCGTGTCTGCAGACCCCACTGCACCCCCTGCCTGCTGTGTCAATCACCACATTTCACCTGTACCCGAATTTCACTACCTACCAAAAGTTGAGTTTTTCTGAAGAAAAAAGTGTTGTGGAAGCCGTGTTATAATTTTCTGTGTTATTCCCCAGCTGTGGCACGCTCCAACCTACATTTAAGACGATCCTCTGAAACACAATAAGCAACAGAGGATTTCTGGGTTTGGTCCCTGCCAGAGGTGCTGAGAATCAGCCCAGGAAAGAGTTCCCAGTTAGGAAGCGCTCAGCACAGCTGAGCCTGTTTGGCTCAGACCTCTGCAAAGAGCCTCCGCTAATTTTGGGAGGGGGCAAAAGGGTTACTCTGTACATGTCTGGCCTGGAGCACTGGAGACAGAGCTGCTCTGTGCATAAGTTGTTTTGACTTTGCAATGTATTTCTTCTAGCATCTTTTTTTTTTTTTGGTGGCTCTTTGGGGTTTAAGGATTTCATTGCAAGAAGAAGAGCTGCCAGAAACTAAGACAGTCTTTGGGGAATTGTTGCATCTTTTGCTTTTGTTGTGCATGAGCCACTTAACCCCTGCCACGTTGCACTTTTATTTTTATGTTCTACCTCTGCCTAACCTGATCCTCTGAGGAGCCGCGGGGTTCTTACACCAGCCCAGCCCATGCGGAACCCATGAGGTGTCCCGTGAACCTCCAGCCCAAGACTGGAGCTCCTGAGAGGAGGTGAATATTGCGTGCGACTTCGTAGTGCTCGATGCCAGGGGAAAGGCAGGATTTTTTTTCTTGTCACCAATGCAGTTTATGGCCTAAAGCATGAGACATAATTGCCCTTGTTGTAGCTTGCATAATTTCTACATTATTAATGCTTATACAATTACTTGGCTCATTCGAAAATCTAGTCACAGCGTTTGACTCATGACCTTCTGTAGCTGTGAAGTCCATAAAGTGGCTCTCTTGCTGATGCAGCGCAGTATTTCCACTCCTTTGAATTCTGTATTGTCTCTGTTTTATTTCCCTCTCTCCCCCCGTGTCGCTTGGGGTAAAACGAAAGCTCTGATTAGCTTTTGCTTTGAGGGTGAGACTGTGGTCAGTGGCAGTTTGTAAGAAAAGCTGCCTGATCCCACGCTTCTGTCTCCTTGTTTCCAGCAGATAAGCATTGCCAGACTCGCCTGTGCAGTCTGAATGTTGCTCTTCCATGTAAGCAATGCCACTGGATTGCAGTAACAAACACCAGTCTTTGTAAAAGCATGAGAGAGGTTGTGTTCAGGACACACCTCGGCACTCAAGTGCAACCCAAGGTAGGGCAGCTAAGTGGACAGTGGCAGCCTTCTTGAAAATGGCAATTTCTTGATTTTTAAAAGCCAATCCCCGTTTTAAGAGCATGGGATTAATTTTACACCCTATCACTCAGCATCATGGCTAAGTGATGGACTACAAGGGCATGTAGGGATAGGACGAGGGGGAATGGCTTCAAACTGGAAGAGAGTAGATTTAGATTAGATATCATGAAGACATTTTTCACTGTGAGGGCAGTGAGGCACTGGCGCAGGTTGCCCAGAGAAACTGTGGCTGCCCCATCCCTGGAGGTGTTCAAGGCCAGGTTGGACGGGGCTTGGAGCAACCTGGGCTGGTGGGAGGTGTCCCTGCCCAGGGCAGGGGGTTGGGACTAAATGGTCTTTAAGATCCCTTCCAACCTAAACCATTCTATGATCATGGACCCATTGAGACATTCAGACTATACCTATTCATTATTCTCTGCAACTACGAAGGCAGAGATATGTAAGAAATCAAAGCTGGGTGTTTCTTCTCATGATTGCCAAAGGGACTCTAAGGGAAAGGAGTAAAAATGTTGCAGTTCTGATGACTGGAAATAATGGCTAATAATGCGCTCTCAGGAGTTCTGCAAAAGTGCATAGATATTGCTGTATTGGTCACGTGCGCTTTCAAGGAGGGTTTTCTCTCTCTCCGTATTCAGCTAAGGTTGTTTTCAGCTTTTACGTCTCCATTAAAGAATCTGTGGCATAAGTAAGAGATCTGTCCATACCGCTTCTCTTCAAATGAATGTGCCACATTGGCAAGTGTCTATGTAAGATCTGAGGTGCCGCTTGAAAGGATCGGTGGTGTCAGCAGTGAAGGGTTTCCCCAGCTTTCTGTGATGTGAAAGCATTTTGCCAGGCATGTAGTGGGACACCGTTTCCACCGTGACCCGCACAGAGCAGTTCTGCTCAAGCCACGCGTGTTGCGCTTCGTTCCTGCAGGTGACCTTTGCATTTCTTCAAACACCAAGGTTTGGCGGGGAGGCAGGGAGGGAGGCTGGGTTTTGCTAGCAGAGCCGTGCTAACAAGCTCTACAAGTAACTGTCAACAAAGGGCTCCCGCTGGAGCAATAACTTCGGCACCATTGTAGCTTATCCCTGCCTCACCCAGGACTCCATGAGCTTCGCTCCCAGGCTGTCTGCACGAGGGGCTTTTGCCAGCACATCGATGTCGATCGCAAATTGTGACTCCTTGCAGTCCTCACTGGTGTGGTTAGACCGGCAAAGTACCCGCGATTTAGTTCGGTCTGCGGAAAAGTACTGTGAACCAGGATGCTTGGTCTTAAAAGATGCCTGCCAGGGGAGTGCTGTGTGAACCCGCGTTGTCTGTCCTCCTCCTACGTGAAGGAGACGGCAAGCCGACGCGTGACAGCCAGTCCGGTTGTTGGCTTCGCTCCCAGGACAGCAAGAAAAGAGCTATGGTCAAACTTTCCAAAACACGTAAATAATTTAGGAAGTCAGGTCCCGCTGGAAGTCGATCTCCCTCTCTAACAGGTGAGCAAACTCAGGTAGAAGGGAGTATTTTACCCACGTCCACGCAACAGGTCAGAGGCAGAACTGGGAATAAAAATCCTGGTATGCTGCAGTTGCTCTTGTTTCATTTAACCCCCCTGAAAAATGCAGGAGAAATCCCAATGGATGGGTGAAGAAAATATAAATGCACTCACTGGTGCTTTGGGATGCTTTTGCCATCCTCCTGTGAACCTTAGCAGCTTGAGAGATTGGGAGGTCCCGGTGTAACGTGTCCCTGTTACATTTGGTCTGTGGTTGCAAAAAATCTCCCTTTCCTTCAAAATGCAGGGCTTCCCTCCTAGAACAAGCAAGAACTTGGTCAGCTGTAGAGGTTCCCCGGTATCCTCATTCCATTAGGAAGATTTTCCAATTTCTGAAAAGAAGTGTTTGAAGAAACAGTTTGTTTGGCTTCACTTCAAATATTTAGCTCATTTTTCAGCAAGCCAGAGGTCAGAGTGGGATCTGTAGGTCAGGAGCAGGAAAAGTTGCTTTACACAGTGAAACCCCAAGACATAATGAGTTTTGAATGAGTGGTCATTCCTCTGACTGAAGCTTTCTAGCAGTTAGCAGGAGTTCGGAGGAGGTTTTTTTCCCTCCTTGTGAATGCTGGAGGGATGGGGGGAGCTGTGCACAGTTACACTTTTGTTAATTTTTGCGGGCTGTGAACTGCTATGCATAAAAGCGCTTCTGTGAGCAGAGTCCCATCTCCAGGCGCGTCACCGAGATGAACTGGGTGGCACAGTGTCGTTCTCAAGTAGCGTCGTTCACGTAAAAGACATTCCAGGGAGATTACAAACCCGTCACCTTTGGGAAACCCCCCCCTCACTTGGAGAACACACTCAGGGGTTGTTCTGCTCTCTGTGCCACTGAGCCCTGGGCTACTGCTGTCCCATGGTAACGTGTCCCATGGAATTTCTGGTGCGAGGCTTGGAAGATTTCAGATGCGTGTGTGCTTGCCGCTAAATTGGATTGTTTCAGCAGTTATAAGGGAGACAAAGCGGGCGGGTAAACGGGCACACGTGCAAATAGTAATAGGTGCTGTGGGATTTTCTTATTCAGTGGTCTCAGCATTGTCCCATCCTATATGTAAAAATTAGGAGCAAAACTAATGGATTGATGATAAATATATTTAAGAGAATCCCAATTTCTAGATTTGAGTGGGAAATTGAATTAAATCTGGGATAGCATGAGTAAAATATAGCAATTGACTATAGAAATACAGAGCAATTAACTCTTCAATTGCTTCTCCATGAGAAGAGGGCTATTTCTGGGAGCGCTGGTTGGAGATGGGTACTGCTGGGCACAGTAAGAGAAGAGGAATGAACATTGGACTGGGTTTAATAAAACCAGGGTGGGTAGCTTGGGGCATGATGACAGTTATTGGGGCTTGTAGATTGCTGGGTGGATTAATTTGTAAGTCCCGCCTGTTCCCATTTGGAGTTGCTAACAGCTCCTGAGGTGGATGCTGTCCTGTACCTTTTGTTACTCAGCCCATCTAACTGTACCACACCGCATCCTCCTCCTCTGCCAAGAATGTGGGTGTAATCACAGATTCAGGACTAACCGTGTTGGAACACATCAAGATCAGTTATTTTTTACCATTTTTTAGGACTACTGCCAGACTACACCCTTTTCTCTCCACAGTTATGAGATCAGTTTAAAATGTCTAGCACGAGCCCTAGACTTGGTTTAGAGCAATTTCTTGTGTGCCAGACTGGAATTCCCACTGTCGCTTCATCAGCAGGATGTGGCCACTTCTCACTCGGATAAGACCACGTTGGTCTTTGGGAACAGGATGGGTTCCTGACCTTCCTTTGCCTGGATTACGCACTCTGAGTCTCATTGAATTCAGTGGTAAAGGCTCCATCTTATGTGAAGAGCCTGTGTTTTTCACAGTCACGTTTTATCACTGGATACTGGGACGAGATTCTTACTCCCTTCTTCCCTCCATTTGGTTAAGGCTTTTTTGTGATTGTGTTGCTGTGCTTTGGTTTAGCTCTGGAAGAGCCTGCACCAAATTTTGCTGGAAGCATGATTAGTCGCTTACCCAGGAGCTCTTGATCAGCAGCTGAGCTTCCTGTGTTCCAGGTTTCCTCCTGGAAACTATCGTTTTCAGCTAGGAGTCCCACCAAACCAGGCTGTTCCCTCCTGTCTGACGCTGTTTTAAGCCTGCCCCAGGCTATGGCGGAGCGCGGATTTCAACTAACTGCGCTGAGATGGGCTTTGGGCCAAGCTGCCTCACTCCAAAGTTGAATAACAGCTGAATTCCCTCCTCAAATCTAGCAGCAGTCTGGATTTATGAACCCTGCTCAGAGCTACCTAGGTTATTGCTTACGTGTAAGAGCTTTTTAGGAACTCATCTTTTATAGAGACTTTACTGTTCTGATTTCTGTCACTTAATATTAATTTTCATACATATTTGAGACTTGGAAGACTTGAGTCGAAGCGCTTTTGCTACCACAGACTTGTTGAATTACCTTAGGCGGCACATTAAGCCTCTGTTTCAGCGTCCCACCCAATGAGGTGAACAGATGATGCCACAGTTTGCTGGGAAGATGAATTTGTTTAAGACTACTCGGTGCTCAGTTACTCTGGTTACAGCAGCTATATGGGATTTTAAATGACAAGTTGATATTCAAACACCTTAATTTTAATTAAAGTTGGTTCAATTTCACTGGAAATTCACAGCCGGGAAAAACTATTGGAGAATTTCAGGCTGAAAATTTGGAAGGAAATTAAGAATGGGACAATAAATGTATTTGGTTTCAGGCTGAAAATTTGAAAGGAATTTAAGACGGGGACATTAAATTTATTTGGGTAAAAAATGCCATTTGAAAAGTTCAGGCTGGGCCTCTTAATTGAACGGTCTCTTGCAGCAGAGCAGCATCTGTTGTGAAATCGCACTGAGCACTCAACAACTGTCTATACCACAAGATACAATAGCTAAATAAAATTTTTAAAAAAGCCATTATTTTCTATTACAGTGTAGTAAAAATAAAACTGAATAGACATCAGCGTGCTGCTGTTCTCTCAAAAGAGAGCAAGGGCCCTGAACTTGGATGGCAGTCGCGTGTTTGACTGCAGTGACTTTCCTTGGAAATTGGACCCTGAAGATTTTGGCCCCGCATACGCTGAAGAGCTCATTGGAAATACTGCAGCTCACTGAGAAAGTGTCTTGAGTGGCGATTTATCCCCGCGCCGGGACTGCCTCTACCTAGAGGGTACGTTAAAGTGCTCCTCACGCTGGTGTAAAGCTCACACGGTCTTGGCAGAACAGGAGCCCTTGGAATCCAATCTTCAGGTTGTTTCATCTTCCAGGAACGTGTTCAAGAGGACTTAGAATTGTTATTACTTCTGCCTGAAAGGTTAACAGATCTCCTCTGCTGTATACAATCCCGGGATAAACTATTCTTAGCTGCTTATTCCAGATAACTCCTTAAATAGTCTTCGGAAAATATGCAGAGTGGTTTAAAATATGATGCAAAAGGAGATACTGCTGTATGTGATCTGAGGTAAATGCTCTGACAGTGTCATCGGCTTGTGAGACCTATGCAAAAGTATAGGTTTAAATGGTTTAAACAGGGACTTACCTCTGCTCCCCCCATTTTACTGTCCAGCCATCCGTTCTCTTTCTAACCTCTAAAGGCAAAACTCTGGTTTCTGGGGAAATGAGTTCATCTCAAAAAGCTGAACAATCTAAAATTTCCCTTTAGTAATTAGTTGTGTTCTCTTCCGTTTTGGCCCAAAAAAATGCTTAACACCCTGCCAGGCTTCCACTGCCCTCTGCCTACCCCCATGCCTTTCTGCTGGGGCTCCTCGCAGAGCTTTGACTCCCCTGAACCCCACAGTAGTTTCTGTTCCTGGTTGTGGAATATCTGGTGTACCCAAATCATCTTGTTGACATGATGCATCTTGTGGTGACAGACACACGCCACCTTCTGTGAAGTGTGGTGAGAACCGGCTGCCAAATTCCTCCGCTTGGAGGCACGACGGAGGGTCCCGACGGAGGGTTCCGTTGAAGCTGTCCCTGCTGGGGATGTGCTGCCGGTGCTCTGCCACCGCAACCTGAGACTTTCTGCTGCTCCCGGGACTAACGCAGACGCCTTTCAACTCTTTTTGACCCTTTTTTGTGTTTCTTGTGTTTTTTAGGGTCCCCCAGGTCCCCACGGAAACCCTGGCTCACCTGGCCCCCCAGGCCTGAAAGTAAGTATTAATTGGCGTGAGGAGCTTTTGCCTTCCAGTTTGAGAGGACATCTCAGTGGGGGAAGTACAGACCTTTTCATCCTGCCCTGTACAAAATGCCAAGGAGCTGAAGCCATTTCTCCCCTCCCCTCTGCTTGCCAAAGCCTTTTCCTGTGCTTGCGAGAGACCCTGCTGTGTGCCTCGGTGCTTGGTTCTCCCTAATTTCAAAGACTGCCTAATTAGGATCCTGCTTAAGCTATGCCTGTGCCAGGGAGCAAACTGCGATGTTGAGATGAGGGCAGTGGAATCCTTCCGCTCCAGAGCCTCACTAGGTCCGGATGGCTTTCTCATTTCTCTTCTCTGGGTTTTGCAGCCCACTCATCCGCCTTTGGGTCCAGACAGCGGCAGGGGGGGGGACTCGCAGCACCCGGCTTCTTCCTCTGCCTTCCTCCTCCTGAAACTCCCTCCTCCCTCCTTCCCTCGCCAGAGTTTCTGGGAGCGCTGCCCTCCATCAGTCTTTCCAAACTGATCCTGTTGCTTCCTTCTAGATGCCCTCATCTCTCCCGTGAGGTCTCACAGACCTCCTCCTGCAGTGCCAGGAGCTCTGTGTTTTCTCCTTTTCTCCTGCACACGCGTTCCTCCCGGGGTGCTGGAGTTGGGTGGGAGCTGGAGTCACCCCTCCACAGCCGGACCTCCTCCCTTTGCCCAAGACCTCAGCACAGATGCAGCTCTAGGGGGGAGTTAATCCCGCGCACTGCAAAACCCTTCAGAAAGATGTTTTAATTCCCAGCTTGTTCCTGTGTTTAAGGCTTTGTGTTACCCAGGGACTGTGAAGTTCCTGGGAAATTGGTTTGGATTGTTTTGGTGTCCTTGTTTACACAGAAATAGATTTATATTTTATAACACCTATCTGGGACTTGAGAATAGTTGATCTTTGAAAGGCGATGCTTAATAGAGGTTTCCACTACCAAGGAAGCTGTAGGATGTCTCAGCCAAACGCAGAGAAAGGTACGAGCAAGACTCCTTTCTTTTCGCGATCTCATCAGTAGGCAGAGATGTTCTGAACGCTATTGATGCTCTGGGAAAAAGATTCTGGAAACTTGGCACGCTGCCTCTACGTGATTAAAAATTAGGCACTGGAGACATGCTGGTGAACAGCAGCTGTTTTAAATTCTAAAGTGTAGTTATATGGCCTGAAAAGTGGGGCTGTAAAAGTTCTGCATCTTAGTGTTCTGCATTTATTCTCCATCAATGACTTCCAGATCACACTTGTTGAGTTTTATAAGTTAAATCAAAGTTCTTTTATCTAACTTCCAGCCCTGCAAATTCAGCCTGATCCAACCTGTAGAGTCAAACTATGTTTCTGTGCTCCAGGATTTTTTTAAAAAAACACTTTTAGCCTAATGCCTTGTCAGAAATCATCATTTGGCTGTAAAGCTGTATTCAGTTGGTCTCCTACTAGAAATAAAAACTTCCTGTAAGCATTTTTCCTCCATTTTGATGCGCAGTCTGGCAGCGGGAAGCCCTGAGCAGAGGGATAGCTGTAATAGTCTGCAGCAGAGAGATGGTGTTATCAGTCTGTGCAATATATTTTAATTTTGTCCAGCCACTATTTGCAGAATTAGGCTGTTCTGCATGATGTTTCATCAAAAAGAAGTATGAAGTTTGCAATAGGATGTGGGAGCTGTAACTCAGCCCTACCTCTCTCGGGGAGAGTGTGCTAAGCCATGATTGCAAGATCTTTGCTTATGAAGCACTTTTTGGAAGGTGTGTATCAGATCCCAGTGCTTTGACCTCCCTCCTTCCCTTCATTCCTCTGGTGTTACACTAGTCCCAGAAGATGGACTTGGCACAAAAAAATTGATATTTCACTCCCTTACATTTTAAATGCGTCTACCCTTCACCAGGAGTGACAAGCCTGCACCTGGGACCCGGTATCTTCTTAGTAGACCCGGCCCACGGTTGAAGTTATGGACTTATGAAGGCTCAGTCTGGGCAACAAGGCAGAGCAGCCCCAACTAGAACTTCTCTTGCTGAGAGCCGTCGCGTGGCTGCCGGACTGGGTCTTCCCTAGATAGCAGTTAATACCATGGAAAAAACAAGCAATCCAAGAAAGGAAGCTGCAGTTTCCCAGATAGATAGAGCTCGGAAACAATGACTAACACCAAGTTATTGTCATTTAGGAAGTAACCCAGGAGCATAATTTTTATCAGCTGGATTAACAGAGCACTCGTAAGGTCAGGCGATCAGCTGCGTGCGAGGGATGCGATGTGGCATTGCAGCTGGCAGAGATGTCTGTGTTTGTGCATGTTTCTTGTCCGGTTGTATTGCATTGGTGAGCACCAGCCTTGTGTTGGCGGACTGCTGCGTTTCTGAATCTATCCTGTGCAGAATCCACCTTATTCTCATGGCTGGAGCTCAGCGCTTGTAATTCCTTGTACTTAAGAAGCACAGAGCTGTGCATAGCTGTTGAGCCATATTCCCGCTGATCTGTTTGGGTACGGCTCCCCTGACTCCACTGGCATTGCACCCACTCATGCCACCCGAGAATTTCACCCATCATGCTTTCCTCAGCAATTTATAACATGCAACTACTTAAAGGGGGCTTCTTGTCACTTTTTGCATTCTGTTTGTTGTCCTTGGCAGTTGCAAAATTGCTATTGTGTCTGGTTAGTGAAGAGTGATTATAGTAGATAACCTCTTGCGTGGCTGTAGAGGTATGCTGGGCTGGGGCTGTGGCTGGCTGTGTGACCTGTAAGCTGCTGGTGGGTGCAGGAGGAGCTTTTTTGCTAATGACTAGATGCAGCTCCGAGGATGCCCTACTAGAGTTTGGGACTGGGAGGAGGGTTAGCTGTCAGACAGGGTGTGTTTTCAAAAGCCATTACAAGAGTTGGGTTTGCATCTCTCATCTGGAGGCTTTTGGCATCAGGCGTTAGTATGGTTTGCTTAGTTAGCAGCTCTGGATAAATCTCTCTTGTTATAACATTAGGAAAATTTTAATTTCCCTTTCAGTGAATGGTTTGGCTCTGAGATAGATCATCAGTTTGGCTCACTGATGTTTAGAATACTATTAATGGGATTGCAAAGCTGAGGTGTTCACATTGCACAGTTCTGGGCTTCTCCCAGGTAGGGGAAAACCAGAAGAGAACAATTTCTTCCTTTACGAGAGGAAGTACTGCACTCTGTCAGTTGGGATGGGAAAGAGGGGACCTTGCAGGTGAGGTGCCGTGGCTTAGTGATGGACAAGGCTTAGGCTAGTTCCCATGTTGTGGCTGCTGTGCAAGAAGAGTTGGGCAATTAATCCACAGTTTCAGCCCTCAGCATCCAGGCATCCGTTCTCTCTGGCCCTGACGCCGTCTTGGTGATTAATCTTAGGGCAGTGTTATCCTGCTTGTGGCCGAGTTCTCCACCTGTGTGATGGTCTCAGCAGTGTCAAACACAGAACCACGATACAAATCACAGTCTTTGCTAAGGTGATGTGGAGCTTCCCCGGGAAAAATGGAAGAGGCTTGTATTCCTTTACAGGGCTCAGCCACTGCATTGGGCACGTGGAAAGATTTAGGGAGAACGGTGGGTGTCTACCTGCTGCAGTAAGTTAATTTTGCAGGGTAGAAATTAATACCCTGCGATCCTGAAGACTGCTTTAATCTGTTCCAAGCAATCGTAGCACCCATTGACTGCTCTGAAGCTCAAAGAGCGGGAGAATTGCCCTGATAACAGCTGCATGCAAAGCACGATTATCTGCATGACTTCATTTGCTGTCTGGAAAGCAGGCGGCCCTCATTCAGTACTTGCGCAGATGCGTCTGCCTTGAATCAGCAGTGCTCCCTACAGTCCGTAGCCAAGTAGTCTCACTCCCCGAACCTTGCAGCTTGTGGTGGGTGGTGGAGGAGGAGAAGGGGAGATTGACACTCTGCGCAAGGTGGGGAGTGTGTGTCGAATGTAGTCGCAGGGAGGCTGCGTGGAAAAGCTGCTCAGCTAGCTATGACTACACCTTTGTGAGATGCCAGTTAATAAATACTATTACTCCTTTGTAGGGTCTCACCTTCCCTCCAAGCCCTTCGCTTGACAAGCATTAATTAACCCTCACAACTGTCCTATGCTTGGTGGTTGGTTTTGAATCCCGTGCTGCCGACGTGGCACACAGAGATTGCGACTTGTTTAGGATCCCAGGGGCGTTAAGTGGCCACTGCCCAATGCTGTGTCCTTGCTGTGCCAGAAGAGATGCTGTACAGACCTAAGCTGCTTTGTGTGCTGAGCCTTGCCTCTGCCCTGCCAAAAGAATCTGGCACAATTCAAATATCTTCTCCTTTTTCCTACTTCTATCTCTTGCCCTGTTGGGTGCACACATCACCTTTCCACCTTTTAGGAATTTGAACTGGGATTTTCAAAGGAATCTACTGGAATTAGATATTCAAATGCTGCTGAAATTCCAGCTTGTGTTCATCAGAAGATCACAGTCTTGAATTGTAATTTCTCTCGTCACGGTCGTTAAGAAGGAAAATAAAGAATACTGCCACTTAAGATAAAGTGCGCCTCTTTCTTCTGCCAGCCTGAAACGCTCACAATTGCTCTGGCTGTTGGTGGTGTCTAATTAGTGTAACTTTCTCTGCAGTTTCGTCTGTTCCCCACAGTTAAAAAAGCAACACCACCTAGCAAGTTGTTAACAAGGATGGTTTAGCCACAGTAATAGGCTTGGCAGTTGTTTTTGTGATGGTAGTTGTAGACAAGGAAGAAATCGCAGCTGTCTAGTCTAATAAGTATCAAAAGTCCTGAGATTGCCTTCTTCCAGTTATCCTTTCCTTAGTCAATTTAATACTGTCAAATACTATTTAAAACTCAACGCTTTAGCAGCAGCAGTCACTCACCAAAACCAGCCCCAGCAAAGCAGCTATACCCGGGGACTTGAACACATTGGGGATGTCGGGGTAAGGCGGAGATAAAACAAAACGTTTTTCTGATTTGGAGGGTTGGTGGAAGCAAAACCACATCTATGGGCTGGGTCCTTGGATGATGTCATTAATTTAAGTTTTTCATTTCAGGGTCAGAAAGGTGATCCTGGGCTGTCGCCTGGAAAAGCTCGCAATGGACAGAAGGTAAGATGTTGCCCGGAGTGCACAGGCGTGACGACCACGGTGCGCTTTAAGGGCTGTGCGTACACACGGAGGGAGTCCATACTGCCGCCACAAGCATCACAGCTACTCGAGTAGATTTAGGACTGAAAATTAAGACTTAGACCCTGGACTCAGGACTAAAGAGAGTTGGCTAAGGTATTGACCACAGCGCTCTGAAGTGCCTGCTGCCACAGCTTTTTGTTGTCCAAGAGTTTATCCCTTTTATGCACAATCTGCGGCCCAAACTCAAGTCCCTGCTGCTGCGGGCATGGGGCTACATAAGTATTTAAAATAGTTCATACGGGGTACAGCCACACCTTGCCAGCTCTGGGCACGCAGCTGGGGAAAGAGGCAATCCCAGTGTAAGCAACAAAAACCTTGAAGGTGAAGGAAAGGATGTTCTCGCCGAGGAGCTGAGAAACAGTGCTTTGCCTTCCGTCACATACGCAGCCCACGGCAGAGCGGTACTCCGAGAGCGGCTGTGCCGTCCCACCCGTGGAGAAAGGGAGGCTTCCCAGAGCATTGCACTGCCAACCCACGGACCCTCTGTGTGGTAACCGGAGGCCTTTCCACCAAAGTTTACTCAAATCAACGCCAAGCTCACAACTGGGAAGTGTAGCTGGTTTCTGCATTTAGCAACTGTTAAGGAACAGAGTTCTGCTAATTCTTTTCAATAAATTACAACTCCCGTTTTTGCTGTTTCACAGCTGAGCGATTTTTACTGAGGCAACAAGGCCTCGCAGAAGTCTAGAAATGAATAGTGGAGCGATCAGGGCTCTGCAACATCTCCCTCAATTAGTTCTTTCAGTGGTGCCTGCACAATATTTCATAACTCACGTCCAAGGCGAGAGGCCTGGTTCTCTTCCTTTCATCATAAGCCTTGCTATAAATGCACAGCTAATAGAAAGCATCAGCCATGAAGAATTTAGGCCCTTCATTTGAAACCAGATGCCTCCATGAAGCACAGCAAGCCACACAAGTGCAAGATGGAGGGTGACGCTAGAAAACATTGAGAAGGCGAAGTCTGAAATGGTGCTTTTAACTTAACAGCACGAGACGGCTTTTGAAATTTCTGGTATGCTACGTCGGAATGGCATCACATGGAAATCATCCGCCCGCAGAGTCTGGAACCATTTTCTTGCAAGCATGCTCAGTGTAGGAAAGGGAGATATCCAGATCACTTTTAGCTCATGTTAACAAGGCTTTATTCCTGTTAGCAGTAATAGAAACAAGGAGTTTCCAGCAGGAGTTTGGAGCGATGCCTAATTTTCAAGCTAGATACTCCTGATGCATTTTTCAGTAAGCAGGCACAGCACAGTGTTAGAGACTCTAAGGGTTTTTTTGATCCTAATCAGAGGAGGCCAAAATGGGCTTCTACAAACGGATCAGATGTTAGAGAGGTCTCACAGCGATGCGCTTCTCCGTTCCTACGATGATTTGGATATGCCAGCTGGGATGTGATGCACTCCCTTTTCAAAAGCACAGGCCACTGGAGAAACCCTCCCGCCAGCAGCCTGCAAAGGTTCAGTCCATGTCATGTAGGCAGGTTAAATAATTATGCCATCAGCGCCATCTGAACTGCAGCCATGGGCTGAGCCAGTGCAGTAGCAGAGTGTGAGCACAATCACAGGACATGGCAGGAGGTACCTGTTGTTCTTACTGCATTTAAAAGCTAAAATTTTCTTGCTTTGGCAATTTAAATGCCCATTGAAAGGCGAGTGAGGCATGTGACTGAATGAGATCATTGAAAAAAAAAAAAGCATTCATTCTGCTGGCAAAAAGCTGGACTCAAGCAGCAGCTGCCGTTAATTAACGGGGTTTATTATTTATATGAGCCAGTTAATAGAGATGTTGTTTAAATCTACACTTCTTATCCAGTCAGTTTTTGAAGATTTGCAATTAGAATCAGAAATATCAATAGTTGGGTGCTACTGTCGGCAAAATGATTTCAGTCACGTGACACAGGGCATACGGGAAATGTTGCTGAAAACTAATTCAACTTGTTTGCTTCCTACAGGGAGACGTGGGCTTACCTGGTTTGACTGGGTTCCCTGGACCACCTGGCAGAAAGGTAAGAGTATTCTTTTCTAGTGAATTTAGATCAGTATTTTTGTTTTAAAAATTTCCCCTCTAACTGCCTAAAAGATTTAATTAAGTCCTGGTACCCAGCAAAAAAGTCTTATTCCTGTTTCATGGGTGTATAAACTGGAACATAGGCTGAAGGAACTGCCTAAAGGTTGTACCAGCAAGACTGTGTAAGAGTACAAAAAGAAATTCTGGATCCAGATTTCTGTTCCTTCTTTGTATTCCATGTCCCACTGCACTGCATCGTTCTTCTGCACCCGGACACTGGGTCTTCGTCAGGAAACTGAATTTAGATCTGGCTCAGCCAATATGTTAACTAAATGGATGTACAACCAGCATCGATACTCAGAAGGTTGGATTCAGAACAGGTTTAGACATTCCAAGGAAACCTGGACTGTCTCTCCTGAAAAAGCGTATTTCAAACAAAACATCTGCACGCCTTCCCTCTATTTTGCGTGGAGATTGACAGCACTAGTCAGGTTTTGCTTTATTTGTTTCCATATTGACGTTTCAACAACATTAACATCACCACCAGCAAACCTACGCCTAGAAAAGGATACGTGAGGATAGAGCACGAGATCCATCCCTGCCGTCATGCTGCAGCAGTGTGTGTGGTTGTATTCAGGCACGCAAGTCCGCACGGCAATGCCTTAGCGATCTGTACCTTTTATATATCGAGGACGAGTTCCAGGCTGTAGGCTGGTTTGGTGTTTTTGGAAGCTGGACCTGTTGCAGGGAGCTCTTTGATAGTTGGGCTCAGTAGCCATGACTCCTTTCTTAGTGAGCCAATATTGACATAGCTCAGCTGAACAGTTAAAATTAGCATCTTGTTTCAATCACTTCATCGGTCAATGGGCCGTTGAAGATAGACTGTTCCTCAGGCCAATTAGCTGCGCACAAACACCTACTCAGGTACGCTCTAAGGCTCTGGGGAGAGAAAGAAGGTGTGGAGGAGGCTGAAAGGAATCCTCCCTCTCCACGATTGTTTGTTGTATGCTTTATATTGGAATCAAATTGCCAAGAGTAGGGGCTGGGTTCGTTTTTCTGCTCCCGAGGCTGGTCATGCTTGGGGTGCTGTGTGGGGCTGGAACCAACAGAGTGATTAATTACCGATCTTTTGCTGTCACAAACAAGTTCTAACAAATAGGGTGCAAAGAATACCATTTTCCTGGTATAACAGCTCATAAAACAAAACCTTGTGGTTACGGTCAGCAAAATGCAATGTCAGGAGTGCAAGGACTCATAGTGGAAAAAGCGGAGAAGGAATAGGAGATTGAACAAACATTCCTGAGTCCAGCACATGGCCTTCACATCTGATTTCAGCTCCCCCGGGACAGGGCGAAGGCAGGGGTATGCTTCTGTTTCTTCAAGTAATGAGCAAGTTGGACGCTGAAATTTTTCCTTTGGTGCAGATTAAAAAAAGCCACCTCCCAGTAGCACTAGTCTGGCAGTGTTTTTGGTGTAACCTGGCTTTTATTAGCATCCTGCATTAAGAAAAAATTTACAGCTGTTGGAGAAGTGTTTGGAAAAAAGTCTTTTTTTTTTTTTTTTAATCTGGATTCCCTGCTGGCATTCTCCCAGTGAAAATATGCTGGTGTTTGGCTGAAGGTGGGCAACACATCTTGGCTACCAGAAAACAGCAACGCCTTGGAAATGGACATCCCTCCTGCTTACTCCATGGAGGGACTGTGAAAAGAGCTCTGAGGGCTTTGATCTGAAAACGCCATGTAGAAACTTTCAAATAGGCAAAATATTTCACCAGGGGAAACAAAATACTTTTCCCACTAAATGAAACAACCGGCTCGGCAGCACGAGCTGGAGCCACAACCAAGCAGCATATGGTTCTGGGTAGCGTGTCCCACGCTTGTGAATGCAGACCTCCGCAGGGTTTGGGAGTCTGATCTCAGAGCACCCCCAAAGCCGTTTCACCTGCACCCATCTGCGAGTGTATGACGCTGTCTTTCGAGCAGCGGGTGTAATTCTCATCTTCTGCGCGCAGAGCGAACGTTGCTTTTGCTGAGCAGCAGTTCTCGGGAACGGTCTTGGGACTTGGTTGTCCACTCCGTCCACCTCTCTCCACGAGGTGTCTGTGGGCTTTGGCTTTGGTTTATGGGCTGCAGACTACAGCTGCCTCGCAGGCACATCTCGGCAGAGCACTGCACCGTTGGTCCCATCCTCCAATGCTGCGGAGGAGAAAAGGGTCGTAGCAAAGTGCAAGACTTGTACAAGGCAGCAGCAGTGAGAGAGGAAAAGCTTCGCTAAAGTCACTCAGGGAGTAAGGACAGAGCTGGGATTTGGTCAGTGCTTCAAAACGCATCCTGTCATGCAGATCTCCTCCACGGGCCTCTTTGCTCTTCACATTTCCTATCGAAGTGCAGGATGATCCTTTTTAGCTGGGAGAGCGTGGATTATAAATATCATCACAGATGAGTAAATCCTTCACTGGAGTGCAATTTCCTTTCTAAATCACAGCCCTTTGTGTTGAGCACCCTGTAATCATCAGGAAGTGTTTGGATAAAAGAGCAAATGCAGTTGTTTTCATACCCTCTGCCCTGTCATTTTAGTGCTATTTGAAGAGGATTTTAGCAGGTAAATACTTTCACATTCCAGCCAGCTTTAGCATACACAAGCTTTTCTGTTTTCTCCTCGCTATAATTAACCTGAGACAGAAAGAACTGGAGTATACTATAAAGAGACACATATTTGAAGCTTCCCAGAGCTCAGTATATAGAGTGAGGAGGAGATTTAATAGGGTACAACAGTAGTAGAGTGTCTATATATTTAGCTTGTGCCATTCACTTACCATTATGGCGACAGCAATGCAATGCTTGGTGTAGACTTTAGCTCAGGGCATGCTTTGAGCATCTCAGGGGGCTGTCATCTAACCACCTGCTCTGGGTGGACATCGCAGGCTTGAAAGGGCTGTCCTGCAGGAACTCAATCAGAGCAGAAGGATTTGGAGCAGCCAAGCTAGGCACTTCTTTCTTATCTGTGTAGGCAGCAAACACCCTAAGTGTTTGTACCCATGGAAGTAGGTGCTCTAGCTGTCTGCAGACAAAGGCAGTTTCTGCTCCAGACTCTGGCTGGAGGAGCTGGGCAGAGGTCCCAGGAGGAAACCCCATGGGCTCCGTGCTAAATCCCGGGCCATGTCTGGAGATGCTGAACCCAGAGCTGTTTCTGTTGGCAGCTCACTCTGGAAGAGGTCGGGGGGAGGGAGTGCAGAATAGACGCTCTCCATCTGCACAGCGCCCTGCTGGTCCATGCTTCAGGGATGGGTGATACCAATACTGGGCCTTCCAAACCCAGGTGGGTCTGGACCTTCACAACGTGCCTTCACCTTCAAGTCAGACACCCAACCAAGCGTGGAGCATCCTCCCTCCTTTCTGCTGATGCTGAGCTTCTGTCACGGAGCCAGGGAGAGGATAAGCAAGAGGGGATCACACGGGGCAGATTCCTGGAGAGGGGCAGGGAGTCCCGTCTGCTGGTCCTGCTCCAAGAGCTGCTGAGGCACTCCCAATGAGGAGCCACTGGCTGAAATGTGCAAACAGCACTCAGGACCTTCTAGGTGGTTCAAATAAGGGCCAGCCAGTAGCCAAATGGTCTTTCAGATCAGCCACCGCCGCCTCAGACGGTGCAGCTCAGTCAAAAGACCAGGTTGTGATCCATCAGCAAGGTCAAGCAGGAGAGAATCGGTGAAAGGGGAATCGACGTTTTTCCAGGCCAAAATGTCTGAAATACTGAGCAAGGAGGAATGCGAAGGGGAGTGGGTAGTAGCCAGGATGGCTGAGAGCACTGCATACCTCCGCCAGCGAAGGCTTAGGCTGCAGGTCTAGAATAGCCCATGGGAAGAATAAAAAAGCCGTTAAGCAGAGGTGTGGACCTGGGAGCAGAAACAGGCCTGGGTTCATCTGGTGAGCAAAGCAAAAGGCCAAGTCCTCGGCCAACCCAGGGCTTGGTCACGGCTTCCCGAGCAGGGGGTGCTCCCCTGTGGCTTCGCAGAGGGGCAATGTGTGCCCACAGCCCTGGTGCGGGACGGGGTGAGTAGCAGGGGCTGAGTTACAGTTAGCAGTTGTAACCCACCCTGGAAGCATTTTGTTATTTCGGTAGTGTTCGTGTAAGGATTGTTTCTTGTTTGTTTTCTCTCTCGGTTTGTTTCAAGTTAAAATTTCTGCCCTTTCTTCTTAATCTTGTGTGGTGGTTTAACGCCAGCCGGCAGCCAGGACCACGCAGCCGCTCGCGCGGTTCTCCCCTTCCCCCAGAAGGGCAGGGAGAAAAGGAGGGG
This sequence comes from Anarhynchus alexandrinus, assembly GCA_008711295.1. Taxonomy (NCBI): domain Eukaryota; kingdom Metazoa; phylum Chordata; class Aves; order Charadriiformes; family Charadriidae; genus Anarhynchus; species Anarhynchus alexandrinus. Next base: position 210,407 of record VUYV01000038.1, read on the forward strand.
AAAGGGAAACACTTCTGGGCTGAGGTAAAGACAGTTTAATAGAACAAGAACAGAAAAGGAAAAATAACAATAGTAAAAGGATATAGAAGACACAAGTCACTCTCACCACCGGGTAAATTGGTGAATTGGCACCGTCCTGAGCAGTGATCCGAGTACCAGCCCCCCCAGCTGACCCCATTTATCTACTGAGCGTGATGTCTATGGTATGGAATATTCCACTGGCCATTCCATCGCTCTGTCTGTGCTCCTTCTCAGCTTCTATGGAAAGCTTAAAAAAGCCCTTGAAAAATATAAACATCACCTGGCAACAAGTAAAACAATATGCATTATTGTTCCTTTCATACCAAATCTGAAACACAGCAACCACTAGAAAAAAAAAATATTAACTCTATCCCAGCTGAAACCAGGACACCTTGCTAGTAGCCCAGCTAAACAGTCACCTCTGTAACTGAATTTAATCTTCTAATCTGCTCTGACTCCACTTGATGGAAATGAGTTTGTTTTAAATAGCTGAAGAAAGATAATAAAGGGGGTCGGGGGTGGGGGGGAATCTGAAGTGCCCGTCACTTGCAGAATTTACTCAGTGTGTGAAGAGGGCTCTAGGTAAATCCTGGAGAAAGCAAACTCTCTTAAAATACATCCTGATCAGTCTGCAGTTGAACAGGCTACCTTTGTCCTGCTCCGCTGTCTGCATCTCAAAAAAAAAAAAAATACTGAAAAACTGAGTCAGGTTTATGAAAGACCTGCGAGAATGATTTGAAGCCTGCAACACTTGCCAGCTAGCAAGCTGGATTAAGAAACTCATTCTAATTAATTCAGCAGAGAGCAGGTTAAGAGAGAGCTTGCTCACCGTTTTAGGTAGCTTTGTAATGAAGGACTCTGGATCTCGTCATACCTTGTAATAATTAGATTAGAAAAGCTGGAAGGTAGACAAATTCAAGCTGGAAACAAAATTGAAGTATCCTGTGACAGTAAATGGTCATTTTGGTGTTTCCTACGGCGTTTCAAGTTCTAAAGCAAAAGCGAGCGCTCTGAAATGCGAGTGACTCGTGTTGTGTAGTCCCCCAACTTGCCCAAAGCCAACGTTTTACCCTACGAGCCTGTGGTTTCCTAAGGATTAAGGGCCACTTTGCTAAAGGTGTAGATTACAAATAGACAGACCTGAGTGTAGATACAACTCCAGGTCTGTTCGTGGAACAGGTCCCTCTCGAGTAGCCCCAGGCCAGACCCCAGCAGGCACAGGCTGCTGCTGCCCCAGCGCGATGCAGCGGAGTCTGGGGACATCGGCAGGGTTTGGGTGACGAAAGCACAAAGCAGCATGTTAAAAGTTTGCGTGATTGTTGCAGTGCTTTCCCACACCTAAAGACCTGCTTCTCCTCAGAACTTTGCTCCCACCTGCAAAGAGAAATTCAAACCAAACCCAGATTGTTTTATTTTATTTTATTTTTCCTCCTTCTTACTCGTGTCTTCCATCCTATTTGAACAGGGATATAAAGGCTACCCTGGACCACCAGGTCACCCTGGAGACCAGGTGAGTCTTCCCAGTTTCCGACACCTTTAAAGAGGGATGGATTTGCTGACTGTGACGCTAGCTTGGATCCCGTACAGCCTGCGCAGTGTGGACAGCCAGCTCCTTCCAGGGGCAGCCTGGTGCATACAGGGGACGCACAGTGAACTGCCGCTACTGCCGGCAGCTGTGCACGTACGCTGACCGAGCGTCAGCAGGTTGGTGGGAGGAGACTGCCTTGGAGTTTCTAAATTTAATTTCTAATTTGTGTTGCTCCACCATGTTAAGTTTACGTGGTGGAAGAAATACCAGCTCACCCTACTCCCCCTTTGTTTTTCCTTTTACATTAATTTCACCTGGAGTTTACTAACCACATCATATTAAGTACTAACATGTAATTCCCCTCCTGAAGCCCATTCCCTCTCTCCCCTTTTCCCCCCCGCTCTTTATTTGGTTAAGTCCGATGTTTGCAGTTCAGGGGGAAAAAAAAGGCAATGAATAGCAGGCCCTGTTAGCAATGATGTTAAAGGATATTATACATGAATCCATTTAGTTTCGAAGAATTTTGGCAGTGCTTCCCCACCAGTAAAACGGTTCCATATGCCAGATATAGATGCAGCCTTACACCTTCTCTTAGCCTCCTTGTTTCAAACTATCTGCTGCTTTCACTGCAGGCGGAGGGAGAAGGAGAAATAGCAACATTTGCTTAATGCATGGATCCGATTGACTTGGCTTCTGTCTGGTTTCCCCCCTTCATTAATTTATTCCACTGTCTGCCTTTTAATATTTTCTTTCTCTCTATAAATTTGCATCAGGTTAATCCATTCCACCCTCCTTTCCCCCCAGCCCAAAGAACGAAGCAGCCCGAAAGGCTTCCCGAGTGTGACATTCACCTTACCTTCTGTGCCTTTTCTTTTCTCTTTCCAAAGGGCGAACGAGGACCAGACGGCAGTCCAGGTGCCAAAGGTTATCCTGGCAGGCAGGTGCAGTAAATCTCATCGTGCTGTGCGCAGACTAGGGATTTGGGTGTGCAGGTAGCTAAATATATGCCCTGCTGAATACATGCCCCGCTAAAGATCTCTAGAATATGTATGAGTATTTCCCTTCTTCCCTCCCCAAGATGCTGTATCAATGTCAGTCTTTCAGCTCTGGGGGACACTAAGGTTGTTAGAAAGTGTTTTATGCCTATGACAGATAAAACCTCAGTTTTGTAGCAAAATCTGACAAAATTTTGCTTCAGTATAACAATGGGGGGGGGGGGGACGGACCCAACCAGCAGAGCAGAGAAACATGTTTGCAAGCTGCTTCACTTTTAGCAACATCTAACATTGAACAGGTTAGAAACCTGGGACAGAAGGCGCATTACCAAAATAAGATTTAGCTGAACTCTCACTAGTAAAATTCACTAGCATAATCATATATATAGATATATATAAAATTATATATGGACCATAAATACATATATAAATCATATTCACAACTGCAAAACAGATCATGAAAGAAAACCAAGTTTCATTCTGAAAAAAATGCACTGTGACAACTTTAGGAATGGAGAAGCATGTAAAAAAAAGATAAAAAGGATCAGGGTTGGAGATTTTATTGTCTTACTGATTTAAGATGCTGAGTAGTAGGAAGAAAATTAAATGGAATAATTTGTAAGACCCTAAATGGAATCTGTTGGAGGGCAGAAGACCTTGCCCTGTAACGTTTTACAGTGAAATTAGTTTGTCATGATTTTTTAAAAAGGACACATTAATGTTTGATTCTGCCACATTTATATTTAAGTACATAGCTAAGAGGCTGGGCAGATGGCAAAGACCCCAAGCAGTCTGCCATAAGCATTTCAGACTTGTCATGAGTTCCTATGTGAGTTTTTACCCAGATGTGCAGGTTATTGGACTAAATGTGAACTAGATGTGCAGAACAAGTCTGCATCCCCTTGCCTCAGACTATTATCTCATGAGACCCCACCTGGAATATTGCATCCAGCTCTGGAGCCTTCAAAATAAGAAGGATGTGGACCTGTTGGAGTGGGTCCAGAGGAGGTCACTCCTCTGAAGATGATCACTGAAGATGATCAGAGGGTTGGAGCACCTCTCCCATGAAGAGAAGCTGAGACAGTTGGGGCTGTTCAACCTGGAGAAGAGAAGGCTCCGGGGAGACCTTATTGCGAACTTCCAGTACCTAAAGGGGCTACAGGAGAGCTGGAGAGGGACTTTTTACAAGGGCATGTAGGGATAGGACGAGGGGGAATGGCTTCAAACTGGAAGAGGGGAGATTTAGATTAGATATTAGGAAGACATTTTTCCCTGTGAGGGTGGTGAGCCCCTGGGGCAGGTTGCCCAGAGAAGCTGTGGCTGCCCCATCCCTGGAGGTGTTCAAGGCCAGGTTGGACGGGGCTGGTGGGAGGTGTCCCTGCCCATGGCAGGGTGGGTGGAACTTGATGATATTTAAGGTCCCTTCCAACCCAAACCATTCTATGATTCTATGATTTTAAAATTGAAATTCAACTGATACCTCGCTTAGGAAATTTTAGGTGGAATATACAGATGCACACTGGAGAGTGCAGATGGTAGAACTGGATGAGAGTTTTATGCACCTGACTAAATGCTCCATTCATACTCTGAAAGACTCTTAGAGATTTGCATGCCAAAGACTCTCCCAGGTGTGAATGTGTTAGATGACTAATATGAAGCGGTCGGAGCTATATTGGACATACAAGGTTAATGAATGCTGTTCGGCAATTCACAGCAGTGTTCTGCCCATCAGATAAGGAGGGTGAAATCTTTGCGCTTGACATGCGAAGAACAAAAGTGCTTTCTTAAAATGTGGTTTGGGTCAGGAAAGTGACTTTTTTTTTTTTTAAGGCAGCTTTTTTCGGCATATCTGAATGCTGTGTGTATCCAGCATCAGAGCTGTTTACTTTACTGAGATTTTACTACTTGTTACTGCTGTCAGCTGTGCTGGCTCTGCAGCGCTATGGGAGAGAGAGCTTGGCGCTGGTTTGATTTGCGCATCACAGGCAGAATTGTTAACTTCACCCCGATGGCTGAAATCTTTGGTGATGATGCATGAGCCAGGAAAGCACAACCTGACTTTCAGATCCCAGGCTGAACGTGCAGTGCTGCCAGCTAAAGAAAATACGGACTTAGCCTTTTCTTTTTCTTTTTTTTTCCCCCCTCCCTTCCAAAAAAGCCCAACAACATTTGGAACTAGAAAAAAAAATGACCTGGAATCTTGCTAGACGTCAATAAACATGAAAATTTATTTTCATGGTCTTTTTCACAGTGCTTTAAGTGAGCAGCGATAGGCATAGAAGTAGAATGGGGAATGTATTTTCAATTATTTCCGTAGCTGTTGATGCTGCAAAGGGTTAGAGATACGCGATACCTGCTCTGCTAACTGACTTTGTAGCCTGTAGAAATTCGAGGGGCTTTCTCACTACACCAGGGCCTGCCTGTGTTCCCTAAACAGGTATTGAAATACATTTGTTATTTGCTATGCCTGTGTTCAGTTGGGCAGGAAAAGGAATGGAGAGCTGTTGGGGACAGAGCATCACTGTACGTCGCATCTGAAGTGTAACGCAACCTCTGTGCACCCTGCTGCATTAGCCTTTTTGGTCTTTATGATCAGAAATCTCTACTTCAGCCCCGGGGAAGGCTCACTATGTGCCGCAGTCTCAGGTTCTGCAGAGTCTCAGCTCCCCAACAATGGGAGATTTGTTATTTGTATCATTTTGTCCTTTTTTCTCCTTTGTTGAATACGCCTTGGACTCGGCACTGAAAGCAGAATCACGCAGGGACAGTGCTGGGGATTTGGCACTGCTCATTAGGTTAAGTTAAAGCCTGTCCACATTTGTCTTTGTTTTTTCCCTTCTGTTCTAGGGTTTACCTGGCCCCATAGGGGAAGCTGGTCCAAAAGGCAGTCGGGTAAGCAGCATTTCATTTGTCTTTTCTCTACTTGTTTTTAACAAAGGCTTCCCAAAAAACTTTACGCTTAATTTTGCAATCCTGAGACTAGTTCCTTTAATTTGTTGGATTCGGGGGATTTGATCTGCACACCACTTGTTTATTGAAGCACTAGTAAATTTTTTAAATTAAACATGGAATGTACTGAGATCAAAGTTCACCAGTAGTGATGATTCAAAGTCAACCCCTTCAGAGCTCACATTGCAGGAGAGGAAAGAATGGCATACAAATTCCTACCAAAGACCAAAGTCTGAACTTTCTGCAAGCCCCATCTCCCAAAGGCCTCTTTAGTTTCAGTAAATGTGGTTCAGCGGTCTTCGACCATGCTGAATATGGGCTCTTTGGGGTATAGTCCTGGGTTTGGGAGTGATTTATATCATTATGCAGAATAGCAAGCCAGCATCTTGAAGCCACGTGCAAATACAAACATTAATATTTCTGTTCTGCCTGGTTTTGCTCACCAAATTGAATTGCTGGGGGTTCATTCTCACTGCAAAGGATTATTTTTATTTTTTTACCAATTAAGACTCTCGTTAATCACATTTTGTTCTTTTCCTGCAATTATAAATTCACAATGAGATTCTGAGCCAACAAAATCCCCCCTTTCTCTAACTTGTGATGCTTTCTCTATATGCAGTAAATTCAACCAGCTGGCTTTCATCACTAGGAAAACTGCAAGGAATAAACAAACGCTGACTCTGTAGCTGGGAAGGGAGATGGCATGTTCAAGGAGAGGGGAGAGGAAGATCTGAGATAGCACAGCTTTCCCACCTCACTTCTGCAAGTGATAAAGCTTTCCCTGGTGCATCTGTTTCCCTGGCCTAACCAGGACCTCATGTAATTATCACGTGATAGATGTGCAGAATGTAAGACTTGAAAATTATTTTCCACTTTGCACCCCTGAGCGCTGAGGACTGAAATATTTATGGCTACCCAAGAAAGCCATTTCTCAGTTCATCTGCAGTCAATCAGAATTGGGTCCTAAGATGAGATATCTGCATTTTGCGGATTGAGGGAGCCAACTGTGGACTCTTCTCCACCCCTCCACCTCCATTTTTTCTTTCACAGGAGGTAGCTCAGGAGTTACGTGGTTTGTCTTGGGGTTCAGGAGGCAAAGGCAGACAGCATCGTTTTAATGTGGCCATATTTCCCGGCTAGGTGTCATCCCTAAAGGAAGCGCAACCTAAAGGGAGCGATAGACTGGTAAAAAAACTTGGTGGGGTTGACAGTAAGAGGTTTAGCGATGATGGAGAAAGAAAGATGAGAGAAAATCAGTGTTAACACTTGGCTCTTGTAACAGTGAGGTGCCACTGAGGGGGCTCCCTGCTGAAATTTACTTCCTCTTGATTCGGCACGTTTGGCACAAATTAGTCCTTTGCAAAGGACCAGCACACAAGGTAACTTTGTACTAACTGCTGAGCAAAGAGGATTAAACACAAGCCTTCAATTGTTGCAAGGGAAGGGAAACGTGTCCTGTCTGAGCAGGATCCCAAGGCGCTAGAGAAACGCCGCCTACTTGAAAATGCGATGCCTGCCGCCAAGTGTGAAAGGAGCAGATTTCACGCAAAATGTGTTAGTGCAAAAGAGGCTTCTTTACAGTTGGGTGTCAGTGGATCCTTACGTATGTACAGGTGGAGCCTCGCACACCAAGCCCGAGAGCCTGAAATGGCAGAGCCCTTGGTGCTTGGGTTGACAAAGTGTTTGCGAAAGGTCTTGGTGGTGCAACAGAGTTTGCAGGGAAAGGCTTTTGGCAGAACCATTATCGATTTGCTCCTCTCTCAACAACAGGGTGGTCGGCAGCCTTGCATGCCAGGAGAAGGTGGTGTTTGGCTGCAGTGTGCGACCACCATGGGACATAAGACAAGCAGAAAGAGCTTGGTACAAGACATTTTCACAACACAGTTGGGAGTGAGTGCTAAAGGCAGGGAAAGAGCCCTTGGAGAGATGAAAGGAGGCGTAGGCATGTGGATGACTTTTGCTATCGCTCTAACCTTGAATGAAGCTCCGTTTCCCTCAGGTACGCTCGGAGCCAGCCCAGGTAAGGTTTCAAGGTTTCTTCTTGCTGGCTTCTTCCTGCCTGGAGTCCTCATGATCCCTGGTGTGAGGGTATGTGCCCTTGGACTACATCGTGGAAGCCAGCACCATGCAGTCCATGGGCATATACACTTGCCTCAAGGTTTATTTCATCACGGCTGCCATTGACCAACGCTGGAGGATGCTGTGCTGTTCAGGAAAGACAGACTGACTGGTTGTTAATGGAGAAATGTATTTGACTACTTGTTTCCTCTTTTCTTTAGGGATATATTGGTCTCCCAGGACTATTTGGGCTACCAGGGGCTGATGGAGAACGAGTGAGTATTTTGTGAAGAAAACCTTGGTGTGTTGCTTGAATACAGTTCTTCAGAGCCTCTTGTAACCTTTTCTATCCCTTGTCCCTGAGGAAGGAGGGGAGCATGCCTAATGTTTAACCATGCCTTCTTTAGCCTGTTTCAACCCTTGCATGAAGACCTGTGTCCCTGTATGATGTTGGCATTCAGCTCAGGACAACGTAGGCTTCAGACAGGGTCATCAGACCTCACTGTTGAGTAGAGAGGAGTTTTTTTGATGTTTTCCTTCACTTAAAAACCTGCCTTCCTCCTCCCCCTTACTAGTTCATCCTAGTGGGATGGGGTGGGGGGAGAATGTACCTGGAAATTCCCTGCTCCCACAGGAGTGGAATCCCAGCCACAGTGTCCCAGCATTTTGGGTGTCCAACTGGAGGTGTCTGGAAAGAGCCTGGCTCTCGGAAGGGACAGTGCCTGGGGCTTTCTGAGAATGGCTTTCCTTCCAGTTGCATCGAGTTGGGCAGTCAAGACTGAGGTCTGTGGCTGTCGTTCCCATGGTCCTCCCTTCCCCCCATCCTTTTCATCGCACCTTCTCCAAACCCACACGTTCAGAGCTTTGCAGGACCTCCCTTGCTTTTTTGCTCTTCTCCCCCACGTCCCCCCACCTGCCTGATCTCTGCCCATCCAAGGACCCCCTCTACCCACTGCAAGAGCTCCTAAGGAAGGTCACTGTAAGATGAAGATTGTTTTATTCCAGCTTTTTCTCCCTAAAATGCAAGCTCCAGAAACAAGAGAGGCCCCAGGAGCGTGTGGGAGTGAGTGTGTGTGTGCCTGCCTGGGAGGGGACTACCCTGCACTCAAGAGTTGCTGATTTAATGCTTGTATAACTAAATAAGAAACATAAACAGAAGTTCTCCAGCGAGTGCCTTGGCGGTGGCCTTCGTTCGGTTCCAGACCAGTAGCTTAATGACTGCTCCTGCTAAGCACAGCTCCAGCCTGTTGCCCTGGGTGGGGATGCTGCCTGCGTGTGTCCTCAGGGAGGGCCGTAGTCAGTGGGTGAAGGTTAATTGTCTTCTGCTCTCGCAGCTGACTGCAAGTAGCTGACATTTTGATTCCCGAACAATGCCGCACTCATTAGCCTGTTTTGCATTCCCCTTTCTCTTCTAGTTTTGTTTTGTATTGTTGGTTGGCTGTTTGCTTTCTCAACCAGACCTATTATTTTTTTTTCTCTGTGTGTTTTCCTTGCAGGGGATCCCTGGAGTTCCTGGGAAGAGGGGCAAGATGGGTAGGCCGGTAAAGTTTTTCCTCGTCTATTATGCAGACCTTGTTGAATGAAACTGGAAACAAAACATCTGGCTTTTGGCTGGGTCCCTTCATGTCTTTTGATGGGAACTAAATGGGGACACCAAACCAACCTTTCTATATCTCTTTTCTCAAGCAGGAAGAAAACTGAAGATATAACTGTTGTTCTCTTCCTTTCTTTTGTGCTCTGCCCACTTCACAGGCGTCTTTATTCTTTTTTGCACTGTCTAAATGCCCCCTTGGTTCTTACACTTCTCAGATTCTCTTCTGCAACGTGTTCCCCTCTGTCCTCCCTCTGGCCAGTCTCTTCCCTGAATGTCCTTTTTAATTCCCCACCATGACTGCAGCATCCCAGGGCTCTGTGCTCGCTCTGGTGCATTTACTGCTCTGGGCTCCCACCAGTCCCATCACGTTTGCCTCTTCTTGCTGTGATTCTCTCCAACCTTTGCACCATCCTGGTTTGTATAATGCAAGTGCGCCCCTGTATAGAAACCTTTTTGTCCTTGGTGGCGGTACAGGGTTAAAGCAGCTCAGAGGAAGACATGTTTGAGGAGGAAGGAGACCAGGTAGATGTGAGAGCTTGGCCAGGAGGAAGAGGGGTTTGCAGGTAGGGCTGAATACAAGGTGGAAACTGAGAGAGCTGCATAGAAGAAAGGATTTGTATGGACTGTAGCAAAAGGCAAAATAAAAGCAGGTGGGAAAAGTACTGAAATGAGCGGAGTAAACAGGGAAAGGACAGAAATTAAAGGCTTTCCCACATCAGCCTTCTTCCAAGCAATTCTGTGTGCTTCCTTTGCCAAATCGTAACAAGATTTTTGCTCCAGGAGTCAGCGGAGAGATCAGGCACGTTCGTGCTTTGGTGTGTCTCATTGCCTTTGCACCTTGTCCTGCACGTTAGCCTGAGCTTCTCTCGATCTCCTGACATCATTGCACTCACAGGCTTCTTGTAAAATGTCCACTCACCCACACACGGAAAAATCCAGTGCTTTCCCCTTGTCGCCCTTGCATGCGAACGCGTGCTTTCCAGGAGTCCCACGCCTACCGCTTGCTGATGTTCTCACAGTAAAAGCCATGCAAACATCCCGACAGTGCCACATTCATCCCACTGGCTGTTCTCTCCCTAGGATGGGGAAAGGTCGAGCAGATTTTTTGGGGGGAGAGGGGGAGTAGTGGAAATCTGTACCAGATCTTACAGTTTTGTAAGCCACTGGTTGCACCAGAAACCTCTGTGATGAATAATTGCAGAGAGCAAATCGGTGTAACGATGACTCATTGACCAGAGTAAAACAAACAAAGCAACTGTCGTTAGGTACAGGGTTTCTGCTCTCTGCCTTGTTTCTGCACAGAGCATGCTGGAGGCTCAACGCGTTCCAGCTGTTGGTTGGCCAGCGTTTGTAATCTTCCAGGCAAGAGTTTTTGTCTGGCGGTCACTGTTACAAACAAGGGGCTCCCCTGAGATCAGCGGGGAATCTCTCAACCGTGGAGGCATTTAGGCTGGGATCTAGAGAAGGGATTAAACGGCTGCGCGTGAGCACCTTTGTTCTGCTCGGCTCTTTCAGAGAGTTTTGGCTCCATCCCCGTTTCACAATATCAGGTTTAATAAGAAATCCTGAATGGACCGATGCTGATGATTTGTACTTCCGAGCGCGAACACAAAGGTTAAGTGACATCCAGAGTTATTCAGGAAGTCACTGGGAGACTGGAAAGTAGGAACCAGCTGACCTGGTTCCCTTCCCAACGCTTATCTCCTGGCCCACGCCATCTCCCAGCTGGTTCGCAGTGTTAGTGAGCCTGCTGTGATTTTTCTGGTCTCTCGCATCCCCGCGCCGCTAGGTTTGCTGGCACGGCTGCTGTTCCTGTTCTGTTTCAGTGCTGTCACTGCGATGGAGAGCTCTTGGAAGCCCTTATTAGCCATCCCAAACTGGTAAACGCTCTGGAGAGTAGGGAAGGAGTTGGTATCAAATGCATTTCTCTCCCTAGTTTTGTTTGGGGTGAGAGTCGGCAGCAGATGAAGTGCTCGGCGGAGGAGGAGCGGGGGGCTGGGGGAGTTTGCATGTGACACCGTGGGCCTCCGAGAATGATGTAAGAGGGAATGATTAAAATAGAAGAACTGGACATGAGTCAGACCTTGAAACCCTTCCAGGGAAGTTAAGTTTTGCAGAGCTGTGAGGGACATGGTGAATCTGTCGTGGAAACAGCTGACTCCACCTCCCGCTCTGCTCTCCCCGCAGCGCATCAGCAACGTAGGAGGCGAGCGCTTTTCCAGCGTATGGGCCCTGGCGAACTCTTGAGCAAGAAGAGGGCCGGGGGTGGGCTAGGGGGAGAATTATGGTTAAAGTACAATGCACGAGGGAGAGTGAAATAACACCAGTCTGTGTGTCTCTGGATGTGCTGTCTGTTTTAGAGGTAGGCTGGAGGCCTGGAGCTGAAGCAACTGGTTGCTTAAACCTTCAGTCTTGCCAATGCAGTGGCTGAAAAGAATGGCTTTTTATGGTGTTTTTGTGGATTTTTATGGTGTTCAGTTGAGCAGCTGGGGGAAAAAAAAAATATGATAAAAAAAGGCCCCATTGCTGTGAGGGCAGCAGTGCTGTGGTCTGCACTGTGCTGGGGGGAAGGAATGAGAGAAGCTGTTGTTACCTTCTATCTTGGCATGTGTAGGGGATATATCAGTCCTAATTCATCTTTGGAAAGGAGATGTACTGTCACTGAAGGAGGTGACCCACAGGAAGACAGATACAGCTAGTCATCATCCCAGCAGCGCAAAGCTGAAAGCGATATGCTCTTCTTACGCCGTGGGAGATGGGCAGCTGCAATCAGAAATGTCTGCGCTGCAGGTTGTATTAAACATCAAACAGACTGTAATATTTTCGGAAGTTGTCAAGCCCTGTTAGAGAAAGAGACTTAAACGCAAACTTTCAGGAAATATATCCAAAGAACTTTGAGCTCTTTTTTTTGTTTGTCTTCGTTATGATGTGTGCTTGTATCTCTTTTTTCACGTAGAGTATCAATACTGCTCCAGCTGTGCTATCTTACGCCTGATTTTTGCTTACAATGTGTTTTATTAGCAGTATTATTTTAGAAGAGATAGAAAGGAAGGAGCAAAGTTTAGATCCAAGACATACTTAGTAACTCTTTAGTTTGTCTGAATTCACAATTTCGCCGAACACAGCTGAGGTTTCCTTATATTTTTCTGAGAAGCTGTTGGTGCTGCTGGTCCTGTGCCTGGAGCTGAGTTGAACACTCGGAGCCTCACCGTGTCAGGTACCATGCAAACACCTCCTCAAAGAAAAGCCCTGGCCCAAAGGGTCCATCCGTTTGGGTTAGAAAACAGCACAGGATCAGACCATCCCCAGGGCTGGAAGCTTTAGGGAACAGTAGCATGAGCAAGTCAGTCATACCACAAGCAGCCTTTCGGCTTCCCTGCCTGTCTAGCTGTGCTCAGCGTCACCGGTCTGGCTTTTGTTCTCCTGCCAACATGTTGCTGAAGTTCTGCTCCGAGGAGATAGCTTGACAGGTGGTGTAGACCGTTAAGCAGCAGGCACAGAGGGAGGGTTTGCACTCGGGATGTGTGGTCGGAGGCTGCCAAGGCAAGGTGGGGCGATGCTGCATTGCTTGGTGACTGCACTGGAGGAGGAAAAGGACACGGGACACGGTTTCTCCCTGTGGCATGCAACTTCAGGAAAGCTGTTTGGCTGTTCTTGGCTGTGTGCAAAACAGGGATAACACGCTCGGCTCTCCTTTGAGCTCAGCCACTGAAACTTAGCATGTAAGCACCAAGGATTACTGCTGAGATGTCAAGGAAGAGGTGCTATAAAGTGGCACGTGGATTTTAAGTATGAGGGATCAGTGCATAGGTGAGTCCAGAAGCCTCCCATCCCTCTGCCTGTCAGCCACAGCGCAGAGGTTGTGAGAGCCAGCAGTGATCTGGCAGCCGGTCTAACGTAGCCTCAGTATTTGTTGTGAGCATCAACGCGGTGGCAAGCTGCCGAATCTGGCATCCGTTTCCCATGAGTTGACCACAGGCGGGGTCCCCCTTGCCAGCTCTCAGCTTGTAATGCGGCGGCGCCTTCTTGCCAGGCTATTTTTCATGTCTGCTGTCTTCTTCCATGTTGACTTATAAAGTTAATGTCTTAACTCCTGCCTCCAGTGAACACCAAGTCTCAATATATTCTTTTTTTTCTTCATCTGATAAGTTGTAGAGGTGCATGTGATACCCCTGCGCTCCCCACCAATATGGGTAGGCTGTTGCATCATGTGAAAAGGCATTGCCTTGTGGGAGACACCAGATAGCAAAAAGCAGGGCTGCCTTTGGGTTAGGAAGGTTTCGTTTTACAGTTTCCCCCAACCTTTTGATATACGGCTAAGATAACTTAGTGGTGAACGTAAGCGCATGGGTCTTTGCCAAGTTACACAGTCTCAGCTGTTGTCCAGGCAAACAATGGGGGAACATGTTTTGCCATGTGTCTGGAACGGCTGGCATAACCGCAAATTACTGAGAAAATAAATTTTGCTCCTCTCTGTAGGGACTAAGATGATAAACAACTCCTCTCTTCTTGCTCCAGTCTTTTCTCTGCTTTGGATGCAGCCGAGGTCCCTCCTTGCATTTGGAATGAACTAAGCGAGAGTCTCCTGCACCACACAAGCTGAGATTTGGGAAACTGGTAACAGCATTTCAGAGTACCTCTTCTTTAACAAATAATTGCCAAACTCCAGTTGACTTGAGTGGGCTCCCTGGGGGTGCAAAGAGCCCATACGGCTTTTCTCATAAGAGACATGGCATAGGCATACACCCAAAGAGCTCTCACCTACAGCACTGAGTATCATGGCTCACGTGGGCTGCTGAGGGTCCGGCCACGTCTCTTTTGTCAGTGAGGTTACCTACCAAAAAAAAAAAGGAGGAAGAATGGAGCTGTACTGCTCTTTGAACACTGAGAAACATTTTCAAGAAATATTGTAATTAAAATTGAAAAATTTCTAAAGAAGTAGGGATAAACTGTGGTTTCCCACTTAACCAGGTGGTAGTTCAGTGTGTTGGTCCACAAACCATTTCCTAAGATTTGAAAGAAATGGGAATGATTTTTTAACTGATCCTAAATGATGTTATCAGTATATATCCTCAGAAAATAAGTATTTTCTCTTGACATCGCTTCACTGCTCAGGCCTAATTCACCTGAGCACTTGGTGGACTCAATCCTCCAACCCATAAACCCTCCAACCCTCCTTCCCAGCGGGTGTCCCAGTTCAGGTTCAGCTGTAGGCCCTGTGCATATAGAGGTGTACTTTCAGATGTGGCCAGCTAAAGTTAGTGGAGAAATGTGCAGGCTGAGGACATATTTGTACAGGTAAATCCACAAGATGAGCTGCAGGAAGGAGCACAAATGCCCTGTAGGAGTTGATGGGCAGGACTTGGGTGTCTCTCTGTCTTGTGCCAATACCACAGCATAGCACCAAAAAGTTTGGTGCCTTCTTCAAGAACTGATTGATTTAAAAAAAAGAAAAATTGCTTTTAATCATTTTGTTTGCATGAAAAGTCAACTGGAGGTTCTGAAAATTAGTAATGGACAAAACTCCTCTTTTACTGAGAGAGTTTTAGCCCATGACTTGGATTTTTCCTGTTAGCTGTCTAAGTCAATTCTTTGCTATAATTTTTCTTTATTAAGCTATTTTTTTAAAATAGATTTGGTTTGAGCAATCAATGACTGGGCAGCTGATCTTTCCTCCCCTCTGGGCCTGGTTCACTACTCTGAAATGCAGGCACGAGCCCAGAGCAAATGTCACCATCTCTTTTTGGCTCCAGTTGTGTTCCACATGTCTGGAGTTTCCCAAATCTCTGTGGTGAGGTGCCTGCATGGTAACTTATCACTCTGATATCAGCACGTGGTCCTATGTTCGTGATTACATCATCCAAATAACCTGGCAAGGTGGACAATATCAGCATGTATTTCATTTTTAAAGAATGGGCAAAGCAAAGTACTGAAAACACAGGGAAAAGGGTTTGACAGGTGCCAAGGCCCACAACTTCTGCTGAAAGAGAAGAAACAAACTGAAAGATGGTTTGTTTCCAATAATGTCACTAACTAACTCGTCCATTGTCATTCAAAAAGCTTGTGAAGAATTGAACCAAGGTCTCCTAAGCACGAGAGCAGGAAATGTTCATTCTTCCTTCAGGGAAATGTTCATTCATAAATCGGATCAAATGCTTTTCGTTAGAAATTCTAAGAAAAAATAGTACAACTATCACTTTTGAGTCTGAAAACATTTTGATCACCAAAGCTGCTTGACTTTCTTAAATAGGAGGTGCTTGATTTGGAAATCTTGGCCATAAATAATTAGGAGTGGTGGCAGATTCGGTGCTCTTCATCATTAAGTAATTTGGTCTGTGTAATCTGCACTCTGTGAGAGCCCCACAGATGGGGGAAGAGATCGTACACAAGCGTAAAAGGAACAAAGCAGATAGACAAGAAGGTGGAGGGGCTGTCAGTTAACTTCAGTGATGTTTGGCTGAAGGGGCTTCAGGGGACTTTTGCTCGTGTTCGGGTGGAACAGGCTGCCCTGGAGGGCTGTGCTACCACAGCTGGAGGGATAGTTATGCTTAAAAATGCCATGAAATCTTTATCCAAAGAGGATGGGACACAGAGCTGTGAAGTCTCCCAGGGAGAGAGAGCAAACCTCCCTTTTGAGTGACAAAGGAGCAGAACTGCAGCAGGACCGTCGGTCCCGTACCCAGCTGAGGATGGCGTCTCCCTTCTTCGCAGGGATGAAAGCTATCACAGTCCCAGGTCTAGACTGGGCAGAAGGCTGCTGCATAGCCACGTGAATTACAGCCAGTGAGCAGGCACGCCGGGAGCGCAGGGTTTGCCAGGCTCCCTTTAGGGTGACTCTCGCCGCTGCAGGAACCAGCGCTGGGGCCGGGCCAGCCTGCCCGCGCGCCCACCTGCCCAGGGGCTCACGTCTGCTCTCTCCACCAAGAATGCTCTCAGAGGTGTGGGCTGCCAACATAAGCTACACTTGTTTATTTTATTCTCTTTTCTTTTTTTCCAGTGAATGCTTTCTCTCACCCTCAGTCCTGCTTCCCCACCACCACCTTTTTTTTTGTTTTTGTTTAAATTGTTTGACTTGCAAGCTCCATCCCTGGGGAGGCTCCTGGGCAGTGATTCACCTGGCTGGAGCCAACTGGCAAATAGAGTCTTTCGCGGACAAGACAGGAGGGCTAGTTGGTTTGAGCAGCTTCACCTTCAGCCAACAGGAAAATAAAATCCTATTTTTGGAGAAGGATTCTGTTGGCATGCAGACCTGCCAGGATTCCTCGGAGCAGCAGCTGCCAGACTGCCTCCCTTACTCCATCAGGGAAAGTGTTTTAAACTGAATCAGATGTCGTACACATACAACACACACACCCACATGAGCACACCTGAAAAGGCCTCAGGGAAGCAAAGGACACGGGACATCTCACCGGTCTCTGCTTCCCTGAGGACAGCTGCTTCCAGGGAAGCAGAGACAAGAAGTGGTGGTGTCTCCTCACACCAGGAGCAGCCCTTTGGCTGACAACAGCAAGAAAGGGCAAGCCGCTCTGGTTTAAGCAGAGGAAGAAAGGAAGGGGAGGTGGAGGGGGATGTAATCCCCTGGTGCAGGAGGAGCTGGTTCCAGTGTCTGTCTGTGTCTGGTTGTTCTCAGCAGGAGTCTCCTGGCATATGAGAAGATGCTCTTTGCAGGGAGTGTGGATGAAAATGAACTAAGGCGCTATTGCAGGATCTCAAAGATAGAGATTTAGTTACTGGTTCAGCTTCGGACTTCTCAGTGTTACTTGGGATAAATCAGTTTGCATCTCTCTCTGCCTCAGTTCCCTCTCTAATAGTGGTTCCTCAGCTTCACCGAGTGCAGTGAGGACAAACTGGGCAACCGCTCTAAAGCTCTGCTTGGCGTGGGGACAGGAAAGCACAGAAGCACCAAGATCTTGCTTAGTGCAAAGCATCTGCTTGTATGCTTTTTCTCCAACTCCTCTTCAAGCTTCATCTTGCTTCTTTCATTGAACTTCTTCAGACAATGTGAAATCCATTCAGCTGCCTTTTTCCCCCCCCACCTCCTCTCTGTGTTTCCCAGCTGTGAGACAGAGCCAAGAGTTTTGTCATACCTGACTTCAGCCACTGCGGAGGAGCACCCCGCTGGCTCTTGGCCAACAGGAGTTGTTAGTGGAGCCTTTTCCTCCTAGCTCTGCTGCCATTTGCCATCCCTTCCCGGTCCTGGTCCTTCTCTGCATGTCCCCTCCCTCCCACAAAGCAGGCAGGATGCACGGCTTGATTTTTTTCACTGGGGTGTTTTTCTTTGCTGTCCCAATTCTTGAGCGTAAGTTCCAGGTCTTCCTGGAAAAGCAGCTGCACCCTGAAAAACGGCGGATTTTCTGTACCAAAAAAACCTCTGCACTCGCTTTAGGAAGGTCAGGAGACTCTGGATGTGCTGGGCTCTTTAATCTCTTTCACAAGTCTCCTGTAATGGGCTGCCAGTTGCGACCTGCCTGTCCGCCAGCACCATAAAATGAGCTTCCTGCCCCTTGTGTTCTCCCTCGGTTTGGGCTCCTCGGGCTGCTGGAGCAGTGCTCAGGAGAGGAGAGGTAGTGCTGCTTACAGGAATGAAACAAACGGGATAACAAAGTCTGCTTGTAATTCCTAGGCTGCTTGTTTCGGTTGAATAGCGTTAGATTTGTTCCTGGGGAACATCTCTGTGCTTTAGGCTCAGGCAGGAGGGGAGAGGCACTGCAAAAATAGCTTTTACAGACATGTGAGATGCAATAAATTAGGACACTGTGGTCACTGGAACTGTTATTGTGGTTTAAACTGCTACTGCTTACCCCATGGAAAGAAAGTGCTTTCTTTTTCATTAGGGGCTTAAAAGATTGATTGTTTCCTGCTGTGCACAGGACTGTGTTGGGATGACTTTCACAACCTGGTTTGGGTCTTTGGAGACTGTATGGATGCCAAAATATCCTCCTTCATGCCACAGCCACCAGCCTTGGTCTCATTTAATGTGCAAAAGGCTGTTAGTACTTGTGTTGCTGAGCTCAAATATTGGGCTGGGATACCTGGGATTAGTTGAATTGAAGCTGCTCTTTCCATTCGTCTCCTCCTCTGGGTTTGTTTTAGAGCTGTGGCCAAAAGGCGTCAGGAGACCACCCATCACCCCAGAGATCTGCAAGCCTGGGCTGGGAGGGGTGCCCGTGCCAGCGGAGCAGATGGCGTGTTGAGGACCATCAGGTGTTGGCAAGGACGGGGCTTCGCTGCTGTGGTCTTGGGCCTGGCTGTGGTAGCAACGATGCCAGCCCACACTGTTCCGGGCTTTCTTCTGTTTCCTCCCACTTTCACCCTTTTCCATCCCATCTCGAGAATGGGCAGAAGCCCTCGCTCTGCGGGGAGAGTCGCAGTGTGCTGTGAACGGGGTTTATTGTCAAATCTGTTGCTTAATGGGTAGCATTGGCCAAGTGACCTCAGGTGCTCAGCTCTCCGCCTTCAAAACATGGGAATAATCTGCTTTTTTAAATACTTGAAGATCTACTGTTGGAAAGCTTGTGTAAAAGCTGGATTTTTATTAACTGTAACCAAGTGCCTGAAATCTCCTGTGTCTTTTTCTTTAAGCAGTGAGGTTAGTACTAGAAATTGAGGCATAAAATGAGATTAGTGGGAAACATACGAATTTAAATAGTTTCTTATCTGGACACTTGTATTCTGGCAGAGGACTGTACTGTTTATATCACGTTGGAAGAGATTTAAACCAAATTTAGAAAATGCTTTCAGTCTGGAGCAAGCATTCCTCTAGATGATGTTATGCTGCTGTAGCAATATTGATTTAAACGTACTATTCAAAGTCGTAACACCTTGCCACGTTGGCACGACCTTAGCTTGACAAAAGATGCCTCAGCAGCCCCCGGGCCAGGCTGCTCAGTGGCATCCGTGGGTCACACTGCGCCCAGTTCTGCCCTCTGAGAAAGGAAGGATCCAGCTGGGGCAGTGCTGAAGGCTGTGACTGAACTCCACAGCAGTGTAAGTACAGTATCAGTCTATGCACGCTCATATTTTCCTTGGCAAGTTGTGACTGTAAACAGCAAAATATTCCAAGGCAGTCTTTTTTTTTTTGTCTTGCCTGAGCAATGAGGTTTCCCTACACATCTCTGTTCTGATCTTCCTGATTCAGCATGTATCAGAGTCATTTTTCCCCTTTTTTTCATTAAAGAATGTTGTAGCCCCTCAGCCTTCTCGTTATATTTGATGTCTTTGTCTCTAGATGGCAGAAGGCTGTTTCCAGCGGTTGCTTACCACAGCTCCTTGGCATGTGCACAGGCTTGAGGGATGTAGTGCCCAGCTAGAAAAAGGCAGAAAACTTTCCCATTCACAGTGATGCCCATAAAATAGAAGTATTGAATCCAAGCAACCAAGCGACAGGTTGGGTCCTTCCAGGAGTGCGTACTGAATGCTGTAGGGAATTGGTATAGACGAGGTGAAATGCTGGCTCTGAAGAAAGTGGCCAAATTTTGGTTGTCTTAAACAGGTCTCCCATCTCTCACCTTAGATTTGACCAAGTATCTTTTTACCTAGTTGTGTTGACCAGGAGTTGTAAACTCTCAAGATAAAGGGAGGTCTTAGATGATATCTTTGACTGCAGAACTTCCCGGTATAGTTTTCCTGTTCTGCCCACTGCGATCATTTCTATTTTCAGTGTTGCTGATGGGTTTCCATATAGCGTGTTGCTGTTGGCTGTTGCATTTTGCTTCCCTCGGGTTTGTTTTTCCGAGGTAATCGGTGTTTGTAGTATACAGGGGAGAAAGCAGAAAGAGAGAGCATCCTTCTGGCTCAGCAAGGACCATCCCCTCACTGTCTGCTCCATCCACATCTCTTAAGCTCTTAGCCCACGCAGAACATGGTTGTGTTGCCCATTGTATCTGGTGAAGCCAGAGAAGGGTGTAAGGCAGTTTTACTGGGACTCCTAGTTTGGGTCAGAAGTAACTCACCCGTTAGCAGTTGCAGGTTGTTGATGTGTCTCTGGAGCACATCTTCTGGTGTAGCTTCGTGTAAGCAATACTGCTGACTCTCCAAGACTGCTCCACCATAAACAGAGGAGGGAGCAGGTGTGATTGGAGATGTGCTTCGCAAGTTTCCACGCTGAACTGAAGCACAAAGGTAGACGCTCTGGCTGGGAAGCCCTTGGTATGCAAATATATTCCTTAGTTTTTCATCCTGAAGCCACAGTCAGAATAGTATAGAGAATAAAGCAGGATTTTAGCCCTGGCTGAATTAACCAAGTCTAGGAGTCAGAGCCTGGGGTTAGGCTCTGTGTGTGCTCTGTCCACGGGGAGCTCCTCTAGCAGACAACGGTTTCCCTTTTGGCTCAGAGTCGAAGGAGGTGGATGCTGTGTCATATTTTATCTCACTCCATCTTAAGGGCCATGCAAGAAAAAGAAGCGGAGAGTCACAGCACTCTCTTACCTCAGTGTCACAGCCTCCCCAAGGCACCTTCCACTTCTGAAGTTCAGAGTAGCCCTGAAGCTGCTGATGTTTGAGCTGGTCCCTGATAGCTCTTGGCAGCCTGGTCCCTGCCAGTCCTTCGCTGAATGAAGTTCAAGCTCAGGGGAAAATTGAGTCCAATCCATCTTAAACTTAACTGCTTCCTCCTTGAAAATGTCGGTGTAGTGACTAAGAGGGTTTACTAACCACAGAGGTGGTGTACCCCTCTGCTGAGGTCGCTCTAAGGGAGACAGAGCACAACAGGACAGGGCAGAGCAAGCGGCTGTATGATTTGTTTGTAGTAGGGAATTGGGGGGAGCACAGGGTCTGTCTTAAGAGTGCGAGAGAGAACGTGTCACACCACCATGTTCTGGCTCTGGCTCAGTACCTCCACTCCCTTTTCTATAATTGTTTGAAGTCTTCCAAATTTGTATGGGATGTAATGAGATGATGATGAAGTCTTTTGTGGTGACTTTTTCATGTAGTAAACATGGTCTTTCACAGCTCTGGGGTGTGGACCGTAATGAGCTTGGAACCGTTTGTTCCTCTGGCAAGCTGAAAGGTCGTGAATGCATTGGAGTGAATTCACTAAGCATCTTTGATCAGCTCCATTAAGCATCTGCATGGGCTCCAACAGGCATTACGCTATTCAGCTCTCCTATGAGAAGGGGGTACTGTTAAAATGATTGGGTTAGTAGACAGGATGAAATAATTCAGATTGACAATCCATTTTTGAGAATAGTCATTGCAGTGAGGTTTATGAGTTCCTCCAGAACATAAGGCATTTGGGATTGACTTTTAAGGAAGCATGCTATCAGTAGAGTATTTATTCCTGAAAGAGGATAGAAAGCACTGTATCTTTAAGTATAGAGTTTGATCTTCCAAATGTGGGATTATCATTTCACATGTAATCTACACAACATAATCTTCAGGGCTGCATATTTCTTGTTAGACGTACTGGAGTACTTGGGTGAACCAAAAGGAGGACAGAAGGAGGACAGATTTCTACCCCTTTTCACTGCTACTCACACTCACGTCGTCTTTCCACGTGGTGCTGCAAAAGCCTTGCCTGCCATATGAAGCATGCCCGGGGCTGGCGACTGGTGCTGAGAAAAGGCACGACTGCTTGAGGGCTGGACGTAGCCTGCAAGACAAGGTGTGAACAAGTCAGGTCCAGCAGCCTCAGCACTGGGTGCTTTTCATAGCATGGCCAAGGAAAAAGCCTTCCTGTCTCCGCACTGATTCTTCCTCTCAAGGCTCCCATTAGTTAATGTGCAGCTCATGGCTGAGCCTTGTAAACGGTACTTCTGGTTACCCTTCATTGGCCCCAGGAGAGAGCAGTGAATCAGAGCTCTTGGCCTTGTAGAGCTTCTTGCTGAGCGGATGTGCTGGTGGAGCAGGAATGGTTTGGATGAGGACAAGCCAGCTGGATGGCCCACACTTCCTTGTGACCCACTGTCTACCAAAGCGCTGCACTGAGTGCAGGGGGAGCAGTTTTTAAGCTGACTGTCTTTACACCAGGGTGCGTCAATAACTAATACTCGTGTTTGCCTCCTCTCCTCAGGGTTTTCCTGGTGATTTTGGGGAACGAGGACCTCCAGGCATCGATGGGAACCCAGTAAGTAGATAGCTCTTTCCCTTCTTTCTTTCTGTTGCAGTAGACAGCACACTGTACTGCATCATGCTAGTTAGAGCTAAAAGAAGCTTTTCAGTTTGGTGGCAGCTGCTAGCATTGTGGTTTTGTCCCTCCTGAAAAACAAACGTACGTCCCTGCCCTGCTCAAGCATGCTGCGAATTCCCGTGTTCAACTCAACATCCTCTAACTGCCAGGTCATCATGTTGCCATTCGCTTTCTGTCTACATCTACTGCCTTTCTTGCACCTTGGTCTTGGTAGATGCTTTCTCATCCTGAGGACATGACTAGAAGAAAAACCAAGAGAGCAAAGGTAGGGATGTTGCTCCTGATGAACAGGCAGTGGTTGTAGCGTGTTGTCCATACCACAGGGCCTGAAGCAAAGCCTGTGACAGCTGCAGAAATCACCTTGTTGACTAGTGTGCTCTGGATGAACATAGCAGGGAGACATGGGCCTACATACCATCATAAGGCACCACAGATGGCTACTCGAGTGCACGTGAACCCTCAGAGGAGCGGGCCGTGTACTCAGTTGCGTAGAGGTCTGAGGTACAAAGAGAGGCATGTTCCTCTCCTTTTCACCACATTTCATTTTCTGATGTAGGTTAGCAAGCTGATACCACTTGGTTTGCATCTCACTGGCCTGCAGAAGTAAGCTTCTGAAGTGATCTAAGCTCAGTACCTTTCCTCATCTGAAGTGAACGTTAACACTGGTGCAAGAAGTGCCAGATTCCCCACTCCAGCGCCTGGGAGCACTGAGACAGACACCGTAGCCCAGGCTTCTGCTGCCCTGCCCCATGCCTCAGCCGGCCCCAGCACTGCAGTGGGAGAAGACTCCAGGCTTCTGAGTTCTTGGCCTCTCTCTGGTCTTCATCCGACCCCTGCTGGCTTTCTAAGAATGGGATGTGTCTCCTGGGATTTGGGTCAGGATGGTCACAGAGACCATTTAAGCAGCTGCATGCTGATAAGGTTTATTTTGCTCTGCTCTTGTAGCACTTAATACTAACCAGTTGGGTATGTGCTGTGTTTTCCACTACTCACAAAACATGCCCTTGTGGATTGAAAAAGTTTTCAGATGTATTAATTATTCTAAATTATTTTCTGAGTGACTTTGGTGGTTCTCCCTCAGTTAGCATGTGAGCAGTACTGATTCGTCTTTGAAATTCCTGCTCTCTTGGTTATTCACACATAATCACAGCGCTGCTCTTGGTGTTTGCTGGAATGGTTTGTGTAAAGTAACCACCCCGCATTCGTCATATATGCAGCATAAAAGTTATTTTCACAAGCAGCTCTAACGAGCAAGCCAAGCTGAGCTACACTCCAGCCTTTGTGGGAATACAACACAAGAGTCACAAATGCAGTGAACTGAAACAATTAGATTCCCAAGGAATACTTCTGCTGGACTTTTCCCATCCTTCAGTCAACTTAAGCTATGGGTCAGAGTGGAATCAGTAGTCCCAAAGTAGAAGACTTTCTAGATTGTATTGCTATTTCCAGCCAGCCCACCAGGAAGAGCAGGAATCCTGGAGGTCAGAAAGACTTTTTTCTTCCAAATAACTTGTTTTGTTTTCTTTTGAATTTCCAAGTTGTCTAAGCTCCATTCAGAAGATGTGCTCAATGATAGCTGAATGCCAGTTCCCAGAGCATCAGAGAGAAGCGAATGTCCCTTCCGTTAGTTCATCCAGAAGGATTGCTCTTCTTTCATCTTATCAACGGCTTTTAAATATTAATGTGCCTTGGAGATTGTAGAGTGAAAACAGACTGTTTCGGCTGCCTTAAAGGGAGGTTCACAGGGTCACAAGTGGAGTCACAGACGCAGAAAAATGCCAGAAAGTCTGTTTGTGGAACACACAAATATGCCGGGTTTGCTAGGTGGAGTATGCAGCTAAATTGTCGGCAGGCGGGCAGGCTGCCACGGGTCCTGAACTGCCCCATCCTCGGTTTGATCCACTGAGCACTTGCGCTGCTGCCGCCTCTGCCGTCGCATGGGGACGGCTGAAGCCGACAGTCTCTGATCTTTCCGTCCCCTCCAGACAGAGCAAAGACTCTTCCAACCGCAGGGGCGTTTTTCTCTCCTACCAACTCGCTGAGAACTGTTGAGCCATCACATTCCAGATTCCCGTTCCCGGAGCGCTTTAGCCACTCCAATTAGTCTCTTAATCACAGGAATTAGACATGGGAAAGGACTGTTGATTCATCTTCTTGTCTTTTGTCCCAGCGCCCGGTTCACGCACCGAAAAAAGGAGCCCAGTTTCCCTCGCAGGTCAGGGACCAGCCTTACTGGTAGCCAGGAAAGAGCACCTATAAATCCTTCATTTCCCAGGCCAGGGAATGGCTCAAATTAACGATGAGTCCTGTCCACCTCTCCCAGGGGAATCCACCCCCTCCTCTTCCAAGAGGAAATCCTCTTGCATTAGACGTGAGGCCATGCATTTCCACATTTACCCTTTCTCTTGAGGAATACCCACGTGACATAACTCAGAAATCTAGGCAGTCCCTCCTGCAACTGGTGGGACCAAGAGCCGACCATCCAGCCAGTCCTCATCCCAGCCGCCCTCAGAGCCTGCAGAGCTTACTGGGAAAACCACGCCACCGTGCAGCTCCTGTGCTCAGCGTTCCTGGGGATACTCCCTCTTCTTGCTGAGCCTAGTAACGCCAGGCCCCGACTAAAAGCTTGAAGCCGACCTAATTACAGTAGCTCTGAGGACACAGAAATCCCACCCGTGAGGAACAATTGCTCCACAGATGTCCCAAGTATGCAGGAAAGGAACCGGCCATAAAAAAGCAATTTTAGGCTGGTTGAGATTATGAAACGCTTTTTGTGTGTGCTTGCCCAATAGTCCTTTACTCCACTTCCCATAAAATAAACACACGTAACCCTTTACCCAAGGAGGCTGAGCACGTTTAGTCACATTGCGTCCCCTTCGCTTTCGTTCTTGCACTAGGCAAATCTTTCCATAAAAGGGGAGCTTTATTGCACTGAAGGGGACTCCACCAGATGTGCACCATAAACTGAGCTGGTCTGTCAAAGAAGGTAGCCAGCGTGATCCAGAGCAGGGGTAGGGTTGTCTGAGCCAACGGGAAGTTTAGTATTTCCAGTGCACTTGTTTTGAGAGGCCCTGTTGGAGACGGAGGGGTGTAAGAGCAAGTCCTTGCCCTAACAGGCAACCCACTGTTGATGCGGCAAGGGAGCGGGTGATCCATTGAGGGAGACATGGGGATGGGCTGAGCATCACATAAGGATTGCTAAAGTACTTGAGGACCTAGATAGGTGATTTGTGTGGATCTGACATGGCTTCTCTGCTGCGCTTCACCTGGAAATGCCACCAGGCACCCGCCAGCACTCCTGGCACCCACATGTCTTTGGAAAGCTGGCACAGAGGGAGCATGTGGTGAAGCTGAGAATTAAAACCAGCCCCGCAAACCCAGACAGCACTGTCCCTCACCATGGTGTGCTCTGAGGTGCTCTTGAAAAGCCTTGCAGAGGAGCTGTCGCTTTCCAAAAATGCCCTGCTTGGGAGCAGTCCGTAAGAGACGGCAAATCGGCACAGAGCCCAGGACGAAATCTCTGCAGTCCATCTCCGGCACTCTGCAGTGTGATTAAAAGTGAGATTAAAAGTGACTCATCCTCCAAACAAGTGCTGGGCTCCCTGCAGAGCTACCTGCTCCAGGGACAGAGGTGCTCAGCCACCTCCCTGCAGACAAGCTGCAGCCCAAAGGCTAGGGCCGTTCTCTAAAAATTAAAGAAATGGCTAGTTGATGGTCTGGGCAGGAGCCCAGATGGGTGAAGCAGAGTGAAGAGGTTACTGCTGGTTCCCCACCTTAAACCAGCTCTTAGATACAGGAGGAGCAGCCTCAGAGCACCCCATGCACCAAACACACTTCCAGAGCCCATCAGCCCGCACCAGAAGCCAGCATACCCTCTCCCCAAACCACCCAGTTTGATTTTCATCCAAATCCTCCTTTTCTCATGAGTTTTACTGTTTCTTAACCGCTTCCCAAAAGAACTCGCCTTTCCCAATGCTAAGCAGCAGCTTGCTTCTCCTTCCCACCTTGGCTTTGCTGCCCCCTGTCCCTCTGCCTGCCCTGGTCCCTCTCCCTGCCCATGCCTTCATCCCACCTGGGGCAGGCTCCCACCCACTGCCCTACCTGCGCAGTGAAATGCTGCTTTTATCCAGCCTGCCCCTGGGAGGGGAAGTCAGCCCTGCGAACAACTGCAGGACAACAAGCAGCCCTGTGTCTGGAGAGGCCGCGCTCGCGAGCGCACTGGCTAAGATGGAAGCTCTCCATCACTTTGGCTGGGGAAGGGGCTGTGGCGGGGACGGAAGGGGGAGGGACGGTCTTTTCCCTTCTCTTCCCTCAAGCTCTTCAAACACTGAGCTGCCTTTCAGCCTCTGTTTGTCTACAAAGTGTCCATAACCATGTCGGTTTGTCTTTCCTTTTAGGGAGAATTGGGAGCCCCAGGTCCTCCTGGAGTCCTTGGACTCATTGTAAGTACAAAAACAATGGAGGGGGAAACTTCTCGGGGCTTTAACCCTTTCAGGCTGCATAACCGCACACGGATTTTCTTCTTCCTGTGGCAGGGGGGTGAAGAACACCACTGTTTGTATGGGGGAGGCGTGATGTCTGGGGAGAGAGGAGGTTGCCTGGTGGACTGGGAGGTGGAGGAGGGCAAACCCTGTCTAAGCAAAAGGGAACAGATTAAAGGTTTGCTGTTAGTGCCCTGATTCCTAGAGAGCTCGCCCTTTTGGTTACATTTACCAGGGTATTTCTTCAAAGATGCAATGTTCATTCCACACCGGGATCTTTCAAAAAGCAAGTCCCTCTAAGCAGTAGCCTAAGGACGTACAGTTCTTGCTCACTGGAGAGACCATGGGCAGGAACCGTCTGTCCTCTGGCTATACAGGAATTTTACGTGCACTCTCACTGTCCCAGCACTAATCCAGGTAATTACGTACACAGCCAAATTCCACCCTTCATTACACTCTTCCCCAGCAGAAGATAGATGGCTATAAGGATGGGTGGCAACTCATCCTCTGGCAGCTGTGCTGGGGGTTAGTGAATGCCCAGCTGAACACATTATGGTTTATTTTTAGGTCTCAGTACTTCTTTCGAGTTATTTCCTTCCATGCACAAGAAGTGGTAGGCTCTGTTAGTCCTACAGCATTCTTTCAAAATTATTCCTCCTCAATTACGATAATCCATGAAAACTTGACTTGCAATGAATGGTTAAAAACCTTCCCCTTTTGCTTTTCCATAGCTTAAATTATGGAGGTGAGCATGAGAGTAAGGCCTCAATTGCCCTGGACGTTGCGCAAACATAGAGCACCAGCCGCAGGAACCTTAGACTCCATGGGGGAAAAGCAGAGAATATGGTGAAACAAGTGTACCCATCTTGCAGATGGGGGATTGGGGCAAAGGCGGATTAAGGCTTCAGAAAGTTTTTCATGGAGCCAGGAATTAGGTCTGTGTTTCCCCTTGTTAGTGGAGATGAAAGTAGCTGCTCTAGCCGTAGCAGCTGAAAGGATGTGCTCCTGGCAAAGAGGTGTAAGGGGAAGACTGCTATTTAAAAGAATACAATTGAAAGTATTGTCCAAATTGGATCATATTTCTCCTAGCTTTTGGAAAGATTTGTCTTAACCTGGTTGCTATTATCTCACAGATATTTGGTTGTTGGAAGGTGAAAGGTCAGACACGGTAAATGTGATTAAGACCCTTTGAGAGGTGATGGAATCGGGGGGTGGCCTGTCCTCCCCTCCAAGTTGGCTTAGGCAGTGCCATGCTGGTACGTGCTTGGGATAGATCACAGGGGCCAGGAAGGACAGGTTTTGCCTGGAGCTGATCTGAAATGAGGACAGGCACTGTGTGGTTTCTAACCTGCTTTGTGATCATGATGTTTTTGTCCCACATTGGCTGCAGTTACCCAAACGGCACCAAACTCTGTGTGAGGTACAACTCCTGAGTGGCCCTAAGGTCGAGCAGTGCAGGGTTCAGCTCTGTCACCAGATATCTGGAGTCTGTCACATCTGTCTTGATGTCGCTCATTATGTCAGTCTCTACTGACACCCCAAATTCTAATGCTTTTGCTGGAAAAGGGCAAAACCAGCAGTTCTCCTTTTGCTGCTAAG
This sequence comes from Anarhynchus alexandrinus, assembly GCA_008711295.1. Classification (NCBI taxonomy): domain Eukaryota; kingdom Metazoa; phylum Chordata; class Aves; order Charadriiformes; family Charadriidae; genus Anarhynchus; species Anarhynchus alexandrinus. Next base: position 238,758 of record VUYV01000038.1, read on the forward strand.
CCCGGTCTGTCTTAAACTTTAAATATTTCTTTTCCCTTCCCATCCAGATGAAAGAATCATCACTCCTGTTGTGAGCTTCTTCCTCACTGTACTTCTAAGGCAGAGAGTCTTTCCTTTGCAAGGCTGTTTCTTCAGGAATCACTTGCTGCGGCAGTAGCAATCAGCTGCCGTCTTTCTCAGTTATTCTGTTGGCACCACTCTGAGCAGATAAAAATTTCAAATTGAAAGTCAGGTCAAACTGAGTCAGATCTTGTGTCCCAGGGTAGTATGCAGCTCCCAAATTCAGGATGCTGAAGCATCTTTAGTGGGATTGATCTAAGAGTGACCTTCTCCATCCTCTTGGGGAGAAGGGGACGTGTCCATCCTGTGTTCTCCTCTCCGTGGGCCGGCACCAGCCTCCTTCCCTGGGGTCTGCAGCACGGGGCTCACGCTGCAGGCCATGGAGAAGGCGGCTGGCTATTTGCTCCGGGCTGGCCCCCGCTCAGTCGCTTCCTTCCTTCCCAGCTACGTCCCCCCCCGGGGACCGGCCGGGTTCCCGGCTCCCTCCACGCACCCTGCAGGTGTTTGGGTTCGCTGTTTAAGAGCAGAATTAGATGTAATGAAAGCCTCTTGCTCTCCTAATTAACTGTGTGGGCAAAGCTTTAAGTAAACGCGTTTCCACAAGAAGCCTTTATGCTGGGAGGTATGAAAAGGGCATCTGTTCAGGCGGCTGCAGCCCAGCGCTGCCGGCGTGGCTGCGAGCCCGAGACTGCTGACCAGAGAAGCGCTCCTTCAGCAGAGCCTGCCCTGTTTATTTACACACTGCAGGCAAGGCTGGTGCCCTGTATCACTGACTCCCTTCATGGGCAGAAAGCAGTCAAAGCCTGCTTAAATGCTGGCCGCTGAAGGCTTTCTTTTATACGTGCACACGCAGGTACACACAGCAACCAAGAATTCCAGTGTCCTCCAGTGCTGCAGTTTCTCCTACGAGTCCCAGTACGTGATGCCATGCTGACTTCTCGCTGCAGCAGCACGGCCGCGCTGATGACACATCTCTGTCCTCACCTCATGTTTCTCCTCTCTCCTCCCCATATCACTTTTACGTATCAGAGCTCCATAGTGACCCAAATTTCTTGACTATTCCCTTTTGGCTGTTTGGGTCTGTGTCCTTTTTAACACACCCTCAGACTCGGGAACACTGTGGTGGATTCTTTCTGAGAACACGAGTAACTTCACCGAGAATAAATACATGCCAGAATTGTCTTAAACCAGCTCAATGTTTTAATTTTTCTAATAGTGGAAGAGGGAAATTAATGCATTCAAAAGTTAGGAGAAATATACCAAAAAATTTCTTAGATCCTACCACAGTTTCAGACTTCAAGGTGGTTTCTTAATTTTCCATTATTTTACCATTATTTTACTATCTTGAATTCCTTATCTAATTTTTAAGTGAATCCAGGAACCCAGGCTCCTTGTTTTGGATTCTGACCACGCTCCCCGACACCCATATCTCCTGTGGCGCAGGAGCGGGATGCTTGTGTGTTATTCAGGCATCCAGCACACTCTGCCCAAGGGCCGTGGCCACGCACAGGCGCAGCAGCACGGTGGGGCCGGGTGGGCTGATCGTGGGGGACAGCTCGCATCTCCGGTGGTCAGTGTCAGGGTGCTTTGGGGTCTCTTCTTTGTGGCGAGAGCAGGATGCGAATAGGAGCTGTTCTTCTTCCCTCACGTGTCTGAAAGGCAAAGACCCTGTGCTACTTTTACTTAGACACAGTCTGAGGCGGTGTACACATTTACAGTCTCTTGAGTCGTGCCAGGATGCTGCTTCTGCTGAAGTCAGTGGTGCAATTCCTCAGGCATACCGAGAGACCAGATAGGAGAGGAATTTCACAGCACATAACAGCTCTCTGTTGGTTTTGCACCTAATGACTTTGGTAATTTTCTTTCTCTTACTAGGGTGACATGGGCTCTGTTGGACCGATAGGCTATCCAGGACCAAAAGGCTTAAAGGTGAGAGAATAACTGAGCTGTGCGAGCTCTTGTTCTTCCACAGCGGGGCTGAAGATTCTTCTGTTCCTCCCTCGGGTAATGGTGACCATCCTGAGAGAAAGGATGGGCAGCAGTACTGTTTGTCCATTGACCCGGGCACAGGACTGTTGAACACGACATCCCACTGGTGGTCTGCAGTAGGTGTAAGTCAGTGGAGAATCCCAGGGGCATTTCCCTACACGCCTCCTGCCCACGGAGGGTGTTTAAAGAATGAATGATGGAGCATGCTTTGGGAGCAGCCTGGCATTTGGCCTTGGGGCTGTGCCAGCCAATGCTGTGGGTCTGAGCTACCAGCCCCATCAGGAACATCAATGTCATAGACCTGAGCGAGTCTTCACAGTGTCTCGGTCTCACTCTGAACTTTCTTTGTTTCAGGGGCTGATGGGAAACCCTGGAGAACATGGACTGAAAGGTGATAAGGTGATCTGAATACTCCCTTATTGCACTGTGTTTTAATTTTGCATGTAAAAACCCCTTTCTAGCTTCTCTTTCTTTTTCAGCACCATCGTACTGGTTCCACTCTGGCTGTCTCTTTGCTCCCATCCTTCCACCCTCCCTCCTCTCTTGACACTCCAGTTTTGATTTTTCTTTCTTTTATGATAGTTGCCCCATCCCCTTTTCCATGGAGTTCTAGTATAGATCAGTTATGCTCAGATCCTCTTTGGAGCTTCTGTCTCCCACTGATGATGACAGTAACTGTAAGATTATCTGCTGTTTCACTGGGCTTTTATGTTTTTATATTGGTTACATGATGGGATGGGGAGGAGGATGAAGACCTAACAACACTGACGTTGGGTTTACATTAATGCATTTGGGGGAAACACATGATGTGACAAAGCAGCGCAGCTCACTGGATTAAGCAAAGTAGCTGGATCCCCAGGAAAAACTGTTCTGTGTTAGGTACCTCTGCTCCTGTTTGGAGAGGCTCACCTCTGCTCAGCTTCCTGCTGAGAGGAAATTGCCTTATGCCAAACTGATATAAATCACTTCAGAAAAAGAAAAAAGGAGAGGGACGTTGATTACAATGATTTAATGCTGGTGGCACAAAAACGCACAGCTTGAGCTAAATCGGCATGAAGCTGTGTGTGTAAATGTCTCACTGTCATGAGAACCATCCTCCCACAGATATTTGACTGTAGGATTTATTTAGTCTGAAAGAGTGGGAGGTTCCATCGTTTATTGTTGGCTCTGATTGCTCAGGAGGGCAATGGAAAATGACCATTAAGTGTATTCTCCTCCTCCCGTCTGATCTTTTATTCTCTTGCTAGATGTTTGCTTTTAGAGAATGATTTAGCAGCCCAAAACTGCACATGGGGGAAGCAGTGTCAAGCCAGTTGATTCCACTCTCCTTATATTACAGTAGCTCTTTGCCAGGGCTCCTGTCTCTGCAGTTTCCATTTCTCCCCTGTACCACATCCTCATTTTTGTAAAGAGGAAGGACAGGGCAAGAGAAGGACTTTGTATTCAGGACAAGCTTAAGAAATTGTAGCTGGTTTCTTGACTCAACACCAAGTCCCAGAGCCCACAGACTCTTCTGTCTGCTCCTTGGAAGAAATGGTTGAATATCTTAAGAATTGCCAGCATTTAAATCATTGTTTAGCAAAATTAACCTTCCTGGACATTACAGTCTCCATCCTTTTACACAGACTTCTGTCTTTATCCCCAGTATTTCCCCAGCCACTGCTATCACAGTAACCAAATGGTTTGCAGCTCTCCCTAGAGTTACCCTCGCAATACTCCCAACTGCAAAATTATCCATTCTCCCCCAATAATCCCATGCTCAGTCTTGCAGCCTCTCTCCTCAGGTGCAGAAAACCTTTTCCTTCCCTCCCTCGCTACCTGTCCCACTGCATTTTCATTGGACAGGACAGACTGCCTTCCTGGCTTTCATTACAGCCCTTTCCCAATCCCAGACTGACAAACCACCCCTCCTGCTCAGGCCTCCTCTGTCCCTAATGAGTTGGCTTTAGTTAGAATATCCTGGGTGCTATCAAACACTCAGAGCAGCACTGATTTCTGAGCCAGAGAGAGCTTCCAAACAGCTTGTGCGCATCCTTTCCAACAGCCAAAGGGCTGGGAAATACAAGGCAAAGGCAAATCAGACCTGCTTAGGCGCTGATGGCCCCAAGTCTCGTCTGCTCAGGTGAAGGCACACAGCTCTGGCTTTGCAGTTTTTAGCCAAAGCACCCGAGTTTGCTGCACTTGTTTGCATGAGTATAGACAAAGTTCATCAGCTCTCCTTACATTTGGGGGAGGATTTGGCCTGAAATAACTTTGTGGTTTTTTCAGTTATTTGGCTTTCTGATTTGTTGATCTTGCTGTTCAGCTAGTTGGCCCCGTTTATAATGCATCCCTTCTCCAACTGATCAAAAGGCTGATGCATTCATCTGCTCACCCCCATGTTTCTTTAGTGAATGGGACCTTTAAGCCTTTTTATTTTTGCTCACTTCAATTTGGGCATCATGAGCAAAAACACTCATCCCTTCTTACAGCTTGTTTACATTTGTGTTTTAATTGTTTATATTCTGGTACCGCTAAGAAATGTAAATGATATCTGGTCTTGCTGCTTTTGCTCAGTTTGTAGCAAGGGAAAAACTCTTCCTTCAAAGAGGTTGTAGTCTAAATGCACATGTGGTAGAAGGAATTGACATTTATGCCCTTCATGTTGTAGTCTTGTTGGAGGGCTTCTGAGTCACAGAAGTGACTGAGGAGGAGGTTGCTAGAGGTGGGAAGTACACCCTGCCCTCTTGGACCCTCTCCTTGGCAGGATCATCTTTCCTCTTGGTGCCTGCCTCATTTCAATGAAAATCTTTTCTATCTCAGCCTTTATTAAGAAGCTACATCATAAATCTTTCTTTGCCCCCCTTGTTTTTGCCATGTGCTTTTTAATTGAGGGTGGTCTTAGAAATATCTGACTTAAGGAAATCCCGCATATGGGAAGGTAGAGGCAGGACCTCTGTGTTCACTTAGTGCCTGGTTGGGCTTGGGTCATGGGAAGGAGCCTGCCTAGAGCAGACGGATTGACTTGTGTTGGAGGCTCCCTTCTGTAATCTCTCACCAGTTGTGTCACTTCGTTTCTGCTGCTATTGCTATTTTTAGGCTGTGACATTTATTTAAAGGCTTTCTCTGGTTGCTTACTATTCTTTTTCTGTCCATTAGATTCTGACTTCATTATAACCTTCCATCGTCCTCTTCAGACAAAACTGTCTTACTGCTATGACCAGAAACTTAAGCAACCTCCCCGAATCTTGTATTTATTCTCTATGTCTATCGGTCTGAAAGTTTGCCTCTTCCCATTCTTGAAACGTTTCCAGACCGCGGTTGTATGCAATTTGCTTCTGCAGAGATCTTTATTCATAGCTTGGTCACCTCCCAAGTCACAGAGTTCCCCTCTCTGCTGGATGTTGAAGATGCAATTACAAGGCTGAGCTTAGCTAACTAGTTGGGGATGACAGTCCAGCCTTTTTCCTGCACATTGGTGAGGCTCAAGCACACCCATCCCACTGTACCACTCTGAGTTCCCTTTGAAGAGCAAATTATTTTAGACTTGCAAGCTGGTGCTGCTTTCCTGCAGTGAGTTCACTGAAAATGCTGCAGGAGAAGGAGCCAGCGTGCAGAGCTGATGCACAGCCCATGCAGCAGAAAGCTGTGTTAGAGTCCAGGAGTCCCATTTACACCCCAGCTTGTGAGCAGGGTTCAGAAATCAGTTGAAGACACACGATTTTCCATAGGGGTTCAGCTACCATCTGCCAACTGTCCAAGCATCTTTCCTGAGACTGTAAGTGGGCACCTCAAATGGTGGTCCGTCTCTGAGAGACCTGAGCCATGTGCTAAGTGTGTTGAATGTGCAAGATGGATGAATCCAGGTAGTAGCAAGCGCAGATGATGCCCAGGCTCAGCCAGCAGTAACTGTCAGCCTCACTAAACGTGTCCATTCCAATAGCAAATCAACACCTTACACCAGAGAGTCCCGGTCTACCGAAAGCTGAATCTTGTATGAAGATGTCAGGCGGATTCTCTCAAAAGCAGTTTCTAATAAACCCATTTAGAAACGGAGGCTTTTCCCAGAGGGATGTGAGGGATTATTGCAGGAGAAGTGCAGAAGTCTCCCATTACATGGCGGGAGGAGAAAGGGATATCTGTACTGGCTCTTCCCTCTTCTCCTCCACCATGGTTTTCAGAAAGCTGGTGGTAAACATAGAGTTAAACTTCATCTTTAAAAAAAAAAAATAGAAAAGCCCTAGACATTTGGCAGCATCTGAAATGCTGGGTCAGCAGGGGTGGAGAGCAGCAAACCTCACTGGTCCATGCTGACAGCAATCAGTAACCTTTCGTAATTAGTAATTCACAGCAGATAAGAGCAGCCTTGGGGGCCTCACACCTTCCATCTGCTGCCACTCACGGACTAGCCCAGGTTTGAGGGGTAATAGGGATTTTCAAGAGTATCCCACATCCTCCCTGTCAAGGGATGGTCTTTTTCCTCCCATCATAGTTCTGCAGAACTTGGCCTCTTCTGCACACCCCCGTCGAGTTGCCAGCACTGTGCCCTGTGTTACTCCCCTGGGACCTCACAGGAGCGGCCATAGGTGCTGGTGTCACAGTGTCCATGGAGCACATCCCATACCGCTCATGCCTGGCTGGCCCTGTCCACTCCAGGCTGCAGTTCATAGTGCCTTTCTGAGGCTCTGTCCTCAAACCAGGACAGTTGATGAACATTTAATTAGATGTCTGCAATCTCCTGTTAAACCTATCTGTCTTGATCATGGTCCACGTGAGTGGCCTTGTACGGGTTTGTCTTTCTGTAGCTGAGGAAAGCTCCCTTCACTCAACAGCAGTCAGATGAGATGCCGGTAAGACCTAAGCATGATGGCAGGGTGGCCGGGTTGTGCGTGTGGGCAGCAGGCAGGCAACTGAGGCTGCCACCTCCATCCACCGGGGAGGAGGTCCTCACTGCAATGCTGCATCTTTCAGAAACGCTGTTACCATTCCTCTTTGCCATGACAGGAGGAGGAACCTGCCTCAAGACTGAGAGGGTTTTCCCCTTCCATGAGAGAGTGTTTTTCACCGTTTTTTGGACTTTGTTTCCTATGTTGCCTTGTTCAGTATTCTACAAGGGGCAGCTCATTAATCCCAAATACAGGCGTCATGTGGTGGAGGCCAGGCATGAGCTAGAATAAGGCGCAACATCCCACTTCTCCTGCAGAAATCCCATCTTTGTGTCTAGCAGCTAAACTGGCAAGTACAAAGCACATCAAAGCTAGCCAACCCCTCCTGCATCCCCCATAAAAGCTTAGTACCGCAGAAGTTAATGTTTTTTACAACTTCGGTTTTCCCACAAAATGGGTCATCCATCTATTTCCATTTATATATTTTCATGGAGGCAAGGGGAGGAGGCAGAGAGGGTTGCATCTGCTCTTACGGGAAGAAGTGGAATTACTGTATAACCCTGAAATAAAGAGTGGTTTTGAGAAGACCACATGATGTGATGAGTACAGAGGAAAGGTGGAGGAAGTGGAGGAAATCCTAGCTACTTGTTCACATAAAGGAGTTTTATGAATCAGGACATCTGTAACTTGTGAAGGACACGGCTCAGTAGAATACCTCTAGTAGTTCTGCAGTTAGCTCCCCTTATATTGCCAAGCAGAAAGCCTTGGAAAAAGAGATGTCCAATCGAGAGCAAACTGAGTTTTTTGCACAGAGACCTCCTCTGCGTCCTACAGACAGCAAACCCGCCTCACTCTTGCAAATCTGTCACTTCCCTCGTCGCCCCCTTTCTGTGCGGTGCTGTGTTAAGAAGGGCCTCGGGGTCTCTGAAGCTGCATTTCTTTTTATAGGTGAAACGTGAAACATCGGCAGTATCCCATGGGCAGATCCTGTTTGTAATTTCAGATTGTACTTTCCTCTCTCTCCTCATAAGCGAAGTCCTTGAAGCCCCTTTTTGTCATCTCGACATCACTTCTTTTTTTTTCAGTAACAAACACTCCTGACCTTTTTCTTCCTTGTTTCTTTTCCTCACGTTGCAGACACACACCCTGAGTCGCAGTTCCAGATTTACTGTGCTCAAGGCAGGTGAAAGGGGATGCCCTAATTCTCAGTTTTGGTTTAAGATACTAATGGCCATTGCAGATGGATCATTCATACCATGACGTTCTGCTGGGCTATTGCAATAGCGTGTGAACTCTTGTGTGGAGCCCAGCTAAAGAGACGTGTTTTGTCTTTGCTCCTTCTTTTGTACCCTCTCTAATGCCCGTTTCTCCGAGTTGTTTGAAAACTGTTTTCTCTGTCATGCAGTCGCTATCCCACTTTGCTTAAAGGTCAGTGATAAAGGTTTGTTCCTGCCTTTTGCTATGCTCAGGAAACTTTTCTTATAGTAGTAATTTCTTAATGTCTAAGTATTTCTTCCAAAATAGTATTTCAATGGCTACTTATACTGCCCGGGTAGAAAACTGCTTAATAAAAAAAAAAATAATTTTTTTTTGACCCTCAGCATAGGTGATAAAGACAAGGAGTTTTCAGAGCAAACCTCTCACTTTCAAAGAAAAACATTTTCTTACTGTCTTCTGGCAGGAGGCAGAGTTAGAGTTGCCTGCCGTTCTAAGCCTTGGACTAGTTAAAATAAGTAGAAAATTCAGAGAAAATGAGAGAAATCTGGCAATGGCAGGAAGATGAGCTGGGTCATATGGTAGTTTTTTTGCCATCTCTATTGTATCTAATACTTGAGGTTCATCTGAACTGAAGCTGTGTAAATAGATGATTGTTTCCATTTGCTTGCATTGCCAAAAAAAAAAAGATAGATGGAAAATAGTTTAGATGAAGCAAAATGTTGGTTATTTGACTCAAATTAAAATATTTTAGGTTAAAAACCAAATGAGTAAAATCAATTTAACTTTTTTTTTTAAAGCAACATTTCAATTTTGCTATATAAAAGACTTGTTTTGAAGATGGTTCAGTGAAATGTTCTGGGAACATTTACCAAAACATTTAAGCAAATTTAGCATGAATCCATGAAATGTTTCCATCATTGAATCCGCATAGTTCTTAATTATTTTTCTTCTGAAAAAGTTGCCTCCAAAAAGTCTTTCCCAACTCAAGCCTTAACCGTTCACAATTTCATTATCCCCTGCATGTTACTGAAGTAGTTAGAATTGTTTCAACTCTCTGATAACAAGTGGGTGGGTTTTGCTTGAGTAGAAGTAGACTTCCTCTGTCATCTCTTTGTAGACTTTGGCTCTGTAGCAGGAGTCCATATGTCTTCCATGTGGACTATGTTTAAACATATAGCTCTCTGCTCTTGTACAGCTTGTTCCCTTACTAGGAAGCCAAGTTTAGAGGCATCTGCTGTGCATGGGACAGAATTCCTCTAACAGTTATTTCTGTTGGGTCTTGTTAGTCTACCAAGTCTTTATAGTCATTCCTTCTTGAATTCCCATGTAGAATTTTCCTTTCTCTGCCCCATTGTTGACTCATCCTTTGTTTAAGAAAATCACTAAATAAACAAACAAGGTTGGAAGTGACATCAGGAGGTCATCTGGTCCAATGGTCTGCTCACAGCAGGGCTGAGGCAATGCAAGATAGCCCACCGCTCCTAAGAAAACCTTCAGGGATACTTATTTTCTACCCAGAGAGTCAGAATCTTATGATGGTCTCAAGAGGGGAAAGAAAGATAGCTTGGTTAGGCAATATTGTCAGTGATGGCGTGCTCAAAGATGGGATCTCCATCGCAATGAACACCAGCCTATCCCTCCTGGAGAATCTCAGCCTAGATATTGGCAGTGAGATGGTACTAAAGCATTACTAGAAGTTACTCTTGATTTCTTATAGAAGAGGATTGGTCTTTGATGCCAGCACTAGGATACGCTCACAGCAACCCTGGGTATTGTTTTCTTTTCTGTAGAGCCTTATGAGAGGAAAGGTCCATTCATCGAAACTCAACTAGCTCTTCTGTTCAGCTGAATTTTAACACTTCACCACCTTCACGGTTGTGTTAGCCAGAGGAACGTAGTCTCTCTTCTTGCAGCTTCTATGGAAACACAACGCTCGGGAATTCATATTTTTCTCTCTCCTACAATTTCATGACTCACTTTAGAACCAATGTTGGGAAACACATACTTTGTTCAGGCTTGTTGTTACACTTAACATGATTTACAGTTTGCCAGCAGTTCAGTTTTGAATGGAGCTAGTGATGAGACTTTCTGTACAATGCACCATGTAGCATCTACCTGGGCGTTTTGGCCATTGCTGTTGCCTATTTTAACTCTATGGTGATGTGTATCCAGGGTGATCAGGGAGGAGCAGGTGTTCCAGGAGATATCGGCTTCCAAGGAGACAAGGTAATTGTTTTTCTTTTCTCCATCTTTTTTTTTCCCCCCTTACATAGTAGTATGTGTGGCCACCAGCTTTCTCAGCTCGTCTTAAGCCACAAGAAGCTAGAACTAGCTCCATCCTGCTGTCAGGTTCCCCTGCTCAGATCGCTCTCATTTGGAGTGCGCTGCACCTTTCTAAAATTCCTGTCAATATATGGATTTTGTTGTTACTCATAACAAAAGCAGTTCTGCTGGGGGCTTTCTGTAAAAGAGGCCATATCTTCACGCAGAAATTGGGAGTGATGGGGATGGGTGTGAATGTGTGTGGTCCAGCGGCTGCAGACTCGGAGGTTTTGTCTGCTCGGTGCAGTAACTTAAACCCTGACCCAGTGAAGCACTTAACGCCGTGCATAACTTCTAAGCAAATGACTTCTCCCCTGTGACCACAATATGATACTGACTTCAGCTGACTAATGCTGTACTTAGCGCTGCACTGGGGCCTACATGGCGCTGAGCCACGACCGACTGCAACAGCTCACGTGGTCCGCAGGGCTAAATTCGGCCCGGGCTTTATCAGAAACATCTCACTCACATTAGCGCAACTGCCCCAGCTCCTCGCAGCCTGAGTTTCGCCTTTAGAAAGCGCTTCTCTCTGCGCTGCAGGAGCTGGAGCTGGAGCCTGGGGGATTCATATTTTTTGATGCTTCATTGTGTTTTCTGAAAAAAAAAATCTGTCTGTCTCTCTCTCAGGGCAGCCAGGGTTTGCCTGGGGTCCCTGGGGCACGAGGGAAAGCAGGCCCCCTGGTAAGTAACCAAGTGTCCTCTGCTTCCTCGTCTCCCTTTGTGAAGGCTCCGTGCCCAGCTGGAAGGACAGCTTGGCAGGGCTGTGCTGTTCGGAACAGGAAAGCCAATAGCCAGCAGCCAGCTCACTTTTCTCTATGTTTTTCTGATTTCTGCAGGGAAAAGTCGGTGACAAAGGTCCAGTTGGGTTTCCAGGACCACCCGGCCCTGAGGTATGTCCCACCACCTCCTTTTCACATCTTTCCTTTCTTTGGTAACTTTCTGCAGCATCCATTCTTCAGCAACCCCACACGATAACACCTCTCTCCCGTCTCGTTTTGCCTTTGCAGCGGTAGTTATTCGATGTCTGCAGCTTGCCGCCCCACTGAGCATCAGCTCTCTGATCAACACCCATGTGGCACTGGAGAGGCTGTTAGAGATGCCTATCTCCTCTCCCCACTGGAGGTTTTTGGCTCTCGAGCCGTGCACAGACAGGCCCACATGGGGTTTTGATTAGGAGGCATATGCATATATAGCTGTTGCTAATTCCTATGGAAAGCGAGAGCCAAATGCTGCCTCCCACGTGGGTGCCCGACCCAGCCGAGGGAGGGGGTGGCTGCCACTGCTACCGCTCACCAAGACACCTGAGCTCCGATACGTTTACCAACCCAAATCTGCTGTGTTCTGGGGTCAGAGCCTTTGCTAATGACGGACAGATGGATTGTTTTAGGACAATGGCACACCCGGGCGCCAGAAGTGCCAAAGCCAAAAGAGCTTTGCTGTGTTGTAGGATTTACTGTTACTTAATGAATTGAGGCCCACTTTTGTTCAAAGTGGGAGATACGGCAAACTGTCCATCTTGTACCCTCTGACCACCCTGCGCTGAGATTTCCTGATCTCCAACTACCATTCCAAGCCTTTTCTTCCCAATCTTCCCATGCAAGTCCTATATGTAACAGCTCGTTCTGTTCTTGTTCAGAAAGGTCAGTCCCCATACATTGTCTCTAACCTGGTAAGAGCCCCAGACTGTCTCTCAGTCACCGTCCAGGCTCTGTGGACACTGGTCTTTCTACTTGCCATGTTGCTGTCTGGCCCTTGAAGTTGTTCTTCAACTGCTTTTGTGGGGCAGAACACTCATTTCTTGAATCTTGCATCTCCCTTTTCACCTGCCCTACTCTTTTCAGTGTAGGGCTTCACTTCTCTGCTGGGGTATGGTGGTACATGAGTGGTGGTGAGGTAGGGAGGATCAGGATGGGTTTATGACCCATTCTGCATCTCGTGGTTTCCTGTTTTTTCCTTCCCCTTTTTGTCATAGATATCATGGAGGAATTTTTCAGTTTTTCCCCCATAAAATGCCATTTCAAGTAGAAAAAGACCTTTACTGCCCTTACTAAAAAAATTGTCACAGCGATACCTTAAACGCAGGATCAGCCTCCCCCAGCACATTGTCACTTTTCTCCTTCATAAGCAACCAGACAACGTCTGTAAGATGCTAGAGAGCTGCTTCCAGCACAACTGATGGTCTGTTTTCCCCTCATCAGAGTTCTGGTATTTTGCTGGGTCTGGAAGGGCTCTCGGTCGAGTGCTGCCACTTAGCAATCGTTCCTCTGTGTTGCTATTGGAAATAACCACAGATTCCTTTGTTTCCTCAGCGAAGGGCTGGTGGGTGGAAAGAAGTCGCTGCCTGGCTGAAGGCAGCAGCTAATGAGCGTGTCAGCACCTTTCCTAATTCCTCGCCTGCTTCCCTTTGTCGCTGAGGCGTGCAGTTCGTTTCTCCGAGCAGTGAGATTATGCGCTGACTCATAAAGATTAATTAAAACCCAAATTGCCGTTTTTAGCTGTGTGATGACAGGGAGGCCCTCACAGCAATAAATCTCCTAAGAAGATGGACCTAAAGGGAGCTGCTGGGAAAGGCTGCTCTTGAATCAAACCGATAGTGCTGCTCCCATTGTCTTGTTTCATTCCCTCTAGAAGCCACGTGGTGGCCCACACACGGACACTGCCAGCACCTAACAAATGTCTTGGCCCTTAGCCTTTTGATTAAAACTCTCACAAAGTCTGTCTTCTGAAGCTGGCTGCAAAAGTCCACCTATGCACCCTGACTATTTCTCGTTTTCTTCAGGGCTTCCCAGGTGACATTGGCCCACCAGGAGAAAATGGTCCCGAAGGCCTGAAGGTGAGTGGAGCAGAGATTGAAGCTCTGTCTGGGGTGGGAAGCAGCCAGGGAAAACAAAGTGGTGGGAAGGGGGGAGAGAGAAAACCCTGGAGATTCCTAAAGATTGTCCTGGCCAGCGATTCAGCTTGGTCTGTTTGGCTTGAGGTCCCTCCAAGTGCAAGGTTTCCTTTTTTTCCTTTTTTTTTTTTTCTGTAACAAAATTGACATTGGATGATGTCCCATGGCTGTGAAAGAGACTTTCTCATTTTAATTGCCCTTCTGAGCTTATGTTTCTATTTTCTGAGTATCTTTTCCTTTGGCTCTTTCTCAGGGAAAGCCAGGAGCACGAGGCTTACCTGGGCCGAGAGGACTGCTTGGACAAGAGGTGAGTGTCTTCAGACCAAAAGCAGATTGAATTTAAAGAATAATGTTGAATTTTGAAGATTAATGCATGCTGAAGTGGTGCCTGTGACTTGAAATCCTCTGGTCCCTCTGATCTGGAAGCAGACGGTGATATTCAGTGATCAGAGACCCGCAGAAAAGGAGCTTCCCCTACGTTGCAGTCCTGTGATCTTCACTTCCAGTCGCTGCTGGCATCTGCTGACCCTAAACTCTACATTGGCTTTCCTTTTAAAGTCTTCCCCCACACCCACACACACCCAGAATGGGAGTTAATGCCCTTTTCCCTGCACATCCCCTTGCACAGGCATGCCCTGGCCTGGCTTTTGCTTTCTGCTCCTTTCAAGTGTGTTTTCTTTCAACTGTGAGACCCGCAGACTCCGCTCTCTCACACAGAGCAATATCCTTTTGTGAAAAGAGTACATAAATTGAAATTGCTGTTCTGCAAAGATTCGTTTGCCCCAGCATCTCAGAGCTTGCAGCTTTCGCCTATCGCTTCATGTGAAAACCTGAAGCTTCATTCCACTCGCAGTCACTAAAAAGGGACAATTCTCATTGATTTAATTGTCCTGGAGCTGCAAATACTTTATAACATCAGCGGAGAAGGCCTGAGTGCCCTCTGGTTACCCTGTTGTAACTTCAGTGACTTCAGCGTAGTTTCTTCTCATTTAGGCCGGTGTAAGCTGTTTGTCCGGAGTCACGAGACATTGTGCAAATAATACTCAGTGCACGCACGGGCAGGAGCTCGGTCTAATAGCACTAATAATTCTTAACTTTTTCTGGGAATTCTTTTGCTTGCTCTCTAAATGGGATTAATGCAAATTAGCTCATTTATTTGCACTGAAATAGGAAAAAAAAAGGGAATCGAAGCCCTGCATTCCAGGTTCAAGCAGGCATGACCAAGCTGCCTTCAATTTACTCTAGTTAGTGAGTGGAAAAGTAAGACTGAAGATATGGACATGGACTTTGACATAAGCTGTGCTGAAGGACTTTGAATGTGCACCAGACCCCACCGCGGTGCCTTTACCGCTGCTGTTACCTGAGGTGGTAGGTCAAGGCTGTGGATTACATCTTCTTTAGAAGTGTGGCATATTGTGGGTGGTTTATCTGAGCCCGTTGAGCCGGGCTCCTGACGTCCCGTCCCATCTTCAGCCCGCCAGCTCGTGCCACTTCATTACCACGGCTGACCACCTCAATGAGAACAGCAAGAACTGTGGCTGCCAAGGGCGCTTTTAATTTCTCTCTTGGCAGTTGGTTTTAGACACTTGAGATAATTTTTGTGAAGCTTAATTGAAGGTCTCCTAGAAACTGTAGGTCTGATCCTATCACATTAGAAATTGGTGTAGAGCCAAGGGAGAGGACCGAGTCCAATTGCTGCGTGAGATTTCGAGATAGCTCCATCCTGCAGCATGTGTAGTCCCATTTGTAAGCAAAAGGGAAACCTTCATACGGTTGCCAAATGGTTCTGTGGGAAATTTTGCAACACCCTTTTTGTGGGGCAAAAAAAAAAAAAAAAAAGAAAGAAAGAAAGAAAAAGAGTAGAGAGCTCTACAGCATTGGTATCCCTGCCAATTCAAATGAAGCAGAGTCGTGTGAGCATGTCCAGGGTATCCTATGGGCCAAATCCAGCCCATGATAGGCCCAATCAAGTGATGTTGACTTTGGTCAAATTTTGGGTGGCCTTTACTAGCAGGACTTGACTTTAGATTTTATTCCTGATATGGGGAAAGGAGATGGGAACCCTCAGGGATGCTGACCTGCCTGCTGTAAGATTCAGGAGGACTTAGTTGTTAAAATGTGAGAGTTGAGCACACAGCCTGTGTTTAACCGCTGCTCATACTGCAGACCTTTCATTCTTGCTGCTTGGTGAGTCCAAATTTTGTCACTCCTTTGCCTTTTATTTTAATTTCTTTTCACCTCAGGGAGATGAAGGACCCTTAGGACCACCAGGAGTCCCTGGTCCAGAGGTAGGTTTCAGTCATTTACTCAGTTACTACCAGCTCTGTTGACCTTGCAATGGAATTGTAGTTAACACAAAGCTTCAAACCTCCTGGTTTGGGGAGTGATCTGCCCTTCTAAGAAATATTGTCTTCTCCAGGGCTTGGTCCAACTGCTTGATCCAGGATGGCTGAAAGTCAAGGAAGTGTCTTGCACAGGGTGTTGAGTGGGACTCTAATTTTATAACTTGCTTAAAGTCTCAGACGTTGAAAAACCCTCTAATGTTTAAATAGTTCATCCTCAAGACAAAGCACGCTGACTGGAAACCATCTTTTGTAACAAGCCCTGATGTTTCTTCCTTGATTTATAGTATTTTTCAACGAGTAGAGGGAAAAGTAAGAAAAAAGACCAGACAGTGTTAGTCCTTTTTGCCCTCTACATCAGTCTGAACACAGTGATGTATCACAGAAACATAGTTAGAAGAAGCAAAAAGAATATTATCATACCTGTGAGCTTGTCAGCTCAGGATTTTGTAATGGTTATGTACATAATTGTAATTGTAGGATAGTAAAATATCTTGAAAATTGGAAACTGTGCTGGAGCTTCTAGGTGGATCAGAAAATAAATGTTTTCTCTTGCATTTCCTCCACTGTTCTGGTATACACTTTTATTCCTTTCTGGAGCAACATAATAAATCCAGTTTCTGCAGTGCCTGGGGCAGCACCATAGGTGTTCTTCTAGCCAAAGGGAAGGCTCAACATGAACCTTCTGGTCTGCACGTTTATTTCTGCTTTTCTGAGCTGTAGCTGTGAATGTCAGCCTGGCTTCCCCCACTGTAGGGACAGTCCTACTCCCAAATCCTCTCTGGATGCCAGGGATGGAGCCCATAAGAAGCTTATATGTCCGAGTCCCTGCCAACGCTAGGAAAGTACCATCTCTGAATGCTCAGCCTGCTGGTCTTTGCTGGCATTGCTACAAGAAAACTGCTGGAAGCAGAATAAATTCAGCTGAATGCAGTGCATAATAAACTAAAGGGCAGCAACAAAGCCCTTGGCTTGGTTGATTATAGTCTATGCCTTATGTTTCCGATGTGATGTTTGAGTAATGGAATTGAGCTGGAGGGTCAGAAATGGGCTGAATCTTGGAGTAGCTGTCTAGGCATGTTCCCCATGGATCAAACCCGGTGTCGCTTGAGTCAGAGCTTTCCTTTTGTGTCGCCTTGACCTCGGTAAGGGCTGCTATACCTCTAGCACCCTGGATTCACAGGGAGCATTGCTTGTAAGCTGCACCATATAGGTTCACAGACACACCGCTGTGACCGAGGGCAGCTGTAACCGTTTTATGTTTATTGTTCTTCCATGTATTTCAGGGTCGATCTGGCCGGAAGGGATTTCCAGGAAGACCTGGTCCTGATGGTCCAAAGGTGAGGAAAGAGTTTGTTCATGATCAGAGAAGCAGTGGGTAGAAGGGAGGAAAGGAAGAGGGAAGTATCTTTTCTCAACTTTACCATGCTCCAAGCCTAGGTTATTCATTCCAGAGAGGACAAGGGGAACTGAGGATTTCTCTTTTTCTCTGATTTTTGGGGTCTCTGCTTCTGCTTGATTTCTTCAGCAAAAAGGAGGACAGTGCATTTTTTAAGCCATGTGCTTTATTATAAACAAGTGTGTTCCGCTTTTGATATTAACCAACCCCCCTCCATCATCTCATCTTATTTTCCATTGCTTCTCCACGTTTTTGTTCTAAAACAATGCACATCATTCCTATCTTTGCTGCCTAATTAGCAGCAGGAACCATCCCAGGGCAGTTCGCTCCACAAACCCACACTCAAAAGGAAAGAGAAAACCCAACAAAAACAACCTCTTCAAACAGTAAATACCAAAAATGTGGTCTGGCAGCACATCTGGAGTATCTGCCTACTGAGCAAATACAGCTGCCTTCACCCGGAGACAATACTGGTTAGCGGTGAGTCTGGCCGCTGGATGGCCTGTCCAGGGGCACTCCGACGGCCTTCGAGTGCTGCCACGGCTGCCCTTATCCCTGGTGGGTTTGAAATTCTCCTCCTTGTCCTGCTTTTCTCTTCACCCCTCATTTTTCTCATTCTCTGAATTTCCCTCATCCTGCACTGTGATTTAGCTCATGTGGGTTCTTTCTGTGGTTTTTATGTGGACGCTCCACGTGACAGTAACGTGCCTATGCTTGAGATTTTGCAAGAGCAGAAACAGGGTGCAGCATTGCCTGGGAATATTTGGGTTGTCTTTTGTTCTTGTGACACTTCCACCAGCAGGTGAATTTTCTGGATCCTTTCTCCTCTGTCATTCAGGAACTACACCTTCCTATGGTGTCCGCACTCTCTTGCTCTCCCTAGATGCTCCTCAAATCCTTTGGTTAATCATGGTCCTTTCCTACCTGTTCCTGCTCATGATGTGTTTCTGTCTTCATCTGTCTGTTTTACTTAGTCTTTCAGATTGAAATGTTATGGGTCAGAAACATCCCAACTTCAGGAACATCCCTGATGAGAACTCATGCCTTATTAAACATGTTCGTGTCGGCTGTGTTTCATGCTTTGGATTATCTTTCAAATCACAGTTGGTTTTGTACGATGTTGTCTCCTGCAGATTCTCCATGATTCTCACACAGCAGCCCAAATCACGGGTGTACAAAGAATCTGAGGGTCTGAGTGGGAGCACCAAGTAACCTGTGTGCCTTGTCTCTTCTTGTTCTGCAGGGTGAGCCAGGAAACCGCGGCCGACCAGGGAAAGTTGGTGAGCAGGTAAACTCTTTGGTTTCCTTGTCTGTTTGATGATCTCCTGTGTCCAATGTCTCCTGGATGACCAGGGTGCAGGCAGAGGACAGTGGCCAGGAGCTTCTGGCCACCTCAAACCTGTCCATAGTCCTGGTGCCCCAACTGGGGTGCTCTTAGTCTGGCTGAAGCTCTTGGTGAACAGCACTGACAGTGACCATGGTGTCTGTTTTCAACTGGAGGTTTTTCCATAGGCAGAGTGCTCTGATAAACTCACAGTTTAGGTGGATGTGCTGTCAGTACTGGCAGCAGAACAGCACACATGACTGCTGTCAAAGGAGGCAAAGCCATGGTCAGGAAAGAGATTATGGATTTCTGTGTATCCTTCTTCTCCCTAAAGGGCAATTTCCAGGCTTTGCCTATGTAGGTTTTAAGGGTAGGATCCTCTGCTTTGGGTGCTGTGCTGCTTTGACTCCCACTGGATTTTCTGCAGAGCAGAGGAGACAGCAGCTGAAGAATCCAGGCCCAGGGGGAGAGAGGCCCTGAGCTGTGTTTCGCTGTACCACAAGAGAGAACATTCTGCTGGGGTAGCAGGGGACATGCATCATCCCTGTACGCTTCAGGGGAACCACAGTCATCAAGGAAAAAGAAACAATTGTTCCCAAGGCTCCGTGATTGAAACCAACCAACTTGTCCACCACCAACCCTGAAATTGCAGCCACGGAGCCTCCAACATGTTCAGTGTGTTCGTACATGACCACACCAGGCTGGCTGCAGCAGCTGGCCCTGGCAAAGCGGGTGTTGCTTCTCAGCACGACTGTCCTTCCCAGCACTTTCCCTGCCAAATGGTCAGCAACTTTGGTTTGGTTTAGCTTGTCAGCCTCTCTGGCTCTTCTTTCCCCTGTATGCAACAGCTGAGTGCCGCTTCTTCCATGGGCTTCTGACCAAGCAAGTCCAAAAAAACCAAGGTGGATCCTTTTCAATACCAGCAATCTGGTGAGTCTCAGTGTATATCAAGGATAGTTATTTCTATTTGGAAATTAGAGCCATTTCTATGTTGTGGTTAATAATTTACTCCATGAAGAGCAACAACTGAAAAAGCAAAGTTGTTCCACACATCTGAGTTCTAGTTGTAGCTTTATCAGATTCTGCACAATCTCAGGCAACACCTTCCAGTGCTCTGTGCCTCAGTTTCCCCTTCTGTGGAAGGCGTGACACAGCTCTGAACAGTGCTTAGCACAATGCCTCCTGTTCTTAGGTGGCACTTACAGATACTGTTGTGTTACAGTTAAAAATGAATATTTAGAAGTACTTTGAGATCCATAACAAGATGTTGTCCTTGAAGGACAAAGCATCATAAGGATTATTATTCTTGAATGTCCCTCAGGACTGACCTTGGATGAAAACTGTAGGCACTGTTCAACAAAAAGAAAACACAGCTGGCCTCCGCTGACACCGAAACCAGCACAGTGGTATGAAAGCTGCCTGTATTACTCTTAGTCAATTAGTCTCTGTCTAGAAATATCACCAAGAAAGAATTTCCATTTCCGTACCAGTCAAGTCATTAGAACAAAAATGTCACACCAGATTAGTGAGAAGTAACCTGCTTTTCCATCACACCTTTGCCGAATGATGCTGGAGTGTTGGGTTTTCGTTCCTCCCTCCACCTAAGCTTCAGCATTTGGTGTTGGGGCTGGGTTGGTTTTTCGCAGAGCTCTGAGGGGTCAGGCTGCCAAGGTCACTTGGCACTAAAAGCCACCTTCACCTCACCCCTGTTTTCTCTTGTGGAGGCCTTGATGTTTTCTATTCCATGGGCACAAATAGGAATGGTCAAACTTTTCAAACTTGCTGCTCTGCCCTCCGTACAGGTTCCCTCTGAGTGGAAACCTCAGTATAACAGCATGCGAAAAGATCAGCCATCCATCTCATTGGGGCTCTCTTCCCTTTCTTAGGGACATCTGTTTAAGCAAACATGGGAATTTCTGTACGGTTTCCAGCAACACTTGAGCTCTCATTGGAAAAATTAGGTTTTAAGCCACAGGGCAGTCCCTGATGCGTTGTTTTTTCATTGCAAGGACACTGACTTGGGAAGTTCATTCATAAGATGCTTGTTGTCTTCATATGCTGGAAGGACTCCAGCTGCTGGGCTCCCCCGTACCCTGGAAATGTGTGATTTAACCCTTCCTTGCCAGTAGATGGAGGCAGAAGAATATAAAGAAGAATACAGGGCCTCTGGCCCAGGCCACCAGCCTTCCTGTTCCAGAGCTGGGAATGCAGAGCAGGAGGATGTCACCGAAATGTCCATGTTGAAGGTCAGACAGCGCTGCGGGAGAAGCAGCACCCTGCAGCAGGCAGGACAGCAAACTGGGGAAGGGTGCTGCAAGCCCATGGACCCCCCGTGCTTTGCACTAGAGACTGAAAATATCCATGAAACGGTGTGCCATCTGAAAGAAGCTGAGGTTGACCTACGTCCTTCATGGGAATGAGGAGGTGCTGTCATGGCAGGAAGAGCTTTCTGAATTCCTCCTTCTGTACAAGAAGTGACAGCCCAGCTCACTGGCATGGTGACGCTTAGGATCAGCCACGCACCCATCACACCGTGCTGGGAAGGGCAGTCACTCCACAGCCCCTTGGGGGTATCTCTTCCCTCGAGGGAGAAGCGTGTTGTCCCAGTATCAGACATTATTCTAAATTAATTTGTCAAAGGAAACTGGCGCCATCGGTTATCTCCCTAATGTATTTTCCTTGCGGTGTTCGGGGATGTGCTGTAATGTCAGTTTTGCAGGTGAGGTCTGACCTGGGGAGATACGGATTGACTTGACCAAGGTCAGATGGGCTGCTGAGAAGCGACCAGGGAGTCGCACCGGTGTTTCCCACGTCTTAGAGCAGCGCCTCTCCCAATGCATTTACCGTCCTTCCCCTCCAAAGCATCTCTTTCTGAGCTGCAGACCTCTCACTCAGGGATGTGCGGGCACTGTAGTGCATGCAGCCTCTTTGATCTGACGGGGTGTTTTGCCAGCACGTCTTCACCTTTCCTTCCCTGGCTCCCCAGAGGGCAGTGGGATCCCCACGCAGCCCCAGGCTACAGCTGAGCTCCGGTGCACAGGGGGTTAAACCGCATGGCTTTTCTTTGCGGGTCAGAGCGTCCTCCCTTAAACTGTGATATTTACTGTTTTACTTTCCCTTTCTTTCATCTGAATGGGAGGATTGTACATTTACTCCCTCCCGTCCTTTGTCCCTGGTTTGTTTTGTTTTGAGTTCTAGCGAACCAGTAAAACAGAAAGGCCATGATCGGTTCCTGCTGGGAGCGACTGGCGGTCCCGTCCCTGGGAGACCCTGCTCACGCTGGGCTCGCCTTTCGGTTGTTTCTCTCAAATGGGCTATGATTTATGCAAGGCTTCATTGCTGACTTGCTCTCTGTTGATGCAGCCAAGAGGGGGGGCTTAATTATGACAGGGCTGGACAATAAATGGGGAAAGCCAGACAGGAGTTAGGAATTACAACCCGCCAGTCCCCCCCTCCCTTTCCTTCCCCCCAAGCCCCCAGCAACTTTTTAACAATCTCCATCCCTTTTCCGCCATGCCCTTGGCTGGGGAATACAGCAGACTGAATCATGAGCGACATGCTGAACTCCCCGTCTAATATAAATGTTTTACATTCTTTCCTGTATACTGTGGGCCTTTATCCGGGCAGCCACCGCTGCTGGGACTTCACGTGCATCATTACACACACTGCCTGGAGTCGTGTTTGATGCAGGGCTTCTTTTCAACCCTGGGAACCTGGGAAAAATATGTTATACTGCGGCCATTTTAGTGTAATGGCCACAGTTCACGTCTGCTTTGATTTAATATTTGCCACCGGTGGCTTTTCTGATTCGTAAAACCTAAATCTTTTGCTGCTTGTGTTCCCTTTAGAGCCTATCCCATTTTGGCCGGTGAAGAATATTGTTGCCCAATCTCCCCCAGTTGTTTCATATACTCCCAATAATTTACCGAGATTTATTTTGCCTAGACATATCTATCTCGATTTGTGTCTGCTTGCAGACACGGCAACATTAGTTAACTTAGCCCAGAGCAGACAGTACTGGCTGCAAACGCTACAGAGCTGCTGTGCTGGAAGCGTGGCCGCTTCACGGGGTCCCTGCTCTGCTCTCTCACTTCGGTCCCTACTCTATCATGGCCATGCCATGGGATGCACCTCTTGCTGGGTACATGGGGAGCAGTGACATCTTCCCTTGAGCAGAAACATGATGTACCAGTGCAGACAGAATTTTCCCTGGTTTTGGAGTGAAAATTTTGGCTGCGTTCCCCTTCCATCCTGCCGTTTACCCGCGCAGCAGGTGCAGCGTTTGCCTCTACCGCGCTCGTGTCGTCAGTGCCAGCAGGTTTCTGCACAGGCTGCGATAACAAACAGCGCATCGGTGACAGCGAGAGGGGTCTCAGGAGGGCATTGGGTTTTGGGGCCACTTGGCATGCTGCGATCGGTGCTCTGCAAACCATCTGTAGAGCACCAGAGGGTTGGCTGGGCAGCACAACCAGTATATCTCGCTTCACCACCCAGATTCCTTAGAGACTTTTTGGGGTGGGAGCCGATGCCGCTGTGGACAGCATGTCAGAAGTATTGGCCTTCGAGCCTGAGTTTGGATATGCAATGTGCCTCAGAAGTGTTTTTGAAACAGCCTTGTTCTGAATGGTGACAACATTTGCTCCAAGAGCAGGGACCTCTCTTCTGCGGGGACTGACCTACGTAACCCAGAAATATCTTAAAGAGAGCGTCTTTCCGGGGAGAGAGAGATCTGCAGTTTTTCTGAGAAATTGGAATTGAAGGAACAGATTTATTCTTTCTTGCTGTGTTATCTTATTTTTGCCTAGCAATGCATTTCCTTGCTTCATCTCATTGCTTTGCCACTCTCTCCTCTGCCTTAACATTTGCCTTCGCCGTGGCCTTGGGCTACTGGAAAACTTGTAACTGGATACAGTTATCAGCTATGTATCTGCACTTGTGTCTAATTGAAAGGATAATTGATTCAGCAGCCTTCAGCAATGCCACCCAGTGGCAACGCTGCATATGCAGATATTGCACATTCGCCTGCTCTCCGTTTGGTTCCTGCATTGGGCAATCTGCTGCCGCGTCCAGCACTGCTTTGCTCCTACGCGTGTCTTGTCCGTGCAGCCCGGCCGCAACGGCACGCTTGTGCGCTGGAAACGCTTCAGCTTCAGACACAGCAAAGACCATTTCAGTGCCAACGTCAGAAGGGTTGGTGACATTGAGCCCCTGATGGGATAGCAGAGTTTTCATGGTAGTAGCTGTCTTCCCATGGTGAATCGATATTTCTGTCATGGCACGGTGGCATGGCGGTTTCCTGGGATGTCATCTCTGGATGAATTTCTAATGCAAGCATCTGACTCCAGGCTCCGACATACCCGCTGAGCTCTTTGCTTTCTCTCAGGAGTTTTTCCTAAACTCCTTTCACCTGGATGCTGCTCACATGCCAGAGTGTGACATGGGCTCTACGGCTCCAGAGCAGAGAGTGTGTGGCTGCTCCCTGCAAGAGGCGAAGCCAGCTGAGCATCCGAGTGAGAGATGCTTTTGTTGAGCCCATCAGCATGCCTCAGTGAGGAGCTCCTGTCTCCAGTGATGTTCAAAGGATGGCATTTAATTGCGCCATGTGAGGAATGTTAATGCATGAAGTCTCTCGGCATTTGGAGTCATCGTCAGAAGCTGTTTCCTCTAAAAGTCAGTGGAGAGTGACCCACATTGCTTTTTATGCCTCTGAATGGGTCTACTGAGCCTCACACATGAGAATAACCATGAGGCTGCTTATTTTGTGCTACAGCTTTACGTTGTGAGCGTAACTTCATGGAGAGGGAGAGGCTTTTGGTGGTGGGAGGAGTTGCACGACCTGCGAGTAGGCTGCTCTGTGCTGGATGCTCCTCTGGTGCTGGTGGGTATCACTCTACGCTGTCAATGCACAGATGTAAACAGAACCACAGCAACGCACCGACTGCAGACAGCATCTCTGCGAACTGCACACGTGTCCGGCCAGCTGGGAACGGAAAAAGCAATGAAGCAGGAGTACAGAGAGGAAACTTCTGCTCCTCTCCTTGCTGTTCTCCCAGAAAGGAGACAGCAGGGTGAAAATCTCTCCCACTTCTAAGACCACACTCCAGAAGTTTCCTTGCTCTAGTGTAGCTTTTTTCCCCATTGTGTTTGTTCATGCTGAATGTTTTCTTGAGTGTGTCGTTTGCAAAACTCCTTGATGTTGAAGTGAAAAGGTGAAACGCATTTGCATAGAAGAACTTTACAATTTATTATGAAGATTTCAAATTGTTCTAAAAAAGAGGAAGAGTAGGGTGATACCACTGGAGAATCCATCTCCTGTCTCTGACTTGCTCAGCCACCACCTCCCAGTACCAATCAGACAGTTACCTAAAATCAAACAAGCCGGGGCATGGCTTCATTTGACACCACCCATGCCAACTGTGGGCAGGTTATGAAGTGTTTCAACAGGAGATTAATCCCTTTAGTTACAGACTCATTGGAGGAACTAAATATAGATATCTATCTCCCAATGACCCTTACTGGGACTAGGGATGAGGCCATGAGAATCACGCAGTGAGAGAGAGTGCGCCTGCCATGGCAGAGAGGACGGTCCCTTGCATGTCTAGAGCCAGAAACCCACTGAAGTTGATAGTTGAGGCTGTTGTATTTTAATTCTCAGGAATCTTAGCTTGAGATTGCGTCTGTTCCCATCTTCCTAATTAAAAGCAGTTCTGTTTGTTTCTTCGTTATCCCAAACATTGTTAAATCCTACAAATCCTGAGCTTTTTTTGTTTCCAAGATGGTGTCTGAGTAGTGTGATAGATCTGCTGCCCTGCTCACCCCTCTGGCTGTGTCCTCAGGCCTTTATTTCCTACTGATATCCCAACAGCATAACACTCTTCAGGGCAAAATTAGTTTGCACAAGCGTTTGAGGCAATTCGGATTAACCCAGAGGAAGTCCACCCGGCACAGCAGTTAAAATGATGGTAACTCTCAGCCTCTGTGCAACCCAGGAGCTCCCGCTATCGATGCTCTTGGGGAAGCTGCGCTGACGTTTTGGGAAATGCCTGCAAAACAAAGCCACACTATGGACTCGGCCTTTCTACGAAACGTGCTTAACTCATCCCCTATACTGTGTGTTGTGGCTCTTGCAGATCCTAGTGCTGCCGTTCCAGCTGGCGCCTAAAGCAGAACCAGCTGTGGAGTCAGACGTTCCCATGGCCGGGAGCAACTCTGTCCGCTCTGGTAGCCAGTAGGAATTACTGAGCGGTACACGAGGGATGCTGTGCTATTTCAACCAGCAAGGTGGACCAAAGAAATTGTTTACTTTCTCAGCAAATAAAACTGAAAACTAATTGTGCTTTTCTCTTTCCTCAGGGTCTAATGGGTTTTATTGGTCCAGTGGGGGAGCCTGGAATAGTGGGAGAAAAGGTAAGATTGCTTGCAATCAATTGGTTGTTGTAACTTTTGCAGGATGAGGGAGACTGGGACGGGAGGAATATTGTGGGGATTTAAGTTGTCATGTCAGTGCAACACCCAGCTGGGAATGCAGCACATCCAGGGTGTCTGAGCTAGTCCTGGGCCAGGCAAAAATCATCCACTTTGGATTTAGGAATTAACATGCGCTTGCCCTCCAAGGAGATGCTGCCAAATGTTCTCTGAAAATTTAAGCTTTATTCATTCATAATCTGCCAGAAAGCTTGTATTTAACAGTCAGTTCTATTTTTTTTCTGGGGATGAGGGACCCATCAGCGCTGTGTTCCTGGTCAAGGAAGAAGTCCAAGGAGTTTAGATTACAGACAGATTTGTGCAGAGATGTGCTCACAAGCCCACACTGAGTTGCCAGTGGGGTCGCGCAGGACCAGGGCTGAGCCTGCACTGAACAGGAGGGCTCAGAAAATTCTTAGGTGCAGAGAAGGTATAAGAGCGCAGCCACCTATCTGAGCCAAGGCTGGTCCAAATATTTCCCTTTTATTTGATGAGGACCATCTGGTCTGGCTGCCCCTGTGGTTGCGTTGGGCACACTACTAAGGGCTGGTGCCCTCTTGTGTACACTACAGATACATGCTTCTTTCAGGAAGAAAAATGGCTTTATTTTCCATAAAAATGTAAATGGACATTAATTTGTTTTCTATTAGAGTGTAAAATTTTATTCAGGGGTAGCTTCCAAAGACAAATCATCTATGTCATTCATTGTATCTCAGTTGCAGACTGCTGGGTTTCATTGGTGGTTTAATTATTCACAGTCCAGCCATAAAGATAGTAAAGAGCATAAAATGATGCATTCCACACATCAGTTCTCTCTCGCGCTTTTATTACTTCAAGCCCTGTCCTCTGAGTAATGATGTCAAGACTCTGTGACAGTTACACTGTGTTCGCTGCAAATGGATTTTATTGCTTGTCTGCAGCAGCCTTTGGAAAGCTCATTGCACTGATGGTCTCTTGTGGGGCAGTAGCAGAAGCAGGCTCAGTCCAAACTGTCAAGGCACACAAGAAGTAAAAGGAACGATGTGATGTGGGCTGCGTTTTACAGAAGGAAAACAGAGGAATAAAGAGGCTGTGATGTGTCCAAGGTGCCTGAGCGAGCTGTCTCAATGGCAGCTGCAGCCCTGAATCAAATGGGGAATAAGGGCTTTGCCATGCAGGAGGCGTGGAAAGATCTTTTTCCCCACTCCAGTAAATTCACATCTGGCCCTATAACTTCCATGCCAATGCCTTGACCACATGAGCTGTCCTCATCTTGCAGATTGACTCTGCAACTCGATGATGTTATGTTCATGTCCAGGCAAACCTGGGCTGTCCTTTGAAAACCTGCCCTAGGAGATCCTCAGCACAGCTGTGATTTCTATCAGACTTCTTCTCTACCAGGACACACTTACAAATGACAGAAGTAACTATCATCAAAACAAAAGCTCAGCCAGGCCTCCAGTTGGCATAGCATCCTATGGCTTACTATGCTCTTGTGAGCTAAATGAAGTGGGAAATATGCTTTCATTAGACATAGCTGAGTCAGCAATCTCCATCCCGAGAGCTGCAAAACTTAAGACTGAAGCCAGTAGAATCCAAAGATTATCAAAGAGAACAATAAAGTTAATACATACTTAATAAAATCCATGTTTTCAGGGAGGGGGGGGAAGTCCTTACATTGGTTTACAAGGGCCAACTGGTGACTACACAAACTCTGGGGTTTGTTTTCAATAAGCTCCTTAGAGCCCAGAAAATATTTCCCCTTACACTTTAGCTGTTGGAAGGTAGGTCAGATTTTGGGCGGAAACTACTTGGCAGCATTTGCTAACTCCTCCTTCCTCATCCCCCCAAGCACACAAACATAACACACCTAATTCCCAGTGCGTTACTGGGGCTGCGAGGGAGAGTAGAGGCAGTCGCGGTGGGAATTGCCCCCATTTCCAAAAAGGAGCAGTCGACGTCCCGTTGCTAGAGCCATGCCTTCGACTCGCCCTTGCATCACAGGTCGTGGTGGTGCTCACGGAGGTTTACACCTTGTCTCCTGTTCTTGGCTGAGCTGTGGGGCTGAGGATGTGCTCAGGGGAAGTGAGATGTTCTGCGTGTGGGGATAAATAAGACTTTAGGAATTAATAAGTGATTTTTTGCTATGTTCATTTTTTTAAAGCCAAATGGTGGCTTGTTTTAGAAGGGCTGATATCTTTAGGGTGGGCCGTGGAGACATCTGGCTCTGAACCCCTCGTAAACACAGGCCTCCAGATCATTGTTATTTGCACTACGGCCTCAGTATGAGGCCCAGGATAGGCAGTCCCCCAAAAACACCTACGGTCTCCTTCTGAAAACACCAGCCGTCTATTCCATGCAGCATTTCTGTTTTTTTCCAAATTGAATTCCCTGCTCTCAGCAGGGCCTCATGACCACAGCTTTCAAATCTGTGCCTCTAAAAATGCCAGAATGTGTAGGGATTATGATACTGCAGAACAGAGAAGGATGTCATGCCTTGGGTGGGAAGGGCTAGAGATCTCCTGGGATCCAGTCCTAGCACTGTCTAGAGTTGAAAGTGGTCTTGACCACATTTCTTGTTTCTTGTTCCTCAGTGGTTTGATGGCAACAGTAAAGTCCTCTCTCTTGGGATATGGAGGATTTGCTAATTCTTGCTGTAGTCCTTTAACTACTCTGATGAGATGGATACTTGGAAGAGGGTGATGATTATTCTGTACTGGAAGTCTTTCTGGTGGAAATCTGATGGCATAGACTGCAATTTGTGGATCTTTTAGTTGTTTCATTGCTCTAGTTCCCCGCTGCTGCCAGCTCAGAGTGCTTCTTAGCAAAAGTCCTCACTCTTCCCCATGCACCTGTGTCTCTCCTAGGGCGACCGTGGCTCAGTGGGACCCCCAGGCCCTCCAGGAGTCAAGGGGTCGATGGTAAGGAGTAAGTCTGCATTCTCTCGCTCTTTCTGCTGCCTCTCTCTCTATGTCCTGCCGAAGGGTGCAGCTTCTCCTGGTCTTTCAGTTACACAAGAATAGCTGCAAATTCTTCCTGTCTCTGTGGGGATGGGGATGGCCATTTGATTGACTGGGGATTGAGGTGTAACCTCATCCCAGCACTCCTGTGCAGCAGTCTCCCCTTCAGAGAAACACTGGGTTTAGACATGTTCTGCAGCTCCATCAGCTGAGGACCTGTTGTGTCAAGCAGAGCTAACTAGGAGCTACAGGCTACGATGCCTGAAGGATTGCCTGTTTCCAAGCATTCTGGCAGCTAAACAGATGGGATCCAGGAACAGGGATTTCCAAACCTCTGTTGTTCACATCCCGCCAAGTTGCCAGGAGCAGCTGGAGATGGGGGGATCCTCGTTTAGGAGTTTAACAGAGGGGACCTCAGCAAGGTCTTGTCTTTCTCTGACACTCCTGTGTACCATAGCGCAAGACCCAATGACAGATTTTCCCATTAATTCAGCCCATTCTCTTCTGGGCTGTTCAGAAAATCTAGCCGCTTATATTGCTAGCAAGGTTGGAGCTGGGCTTCTCCATCTGCCCCTAAGCAATCTTACCCTGACAAATAACAGACCTGCCTGACCTTGCAAGCAACCAACGATGTCTTTCTTCCTGTCTTCCCACTTGGAGGAAGAAGGGCTGAGCAGATCCTGGGAATTCACATCAGGTGTGTTCTTATTCCTTTCCTTTTAGGGGCACCCCGGGACACCAGGAGGAGTGGGTTTTCCTGGGATCCCTGGACCAACAGTAAGTAAAGGCTATCATCACCTTGTAACACTGTGCACCAAAAATCAGCATCCCGTATCCTAGGCATTCATTGGCTGAGTCAAGCATCTGTGTCCCAGTTGATTTGAGTTTGATATGAGCAAGAGATATGGGGCAAGGGATGGGGCATGGGTGAATGCAGCATGGGAAGAGATGTCAAAAAATTTAATTGGTGCTTAATCCAAATTTTTATAGCTCATTTCCCTAATGAGGGCTCCAAAACTCACAATCCAGCCTCGCTCTTTTAGCGGGACACGAGCTCGCTAGCTCAAGACGTTATGCGAGGCCCTCTGTTTCTGGTAGGAATGGGTGGTGGTGGTGGTGATCACCCCATACCATGCAGCGGCTGCGTTGGCAGAGCCCCTCGCTGGAGGGAGAGGGGCAGCAGAGCGGCTGCCCCCAGATGCACCCACCGGCTGGACGGGCTCATCTGGTGCATGTGCAGCTGTGGCTGGAGCGTGCAATTGCTGTGGAGGTAGATTTTAGTGTGGCTCCGGTTTCCCACAGCCGTCGGTCAGTCGGAGCTCCGGCTCTCCCAGCAGCACAAATGCCGCCGCGTGTCGTTTGCTGGAACCAACAGAAAGGCAGCTCTGGGCGGGCACAGGGGAACGGATTTTGCTCAGTGTGTGAATTCCCACAGCGTTGTTAATTGGGAGGAGGATCACAGTAGCGAAATGCCCGGGCAGTGCCAAAGGTTTGGCCTCCGCATCGGCAGCAGCTCTGCCCGCTGCGGGCAGCCCGGGGATGCTCTGGGCCCACCGGCCGCAGCCAGCTGCTGCCTGGAGAGAGATTTCATGGTTGCAAGTCAATGGAGGTGAGGCAAAGGGAAGGTCTGAGGTCAGGCAGCACCTCAGGGTGGCCCGTCCCTACCTGGAGAGCAGCAACATGGCACTGGCCAGGCCCTTACAGTAAAAGGAGCGTGACGCTGCCTGCGGCCCCAGTGGTGAGGAGGCAGCTGGATATGTCTAGGAGGCAGCTGGATATCTCTAGATGTCCCTTTTTTAGCAGCTTTCCCAGCACGTTAGCTGCTGTGTGACTTGGGGGTGGCCGGAGCATTAGGCAGAGCCTACTCCATGCAGTGGGCTCTGGGGGAGCCAGGAGTGCCTGAGGGCAGAGGGAGGGTCTGCACTGGCCCTGTGGCAGATCTCCCAGTCCTGAAGCGATATCTACTGCACCACTAACTACAACCTTTAGTTGAGGCTGAGTTTTGTCTTATTTCGCTGGGGCGTGATGACAACAGCGTGAGCAGAGACATCAGCTCTGACTGGAGATGCCGAAACCTCTCTGCAGAGCTCTGGGAGCTGAGACCGTCCCCGGGTCCTTCCGCTTCCTTCAGTTCTCTGTTCTCCTGCAGGCAAATAACTAACAAGTTCATCCAAGCAAAATGTTTCCTCCAAGACTGCATTTTAAAAAGTCATAATTCAATAAGTCAAACTTCCTCACAAAGCCAGTAAATCAAATAATCCCCTAATATCAGATCCCCACTCATTAACTCCAGCTGTTTCTGCCTGTTTCTCCACGAAACACTCATTATTTGCTTTTCAAGCCAGAACTGAGGCATGCTGTTGTTGTTTTCCTAAACTGTTAAAATCTTTGAGATTAAGCTCTCCAGTGAGCCTTAGCAGCTCCGATGGCTGATTAATTCAACAGAGGGTGATTGGGAATGAGGAGCAAAGGTATAGTCAATGGTAGGAAACTCTGTCTTTAATTTCAGCTCACTGAAATTAAGGCTTGTGAATTCCTTTTCACTCTTCCTGCTCACCATCATGGTACATCTTTTATATTAATACAAAGTTTTGAAAATAATGTATACATACATGTATATTAAAGGTCACTCATCTTCTCCTAAAGAGTTCCTTGAAATTCCCAGTTTGGTATCTAGTTGCTCCCTCAACATTTTGCCATCACAACGAATGTTTCTGTGCTTGTATTTTCATGAGCTATTTGGGATAGGCTGAGGCTTCCAGGAGGATATTCCAAATACCAACAAAAAATTTCATTTCAGTATGTGTTTATCATAAAAACCTCTATAAAAAAGGCATTTGACACATCTACTGCTTGTCTGTGCCAGTCACTACTGACCTCACTAGCAAAACCGAGATTTACTGGGATTACAAATATAGTTACAGTCAACTAACTTTTCCATCTTGAGTGAGAACAGCTAAGCATTTGTTTTCTGAACTTACATGCCATGCAAAAAGATACCTCCTTTCCAAAAGCAAAATCTTTATTAGTGGCAGTGGTACAAGCAGTAGGAAGATCACAGTCCAATTTTGTTCTAATCCTTGGTGGAGTTTGCAGGGTTGACAGTTGGTAAAAGCTATTAATATATAAATAGCAAAACTTGATGTGGAATGTTTGAGAGAGTAAGAATGGAATGTGTCATTTTGAGGTTTTCTTTTCTGACAGTAGAAAGGCATTAACTCCAAATCCGGCTTTTTAAAGTTATAATACAGAAATAAATCCTGTTAATTGAACATATCCTTTAATTTTTGAAATTGACAAATATTGTAACAGAAAAAAAAAAAAAGCTGTTTAATTTTCTCCTGCTTTTCCTGTATGCACATTAATGAATCAAGTGTGTACAAATCCAGGTCAAAAGAAAACCTGAACCCTTTCTGTAAGTGTAAGAAGAACAGGATCACATCCACAACACCAACAGTCCAAATGAAATTAGCATCTATCTGCCAGTATGAATATTTATGCAGCACTAACAGGGCAGCAGTTACTTGAAGATAAAATCAGCATTTGGCTGAAAAGGTCAAACTTGGATACCTAAGATGAGGTGTCTGATTTTGTATTTGGACAACTGAAAAACAGATCCTGGTTATTATTATTTTTGTACAGATACTGAGAAACAGCTGCTTTTAATAGCTTCGGAGGGAATTCTGGATGTTCGACTTCTCTTCAAATCACACCACTTACACAAACAACAGGCTGTAGATATTTAAGCATACGAACCTCAGCCAGGATCCTTGGCCTAAATGTTCATAATCCAAAGACAAGCAGTGAGTTAAAAAAAAAAAAAAGACCATTTATAGACAAGCAAATATGGTAAGGATTTTGGCAAGGGTTTAATGAACCAACCTGCTGGTCAAGGGTCTGCGTCTGAGGCCCCTGCAGATCACGTAGGGATGTGGAGTCTTGTCGACAGCTGCTGCCTTCCTCCTCCTCCATCTTCATTTTGTTTCCCTTTTCCCCTTCCAGGGTCCGGCAGGAGTCCGTGGTGCACCAGGGATAAGAGGGATGAAAGGCCGCAGGGTAAGCACTTTCCATGAGCTTTCACCCCTCTCTTCTTCCAGCTATTGGAAAAGTAATCTGGTGGGTTAGTGTCGGGGGGTGAAGACGAGCAGCAGTTGGGGTAGCACCTCCACAGCCATGTTTCTGCTGTGCATAAAGACTGCAGTCATTAAAGTAAGTCTTACCAGGGATGCAAATGCAAATTATGTGTATGGGCAGAGGGGTAGAGTTTATCGTGGAAGTGGTCCAACTTGTCTTTTCCAACAACCTGCAATGTCAAAAGAAGGTTTACAGACATTTCTGGTGAGGATGGTGAAGATTTAGTCATCTGAAGATGCATCTGGGCTGGGGAATAGGGTGCAGGTAGAAGACCAGAAAAGGTGCCTTTGCTGCCAAGGGAGAGAGAGCAGTTGAGATGTGAAGTGTTGTGATTTAACCGGAGGCAGATAAAGCAGGAAATGTTATGCCATGACATAGAATTAAGAGATGAGGCAGGCAGAAACGGAGCTGACAAGGGGCTGAACAGTCAACTCTTCCTATGTCTTCGCTTTAAGTCTCTCAGGATTAATGTCTTCTGGCAGCATGCCACAGGGTTGTGAGAAAGGTGTGTTTTGCATTGTCAGTAGAGCAAATTATAAGCACTTCTTGTGTCTTCCTATGGGTTTTTCCAGCCCATATTATAAGGCCTTGATTTTATCTATACATATCCAAACAGTATCACACTGTAAAGCACATGCGAATCCTCGCTCTGCCTGGGAAGAGCAGACCCCAGCTTAGTACTGGGTAACGCCAGCGTCACTGACAGTGCTACAAGTACATGTTACACTGGATAAATCTTTCACAAGCACTCTGTGTCAGTTCACGTGTGGTTCTTCCTGCTCTGTTTGGGTGACAGCCGACAGCAGAATGACTTCTAGACCTGCCAAAGCTGCTTGTTTTCCTGCCTGTGACATCCAGCCCACGTCCCACTGAGCTCCTCAATCTTTCTTCTTCTTCAACGGGACATTTATTGCAAAATGATCCCTGCTTTGGGTTGTTTTTCCTTGTCCAGCTGCTTTACAAAGTATTAATAGCGAGTGCACATGGGTTCTGCTGAAGGCCCCAACAACAACATATTTTGCATTTCTCCCTCCAAGGACTGTATGATATCTGTTTCCATGTTTCATTTTCAAAGATGAAGGCTGGAGTAAACTATACATTTTACCCACCCCCAGTCTCTGCTTCTACTGCAACTCCTGCTTGGGGAATTTGGGACAGCCAAGGATTGCATATGTTTCCCTATGCCAGGGCTAATACTCACTTCGAATAGCTGGGACTCGCCACCAGAAATGGAATAACCAACCAGAAGGCTTTGTAACCACAGAGTTATGTACCCTGGAACTGCTTTAAGCTTTAAAAGCGCAGCTAGAAGGACACCGAGCCCAGCGGGTGCATATCAGGGTTCAGCTTTTAACATGTGGCTGGGAAAAACAGCTTCCTTGCTGCCGATCTTTTTGGTGGGAAGGCCCATGGATCTCATTCCCCAGCTCTGCTCTCAGAGGGTCCCCTGGGGTGCGAGGTTTCTCTGTGCTATGTAGCAGCAATTAACTGAGCTCTCCGGGACATCCATGATCATGATGGATGAGAAACTGGAGGCACTTTCACAGGAGGCTTTGAATGGATGGTGGAAAATATCTCAAGGTGAAACTACAGTGCAGAGCTGAATGGGAAAAGCCTTCTGAATGAATCCAGGCTGCCGACTGCGTGGGCTCTTGGAGAGGTGGGTCCACCAAGGGGATCAGACATTTCTTCCAGTGCCTTTGATGCATGCAGTGACAGAGAAGGAGTCCCAGTGCTGTCTTCCCCCAGCTGCCAACCGGGGATGCCAGCAGCATCCCCTGGCACTGAACCTCTCCTTATGGCAGGCAGTCGCGTGCAACTGTGGGTTTGGCTCTTGGGTTGTGCAAGATTCACTCACATAAATCTTCTTCAGCTTCTTACTTCTGCATTGGCCTAAAGTCCACAAGCTACAAGGAGATTACAGGTGACTGGGCTGTTTTCAGCTCCACTCGTACTGTCAGGAATGACGAAGGTGATATTTATTATCACATGAGGTAAAACCAAGAGCAAAGCTGGACCCAGCTCCTAAGAAAGGAGGTTGGCTGGCACAGCAGGGACCTGCCTTTGGGTGTAGCTGGATCCAGAGAGAGGGTGCCAAACCATGAGAAGAAATCCTGCAGGACACCAACTGCCGCCAGCACTGTCCATCCTCAAAATGACGTACCACGTGGTAGAGACGTTCAGCTTCATGGCTTTGGGTTGCATTTCCTCTCCAGATGTTGAGTCTGGCAGACCCTGTGCCAGTTGTTCCCCCTGGACATTTCTCCACTGAGGAAGCCCAGACTTCAAAGTGCATCCCAGCCGTGAAAACCAGAAACGCAGCAGTGTCTCTCTCTTGGCTGGCTGCAGAACCCTGCAAAAAGTCACCCCAGGAATTGCAGAACATGGAGGTAGAACAAGAGGCAGTGCCCAGGGAAGAAGGTGCATTAAGGTCTTGATGTTGCCCTAAGGACACCAGTATCAGCAAGGAGTAAGCCTCTGCCAGCAGCGGTGAGCATCTGGGTCTGCTGCTGGTGCTCTGTGCTGATCCTGCCTTCAACACCCACTGCTGGACTGTGGCATGGTGGAGATTTGGTGCCTTTGAGCACCGCAGTGATATAATCCATACAGAATTTCTGAGGCAGGCAGACATCCTTTCTAAGATCCCCAGCAGAGAGGAGGAGCTTGGGCTTTGCTCTGAAATCGTACAGATTTCAGTGAATATGATGTCGGTAAGGACCAGCAGATCTCCTGCCTAGAGGATTTCTGGTTTGTATATCTCTCTCTCTCATGTTTTCCTTCTCTTCATACTCTCAGAAGATATCCCAGGCATATAGTATTCTTTGCTTAGTTTGTCCTGCTATTCTGGCTCTTGGTTTTCTCAGGATGGGAAATGATCTCCCAATTGTAATTTCAGACATTACCCTCTGTCTATCCTAGTTTACAAAAGGGATGTAATTCAACTCAGAGTGGAAACATGAATGCAGCCTCCGCCAGATGTTTGTGGATTCCATGAGCTCTGTTTGTGGATACTTCATTAAAGTAATTTTGCTTTTGAAGGAAACGTAAATAGCAAATATGGTTTTGATTGTGAAGAACAATGGTGACTTTTGGGGGTCTGTGTTTATCTTGCGATAGCTTTTGTATTTTCAAGATGTAAGCACAAATTTTAAAAAGAAAATTCTTTTAAAATCGTAACCTCCTTTTTAGTCATGACAGGACTATTGTTCCTTCCCAGGTCTTTGTTTAGCCCATCTAACTGATACTGAACAATCTTCCACAAACGCGTTTTCCCTTCTCCTCTTCCCTAAGGACAAGAAACTTGGACCTGTGAGCCCAGGCTTATTTCCCTTCATCCGTACTCAGTGTAGCACTTAGACATGTGCTTAACATTCAGCGAGTGACAGCTATGCACATGTTTAAACCTAATTATTTAACCAAATCAAGGTTTAAATTTGGAGGCGGCTGATTCAGCAAGTCCCTCACCCTATCTCACTTGAATTGAAAAGCACATTTCTGTTAATCAGCTCCTCGCAGCAGGAAAACCTGTGGTCCTCAGCATCCTCTGCCAAGAATATCTATATCAAAAAGCCCAGGTATTGACTGAGAATCTCTACAAAAGGCTAAATATCAACTGAAGCCATGACTTTGCAACTCAGATCACAAAGCTGCACCTGAAATCCTGCTGTAAAGTGACTTACCTTGCCCCATTCTTCTGGCCAAGGTGTCTGTCAATATTTCTGGCATTTTATCCTCTCACTGGAGGGGATGCTGCGTACTGGCTCAGGCTGGAGGAGCTTTTCAAATCCCAAAGCGTATTTCTCTTTTCCACTGTGCCATTCATTTATCAACCTCCTGCATTAACTATTGCCCAGGTGAAGCCTGCAAAGACGAGATAAGGCGTGCAGAGCTCCTCTCCCAGCACTCTGCCCAGGTGGGGACTGCTCTTCTCTGCCACACGGACCCGATGCTTCGCAGCATCACTGACTGCAGGAATTTGTAAATGCTAGGGCATTATCTAAAGCGGCGTTATCTAAGCAAACCCAAAAATAGTTGCTTTTCCCAGGCCCAGCTGAGAAGTTGTTCATGGAGAAAAAGCAGAGGTATATTGTTTTGCTCCCAGGGATCTTTCTAGTTGGCTGAAAAAGCATTAGAAGTGTTTGAGGAAAAGTTCGCTACAGATCTATGGCCAGCAACATCTCCCTTCAGCTTCAGTCAAAGCATCTGCTTGCTTTTCGTTTGGCCAGGCTGCGATAGTGAAATATCAATATTTGGATAAAGGGGTAAGGAAGAAGCTTTGGATTTCTGGAAAGGAGCTACTGACTGCTTGTTCGTACTGCTGCTCCTGCTCTTCAGAGGCTGGTTACGTTCTCTCTTCGAGCTCTGAGTATCTGTTCAAACAGGGGGAAATGCAGCGCTGCTTTGCGGGAACACCATGTTGAGTATTTAGCTCTGTTCTGCAGGAATGTGATCTGCTCTAGCAGCAGGGTATACCTCTGTTGGCTCACACGGACTAGCAATAAACCTGAGCTGCAAAGCCTGGAGCTGAGTTCCCCTGCATTTGTGAGCTGACAATATACATATCTAGCCAACATCGTAACACTGTTTGGTCTGGGATTGCTGATAGCGCTGCTCAGTATTGCATGTCTCTGAGGGAAATACTGTCTTGGCCTGTGTGCTCGCTGATCATGCAGCTCTATGACCTGCTTTGCTACTGTTGCTGGAGCCTGCATTTAACAAAACTCATGATTACAGGGGGCAGAATGTGACTGCAGGTGAGGCTTGCGAGGACTTAATGCTGACTTTCTACTACATAGCTCCGTGAGGACCTATGCAGGGGTTACAGTGAGAAATGTGCCAATGTAAGACATTGAAACTAGAATTAAAGAAATGCTGGGCTCTGCCCAGCCCTGAATATCTTGCTGCCTGCTGAGATCCAGGACCTCAGCGCAAGCGTGACTTGCTCCAGCTGGAGCATCGGCATTGGGACACAAGGTCGCAGAGCTGTGATTTCCTGCGCAATGCCAATTTGGCTCCTATTGCCTCACAATGCAACCAAAAGGGGAAACTCATCTGTTTCGGTAGCAATGAGTGATGACACTTCATCCTGTGTCTCATGTGCTTCAAGGGTACTGCCCAGGCACATCCCTGTGCCGTGACTCCCTGCATGACCTCGGGCGAGATGCTTTGAGATGGACATGGTGATGCCTTTGAGCTGCATGTTCATGTCCAGCTGGCTTCAGTGAAAACCAGGTTTTTGAATGCTCCACCAGCCATAAGCCTGTATCTCTCTGTGCCTTGGCTTCCCATGTGCAAAGGAGTGGACAGATCTCGATTTAACCTTTTTTTCCTGTTTATATCGTGAAGCTACTTGGAGCTTGCACTGTTTGTACAGCCCTGGCCCAGCAGGACCTCTCCTGAGCTGCGTACTACCATATAAATACTGATATAGACTAAAGAAAATCTTCCTTCGCTGTTTCATGGGCTCCGAGAGACGCTGGCAATGGTGACAAAGCCATGCCTTTCACTGCACCCTCCGTACCCCATTCTTAGGACGGGTCCATGCTGCATATGCTCTTAGGAGGTTGTTCCCCGCGGTGCCTCTCTACACGCTCGCCCCGGTCCCTCTGCCCTGCCACGCTCAGGGCAGACGTGCCTGGCTCTTCAGTTCGTTTTGAAGCACTGAGGGTCCAAGGGGAGCCCGGGGAGCTGCGCTCAGCCCTGCCTGCATGGCCAAGCCGCCGGGTCTGCGGGGGAAAGGCACCGTGCTGTGCCGTGCGGCGTTTGGCATGGGATGCGCCCTGGAGAGCTGCCAGGACCTCACTCACTCATCTCTAACCGGCGTTGTCAGTAAAAGAGAGTTTTAAAGATTTAACTAATTGACTAAATGTAGCCTTTCCTGTCAGGACGAATTAAGGGAAGCCTTTATCCTGGGTTTCGGCCCAGGAGGCTGGAGAAGATGAAGCTTGCCACATGCATTTGCGAATACAGGGTCACTTTCTCCTTCTTTAGGTCAGATGCCGATGAGATGTGTTGTGATGGGATTAGGCAGGTGACTGCTGTGAAGTGAGATTGCCCTGGCAGATCCTGCGATGCCGGTGACAGGGCTCTGCTGGAAGAAACGAGGATACCATAAACACTTCCCCAGCCAGCCAGCCCTGCCGGGTTGGACTGCTGCGAACCACAGCCATCGCTGCACTTGAACTCAACAGCCTCCACCCAGCAGTGGCAAAGGGGCTGGACAGGGCAGGACGGGGTACAGAAGATGGGTCTGGAGGGGCCAGACGTATCCCACTTTCCTTCCCCGACAGCATCTGTCCTGGAATGGAGACCTCTAACCTGGGTCATTGCTGCTGTTTCCATGTCCCATGTGCCTCTGATCCCTGCCCCCTCCTTGTCTAGCACCAGGGCTGAGATACCGAATCTCTCCCCTCAGCACTTCTTCAGAAGTGGGTAACCCGGTCACCTCAGATAGTAAAGATGTAGTGGTAGGACTACATCTTTAGAGTTAATGGCTTCAAACTGGAAGAGGGGAGATTTAGATTAGATATCATGAAGAAATTTTTTCACTCTGAGGGTGGTGAGGCACTGGAACAGGTTTTCCCAGAGTGGCTGCCCCATCCCTGGAGGTGTTCAAGGCCAGGTTGGATGGGGCTTTGAGCAACCTGGGCTGGTGGAAGGTGTCCCTGCCTATGGCAGGGGGTTTAGAACTGGATGATCTTCAAGGTCCCTTCCAACCTAAACCATTCTATGATTCTATGTAATTGCACAAAATAACTGAATGGCTGCTCAAAGAGGAGTGGAACAGTTTGTTTTCCAGGGAGGATGAGAAGTTGGATGGCAGAGCGCTTTCCCAGGGTGCCAGTGCCATGCTCATGCTGACACTTCCCTTCTCTTTGGGCAGCCCAGTACCCAGCCCAGGGCAGGTCTGTGCGTCTTGCTGGGGTGCTGGTTGTCCCGGTCACCCCAGGCAGCTCCCCAGATGCCTCCAAGCTCTGCGCTTCCACTACTCCAACCTACAGCACTGTCTGGCTTAAGCTGTCAGTTGCCCTGCTTTTAAATGACCTTCTGGTTTATGTCATTGTGCTTTGAGGTTTATAGGGACATGGATTAATAAAACTTTTGGTCTTTACTGCTCTCTGATCTAGTGGCCAGCATGAGTTGGGGCACTTGGGGTCTAGGGCTGGTGAGAGCTCCCATTACA
Source organism: Anarhynchus alexandrinus (assembly GCA_008711295.1). NCBI lineage: Eukaryota > Metazoa > Chordata > Aves > Charadriiformes > Charadriidae > Anarhynchus > Anarhynchus alexandrinus. The sequence goes on from VUYV01000038.1 coordinate 278,887, forward strand.
TTAGTGTAGTAAAGCACCGACCTGTGAAACGTCCCATTTGGTTGTGGTGTCCCCATCTGGTGCACAGTCCTTCTCTGTCCGTCTGTCCTGGAGACCAGGCTGAGCATTCTTTAGAGCTGTGTCTTACTGGCATGCAATACTGGCTTTTGGTTATTTAATCTCTGGTACGCTCAGCGGCACGGGGTTTTGCCAAGCACAGTAGAAGTTTTTGCATTATTTTATATTGACGATGTTTGTCTGCTGTAATAATTTGGCTAAGTTTCCTATATATCTTCTGCTGTTACACTGCCTTTCTTTGTGAGTCTCTCTCTCTTGCCTGTTATACTGGAGTTGCTTTTCTAACACATTGGCTCCCTAGCCCCGTTATTACTTTTGGCACTCAGTTTGCATCCCGATTAAGCACGTTGGCTCCTGTTTTCTCTATTTCCGTGTTGGCCTCCTCTCAGGATTCCTCTTACCACTACATTTTAGCACCGCTCTGTGTTTTTATTTATTATTTATATTACAGTAACGCCTAAGAGTCCCGACTGAGCTCATGGACTGATTATGAACATGACGTACATTAATAGAGTCTCTTGATATGCCCTTTACTGTTTTATTTTCCCTGACCATGGCTCTGTTTATTCTCTGTCGGTGTGACATACTGGTTTCTGGGGTTCAAATGGTGTGGAGAGCTGCGCGTTCAGCTCTTCTGAGATTAGCCTGAAAGCTAGGTCACAGCTGTCCCCTCTTTGAGACCAGTGCTCTCCTCGCCTAGCACCATCTGGAAGAAGGAGGACACCTCTTCCTTGAGGATGCCCGAGCCGTACCATGACCTGTTCAGTTTTAGCTAATCACTTCCAGGATCTCTCGCTGTCTGGACTTTTGTATGTGCCATGAGCGTTTGCAAAGTGTGCGTGTCCCATACACCTCCTGAGGTCCTCGTGCCTCCTGCACGCGTGCTCGTGCCCAGGAGCAGATGCCGGGCGTAGGACCAGACGTGCCAAAGCAGGCACAGCTCCTGCGCTCCTCCCAGCATCCATATGCATGAGCACCTGCCTGATGCTTAACAGCAGCCAGTTCTTTAAATAGCAGGTAACTGTAACTGAAGGCTTGGAGTTCAGCTGCCAGCAAATATACCCTGCTCTTTGGGAGCAGTTTGGGGCCCAGGACAGTTGTGAAGGTACTGTACGATGGGGGGTTGTGTGCCTCTGTATATTTTGTAGCTTTATTGCCCTGATTGTGACCATCAGACGGCGTATTATGCCCAGGGTTAAGGGCAGGGGCAGTTGGAAAAGCGGGATTTCTAGGAAGGAAGAGGTTTGATATCAATAAGGCTAGAACTGCAAGTCTGCATTGCAAAACCCTTGAGATGTAATCGTTGTCTGAAAATAAGGCTGTTCTGGCCTGCCTTTCTCCTCTGGCTTTGGTTTGTGGTTTGTAGTTGGTTTAACAGGAATAAAAATTATTTTGGTGCTGTGTGCTGGTAAACGGTGAGAAATGAAGCAACAGAACACAGAAAGGATCTGTTAAGTCCTGGGCTGTGAGCTGCTGTGCTCAACCCAAACAGGTATAGGTTGGCTTAGCCAGGGCTGATCTCATGGATTTTCCTGGTGGCCAAAGCTAGAGTGACTGCTGTATTTTCCAGTGAGACATATCCTCTATGTTCTTATTTTTGCCTCTTTTTTGCCTTTTTTCCAGGGTGCCAGAGGGCCTGATGGACCAGTAGGCGAGCCAGGGTCACGAGGTGTCAAGGTGAGTGCCAGTGGGTGGGCAGGTTGGCCAACTCTTAGCTGTGTTGTGAAATGCTCTGGGCAGGATCAAGGTCACATCCTCCTCCAGGAGGAACAGGCAATGTTTAATTGCTTCAAGAGGATCAACCAGCAGGGATGAGCCTTTCATGTAGCCGGGGTAAAATCTGTCCAATGTGGGCATCAGGGCCCTTGGGGCTGGGGTCTGAGACCCTGGATAGAGGCAGTCCACAAACTTAAAAGGGCCTCTGCTAAAACAATAGGGTCCCTCGCAGGAAGGGGAGTAGCTTTAACTGGCAGTGAGTGCGCTTGACTGTTACATCTGAACATAGCAGAAAAATTAGAGCAATTTAACACAACTGGTAAAATATCACCTAAGGGAATACATATCTGTTCTGATGTGCTTCATGTTAATTAGGGCAGGAGATGTCTGGTGCAAAGAGATCCTGGCAGATACCCTGCCTGAGCAGACCCTCGTCCAAGGTGAGCCTGCTCCATGACAGGCTTTGCGAGGGGTACATGGGAGAGTTTGTCCTTTTGGCAGCAGCCTGATGTGAGAGTAGTGTGGCAGAGCTGGACCTTTGTCCTACCATTGAACATCACAAGCTCCATCCCCTGCACGGCACACATGGCCCTGTGAATGCAATTTGGATGGGGAATCTCCTTTATTTTATGCCCTGCCAGGTAGGGCTGCACTGAGTCTCTTGAGAATGCCAGCTTCCTCCAAAGCAGAGTTTGCTCAAAAAACCTTAGATCGTGCAGCCCGTTGCCCACACTCCTGCTGATTGGGGTGTTCCTCAGGGCAGGTTGCTGGGCATTTGGCCTCTCAAAAGCAGAAGGGAACCGCAGGGGATATTTGATGCACAAAAATGCAAGAGCAGGTGGGCTGGGGCAGCAGAGCATCGCCAATAGTTTGTCCTCCTGCCAATGTGTCTTTGTCTTTTTGCTTTGCAGGGCCGACCAGGGGAGCCAGGCAAGCTGGGGCCAGATGGGCTGCAGGTATGTCCTCTGTGAGAGCCAGTGCCTGCCAAACCCGGCATGGTGTCAAACCCCCGTGGGGCTGCGCACACCTTCGCAGTGCCCAGGGAACGGCAGCTTCTTCTGGCCAAAGCGCCGCAGGTGTCTCAGCACATTCCCGGCTGCTAATCGCTGTAACTGTGTGTTCACAGGGGAAGATGGGTGAGACTGGGGAGACAGGAGCACGCGGCTTCCCAGTAAGTGTCCATCCCTTGTGCTTCCTTTCATAACCTCAGTTTCGCTCAGGTCTGTAAGTTTTGGGTCCTGGTTCAGGAGAAAGAACTTGGACAGTGTCTCACACTTATGGGGCCGCCTCTCCACTCCTTTTACTGGAGTGTTTATGAGATGCATGTTACTGCCGAGAGGCATGAAAGATTGCTATGGGGTTGGAGCTGACTTTGGTGTTTTTAATTTTTCTAGGGTATCCAAGGACCTTCTGGACCTCCGGGAGCAAAAGGGGCTCCAGGCGACCCGGCAAGTGTCTTATCACTCTCTCTTCGTCTGTCTTTCCTTGCACATGCACAGACACTTCATTTCTTTCTGTCTGTCTCTTCCCCACCACTCGTTCCCATTCCCATTCCCAGCCTCTCTGTCCTTGCCAACTCCAGCGTGGTCAGAGATGTGAAAGATTTGGCTAGAGTCCTAGGAGACGTGAGGAAAGACAAGGTCAGACCCCTGGAAAGCAAAAGGGAGCCGGGGAACAACCGGACAGTGTAGGATACAGACTGGGGTGGATTTTGGAGGGGAAGGGGGAAAAGAAGGGCAAGGTTGAGTCTGGGACAGGGTCAGATGTAATGGGAGGAGTTGGGCTGGGTTGGTAGGTGGAGCTGAAGGGGGACCAGGAGGGAGGCTGATGGTGTCAGAGCTCAGCCCACAGCTTTGGGGCAGTCACTGGGAGATGACAGGTGAAGACACAGACCTCAAGGAGGGAAAACAGAATCACCAAAGCAGGAAGAGGGGTCATCATCTGCTCTCTGTGTCTGTGGGGACTGACCTGGACTGTGAAGGGAGAGGATAAACCAGGCATTTTCAGGTTGCCAACTGCAGTTGTTTTAGGTGGGAGCCAGAAGGATGAAGGGCCTTCTGAGCTGTTGTTTGCCGGTTAAGGTGCCTCAGCACACCCATTGCTGACCTCTCCATCTCACTGGCCATCTCTTGCGTGCTGCGTAGCTCCACTGTGATGTGGGAGGGAACTGGTGTTTTATCTTACAGGCCATTGAAGTGATGACCCTTCTGAAATGAAAACAGTTGTATGACAAGAGCCTTGTGTCTCTGTTTTTCAGGGTCCACAAGGACCACAGGGGCCACCTGGGCCTTTGGGAGAAATCGGGCATAAGGTAGGTCTGATCTTTCCTCCTATTTGTTTTCCCCTTGCATCAAGAGTAGCAGGACTGAGGGAGGAGTAAATGTGCAGGGGCGCATCCTTCCACACATGGGACACAAGCAGGAAGAATTTAGGATCTCTCTCGAGTCTGAAAGTCAACTTCCAAAGCAAACAGTGAAAACCAGAAATTCAAGCATCATTTTCATCACAACCCATAGACACCCTGTTGGGAGATGTGCAGACCTATCTTTGTAACAAGAGAAACATTTCAAAACTGACCACACTAACAAGCACGTCCCAGGCATGGCTCTACCACCACACCAGGGACCACCTTTCTGCACCAGGGTGCAGAGTCAGGGACCAAATATAGTAACAATTCAAACTGAAACCTGGTCTTTTCTTTCCCCCTCCCTGGTGCTGTTGCTGACAAGACACAGTTTTGTCAGCCCACCTGGATTGCTATAGCAGTCCCATCACAAGCCGCTGCAGCCCGTGGAGGAAGCTCAGAGAAATGCCTTTGCTGCTGACTGTGCTTTTGGGTTGCCGTTGCCATGAAGCAGTGGCACAAACACACCATAACCAAAGCAGCAGCCGCTGCCAAACAGTGCCCCGATGGAGTGCAGGAGATACCTCCATGGTTTCCCCCTAACTCGTCTGCAGCCTTGGCTTGATTTCACCCCCCTTGAAGTATCATAGTCTTGGCTTTTTACACCAGATGTGCCAGCTCCCCTCGGGTAGCTCCTTTCCATAGGTCCCGAGCTGTAATATAGACATGATGTTTCATTTGGTTGTGAAAACAGCAGCAAAGGTGGCTTTTAATGCAGTCTACTGCGAAGTGTATGAGTCACGCAAGTTTCCATTCTCATGGCTGCTAGACTGGATGGAGTGAGTTCTCAGCGTGGTAAACCACACTGGGGAGCTGGAAAGCTGCTACCGAGCCACTCTGGACGTTGCCAACCAAGAAAGTACAGAGCTTTATTCAAATCTGTGACTCTTCCAGGAGCCTTTCTCTGCACTGGCACCTCTGGAGAAACCAAAGCAGGATTTTTGCTTTCATTGGAGCTTGAATTTTCTCATTGCGTGACTTGACCATTTGTTCGTAAACCCAACATGCGCCCTGCTCCCTCCTCTGCTTGAATCCATTTCAGCAAGCGAGGAACTGGCTTTATTCCCTGGGCAGCCAAGTGCTCCCTTGACTGTGTGCTCTTTTTTCCTTTCTTCTGAACTGTAAAGAGAAGGGAGATTGTTGTCTGGAAAACAAATAACATAAGTAAATAAACTCCTCAAATCCTTTAAAGACAAGCTTTGCTGTCCCATCTTTGGGCTTGTTTTACAGATTATCATTCCCCATACTTCCCAGAGGTACTAGCAAATGTACAAAGATTAAAGCTCCGTATTGATTTTGGTACTGAAGGTATCTAATGAACATGACCCCTCTATGGCAAGGCTGCACGTGGCAGCTGGACACCGAGTAACAGTGTGCAAGGTCGTTCTCTCATCTTCCCTCTTTCTATCTTACTTCCCGTAGTTTTCCAAGTCAGGCACTCATTTTTGGCTCTCTGAGGGATGCCAAGCCCCTCTACCAGGGTCTGTGCTCAGATAGATAGGGCCACATTATCTCACCTGCCAGGCACTTTCTTTCAGCTAGTACAGCCTGGCGACAGCCCCGGGCTGTGAATTTCTGGTCCGAGCCCAGTCGTTGGCATTAGGATGTTTACTGGCCCATTGCAGCCATAGAAAGTGGGTGACGGATGTCAAGGCTAATCTGGCCAAAGTTTGTTCTGAAGAGTTCGGTGTAAACTTGCTGTTCTTGGCTCCCTGGAGCTGTCCTGGAGCTGGCAGCACGGCTGTGCCCCTGCCTCTCCGGGAACGTGGGGCCAACGGCTCAGCTTGAAGCGGTGTCATCTGGGGCAGCCGCTCCTGCAAAGGCAGGGCAATTTGCTGTGCCTGCAAACCCTACGGCCGCGTTAACACTGAACCCAAACCGAGACGAGACTGGTGGCTCCGAGAATGTGCTCCCACCAGTGGTAATGGAGAAGTGGGGTAGCAGGAGGCAGGGAGCAAGAGCACAGCGGAGCGTTTTTGTTATCCGCTCTATCTGCCAACCTGCTGGACCCTCGTGAAGGGCTTTCAAGTCTAATTCTGAACCTTTTCCCTTCTTTCCTAACAAGTCCCAGTGCTGCTCCATGGCGTGGGTACTAACCTTAGAGAGCAGAGGGGTTGGAAGGAGTTAGAGAGAGGTGCTTGGCAGGGGAGGCGGGGGGCTGCCGCAGGGCTGGGGAAGGGGGGAGGCGTGCGAGATGTGCAGAGCCCTCCCAGGAAGCAGGCACACGGGGGTATGGGGCCTCTTTGATGCTGCGTACCGTACCCTGAGCCAGCTCCAGGGAGGTAATTACATTGCAACCAGGGCTCCGCTGTCCCAGGAGGGCTCTGCTAAAGGAATTATGTCTTTGATCTTGCTTTCTATTTAGTTACAATGGGTTTTTTTCATTATCTTTTTTTTTTTTTTTCCCAGGGACCGCCTGGCTCAATGGGACAACCTGGCCTTGCAGGTGAACCTGGCATGAAGGTAAGAAAAACCTCTTAGAGTTATTTCTCTGTCAGACCAGGGAGATAATAGCAACTTCTGTTCCTGCAGGACTGGCTGACATTGCAGGTTCACCCTCCAGCAGCCAAAGCAGACAGCATATTCAACAAAAGATAAAGTTTAAAAAATAAAAGCAGGTTAACTTTAAACCCTTGGTTACAAATTCCTGAGCCCCATCCCGAGGGGAAGGCTGTCAGTGCTGGGGAGAAGCGCCACCCCAGGGGCTTTCTGCCTCAAGAGCTGTGAAGGGCCTTGGAAATGAAGTTCAACTCTTTTGCAGATCCAAAATCTGAGTGGAGAAGGGAGTCCTTGAGACGCAGAGATCCAGGCAGCTTCTAATTTGAAACAACAGGAGTCTTAGGAAGGTTCCAAACTTAAAAATACCCTCAGATGAGGTCCTGCCACAGTTTCCAAGCCTCAGCTCTGTGGGGACTGAACTCCTCTCATGGTTATGGGGGAAGGGTGCTCTGCTCCGGAGCCATGAATGCACCTTCTTGTCCCCACGGAAAGGCCTATAAAAACCATCTCTTTGTTTGAATAAGATCCCTGTGCTGAGCAGCTCAGAGGGGGTTTTATTTTATCCTAACCCCCTTTCCGCTTGGTTTGAAGGTTCGCTCCTGTGTGGAGAGCTTTTGAACAGACTCTGTGTGGGGATTAAATGCAATTTCCTCTTTGCTGTTCTTCACTCCCCACCCCCAGCCCCATCCTTTGCCATGTTTTCCTTGGCAAATCTTCTGACACTTCACTGGAGCTACCGTGTCTTTGGCGTCCTGATACTGCACGAGTGTTTCGGCTCCCGTGCTCCTGGCTGCCCTCCTTGGGAACAGGACACGATGATTTGCACAAACACCCCTTTACGTGCTGTCAGTGCAACACATCCTTGCTGGGGGGTCAGAGAGTGAGAGTCCAGTGCTGCTCCTTCTCCGAAGCTGGGAGGTGCTGGGACAGGCTGGGGTTGCTCTGGGCAGTCATCGCTTGCAGACTGGTTTGCTGCAGGACAAGACGTATGGATGGGTCAAACCTTTTTCTCCTTTTGCCTCTGCCTTTCCTGAGCTCTCTTCCTTGCAAAGCAGTTAGCTTGGATGGGCACACATGGGAGGTAGCTGCCCTATGGCCATCGTAATCCCAGAGCAACCTCGCAGCCTGTCACCAAGATTCGTTTGTTTGCCAGCTCCAGGCACCTTAAGTTCATTTGTTTGTCAGGTTCTTCTGCACCCTCCTCACTCATGGTGGGGCTCGAAGAGCTGTCAGTTTTCTTCTCCCTTGCTCCGGCTGTGTCAGCCACAGTGCTGCGCTGTACCCAGCATTGCTGCTTTTCCTGCCAGAGGGCCGTGCCAAGGGAATACCTCCTGGCCCTGCAGCTGCATGCAGCACAAACCACTGCTGGACCCCTGTGCTGTTGGGCATCATTGCAGCAGAGCCTGCAAGGTGCGTGCTGGCCCTCTGCAAGCAGCGGAGCTGGTGATGCCAACCTGTCCTTTGGACCCCCTTGCAAACTGAAGGGAAGGTGTTTGTGTGGAAGAAGGAAAGAAAAAGTCAAAATGAGGGATGCAATGGGAAGTGCTTCATACTGACTTGCCATCAGTAAACAGCTTGTCTCCATGTCTGTGGTTCCTTCTTCGTAGGGTGATCCTGGCCAGTTGGGAGTCCCTGGAGAGCAAGGCCTCATTGGTCAAAGGGTAAGTATGGTCACCTTCTAGTAAGACCTCTCTGTTGTCCCGGTTCCCCAGAGGCTCTGTTCCCTGTTCACCCACAGCCTGGGCACACAGACCCTGCTCTGGGCATCCCCTAACCCTTATAGCCCTTGTTTCTTCTGCGGGTGGTGGAAACACCTTCCTCGAAGAACCTGTCAGCTTGAGCTCACCAGCTTACAGGAGCCTCTCCAATGCTACAGTGCTGCTTTGCACAGTGCTATGACAACCTCGTGTATGAAAGGGGCAGTGTGGGAACAGACCCGTCCTGTTCCCCGGCCGGGACAGTGCCGTCCACACGGGGCAGGGAGATGCTGGAGCAGAAGGCGGGCATTAAGCAGGGGAACACTGGCTACACTATGCACACGTGGGAGGGAGCCAGGGACGGGATGAATGCATGGATTGAAGCCGGCAGTGGCTCTTGTCCCTTCTCGGGACTAAGGTCAGTTGTTGGAGCAGGATGGAGAAGCCCCAGGTTACATGAATACAGACTGAGCCCTCTTTTCAACCCAGGGAAGGAGGTCTTCCTGCAGGCCAGCAGCGGGGTCCGTGGAGGAGAAACTATGGCTCAGAATAAAGCAAGAGGATGAACTCCTGCTCTTGCTCTGGGAAGAGCTCATTCAGCATTAGGTTATGAGACAGGACACATCTCAGTGCAGGGCTGGGCTCCTGTCGCTGCAGCCTGACTCACTGCTGCGAGTCAGCTGCCAACACCATGGGAAAAAAGCGTATTTGGGAACAGCCTGATGGTGCTTGCTTGCTTGTCTTGCAGGGAGAATCGGGGCTGGAAGGGGACAGCGGACCACCCGGGCCAGATGGTGTGAAGGTAAACTTCACTCTTGTGTCATTTCAGCTCTCACATGCATCCCCGTGCACTCAGGCCCCCGTGGTTCCTGGGACCACCTTGAAGCCAAGGGAGTTATTGGGTCCTCTGTGCAATAAGCCTCTGCCCTGCTCCCTCTAAGGATTTTTTCTGCAAGCGCACATAATGGACACCTCCTGTTTCACTCCTCTACCCACATTTTTGGCATCTGATCAGATCTCCAAAAAGGTCAAGTTCTTCAAAATCTAGTTTCCAACAATTTGTCTGTTTTATTTGAGTCTTTACAGATTAAATTTCCAACTAATCAGGAATTCCTGGGCCTGGCAGGGGAAATCAAGAATTGTCCATCACTCTCCCCTGCACCACTGACCAGAACATTGTTTGCAAGTAAAGAAAACAGATCCCCTTCCTCTTGGCAAAGCCCCAGGTGCTCGCTCAGGGCTTGCACTGTGCTCTATAGCTTCTGTGAGCTTGCTACCTTGCCTTTGGAACAGGACTTTGATTTCTGTCCCTGCACAGCCGGCCTTTCCAAACAGGCCAACAGTTTTGTTCCATGGAAAGAAAAAGCAGCCGGTCCCACAACAATGCAGTTTATTGCTTCATTCTAGTAAAACTATTTGCCATGTGTCTCTACTTCTGCTTATCTCTGAATGTTGGACCAAAAGACTCTTCCTTAAAGACAGTCAAGACTTCTGTATTCTCTTGCTGCCACTAACCGTCCTCAAGAGCTCTTGAACCAAACCAGATCTTTTCAACCTGAATGTGTCTCTGGACAGCAGAAGAGCCGCTGCTTGCTGCAGGAGCATTTGTTTAACCAGAAGAGTTGTTGCTGTGCTCTCACTAACGCAGGTGCAAACGGAAAACAGCTCTGTACGGGCTGGTTGGTTGCAGAAGTGTAGGTGCTGCTGTCAGTACAGCATTGGCCTCATTGATTGTCTCCATAAAATTTTTTGCCATCAATTATAAGAATGGGATTTGACATGATACCTACTGCTCGGACCACAAATCCTTCACGGGGGCAAGATGACACTGTTTCGCAGAGTGTTTATTTGAGCCCTGGGCTGATTGCCATTTGGCAGCAAGAGCCAAGCGACCGCTCCAGACAAACCCATCCTATTAAAAATCTTTCAGCATCCCGAGCTCAGGGCTTCTGGGTGAGGCAAGGGAGACTTTCAGATCTTGTCTGCCTGTCTCATTCACGTGGGAGGTTCAGGCCTTATTGCAGGAGAGGCAAAGGGGTTCAGATTACCCTGTGTAATGGGGGAGTTCCTTCTCCTCCAGCCAAGAGACTTGAAAAAAAAGAAACCTGGTTTTGCTCATTTTGTTAAATGTCAAGTGTATTATGACTCATGCTCATTCATCCTTTTGCTTGCAGGCTCTCTTCCTCTCAGACTCCTGAAATATTAATTATGTGGTGGGTTTTTTCCTTGCGAGAGCCACGTACAGTGACCCATGTGTTGTGTGGGTATGAAAAGCTCCCATCCTCCTCTCTTCCACAGGGTGACAAAGGAGAGCAAGGTCTGGAAGGAGAGAAAGGAGAAAAAGGCAACGAAGGACTGAAGGGAAAAGAAGGGCCTCCTGGATATCCCGGCATCACAGGTGTCCGAGTGAGTCTGCAAAACCAGCCCGCTTGACCCCGTAGCTGGTCCATGGGTTTCCTGGAGGGACTAGTGCTCTCCTCCCCGAGCTGCACGGGCAGCCCTCTGTGTATCTCAGATCCCCAGGGTACAGGTATTGGCTCGGCACAGCTCCTGCGCTATGGTTTCCTATGGCGATAGGGCCACCTGCACTCTGGTTTCCAAATCAGCAGTTGCATCTTACCCCAAAAGGATCAGCAGAGTGCTGCATGCTCTTGTGTAAATCCCTGCATGAAAGATGACTTTACCTTCCCAATGGCTGCGGCCTGAGCCCAGATGTGCAGCATGTGCCCCCCAGCTCAGGCGTCGGGGCACAGCTGGCGCACGCTGAGCTCTGGGCTGCAAAAGGCAAACCAGCTCTTCTGAAGAGATGAGATCCTTTTGCAACCAGAGGACAAAAGAAAGTTTGCAGTCTTGTGTCTGGGAGGCTGGATTGTGTTTGAATCCTAGTAAGAAATAAATAGGCTTTTTCTTTTTTTTTTTCCTCTTTTTTTTCTTTTTTTTTTTTTTTAGTCAATAGAGCCATTCCTGTAGACATTAATACTACTGTAACAGGGCATGCCATGTTGCAGCAGAACACCTGGGGGCAGATTGAGAGGGAGATGCAGGCAGTGAACCAGGACACTGCTTAGGGCAGGAGGTCATTTGAGATGGGACTTGTTGCAAATGTTGTCATAAAGTATTTTTGTGAAAGACTACATCCAGGAGACAGTTTGGTCTTTCAGTCGGGGTACCCACTTGAGATATGGATCACTTCTCTGGTCTGCCATAGGCTTTGAGACACTGTGCCTCTCTACTGCAGCTGTAAAACGGACCACCTCGCAGGGTATTAGAGAGGGATGTGCAGAGGCTGTGAGGAGCTGAGTTTCCCCTGGCTGCCACAGCTGGCCTTGGCCTGGAGTTTGGCAATGGCCAGCTTTTGCCTTCTCTCACTTCTGTTTGATGATTACTTGCTTACTTCTGGTTTTCCCTTCTAAGGTTTTCCCCTTAAATATAGAAAACAAATAGAAGAAATTAGCAGGAAATTATTCCTGAATGCTCAATGAATATCCTAGGCATGTCTGGTTCACTTGGAGGTCTGATCTCAGTGTCACAGAAAGAAAAAATTATTCTGGCTCGGAGATGAGAGCTGCTGGGGCCAGAGGAGTCGGGCAGGGTCTGGCCTGGGGCTCCTTCGCTGGTGCCAGATGGAGGATCGCTCTGCCTAGTGCCCCAGTGGGCTGCTCTGCAAGCCAAGTCAGGCCCTTCTGCTTGAAACGTGGAGTTTATCAACATGACGATGTGATTTGTTCGTTGTAGTTATTGTTGTGGATCAAAGTTGTTAGAAGCGTGGGCTCGCAAGGGTCTTTCTGCGAAGCGATGCCCAGTTGAGTCGGGATGCGGTCAGCCTGGCCGGAGCGGCCGTGCTCACCTATAGCACCAGTCTTGTTCCTCGTGCAGCCGGAGGACATGCTGGCTCCCACCCCACACATGTCCAGGAGGCACACGAGCAGATCCGGCATGTCAGAAGGAACGAGTAGCCCAAGTTTAACCAAGTTTGATGGCAGCTCTAAAATCCCTGCCCAGGATGGGTGGGAGGCAGCAGGGCAGGCAGGTACCTCTGAGTGCTGGGTGGATGCTCGATGTTGAAGGATGTTGTTTTTCCCTTTGGTGACATTGTGGCTGGCTAAAAGGAGGGCAGGGAGAAGGGTGTGAGGGGATGGAAGCAGCAAAGGGTCTGGATTTATGTTATTTTTGGGCTGAGGTTGGGATTTGAGCACTGACTCAACTAGAAAGTGGAAACATTGGCTTAATATTGCGGTGCAGTACCATAAATGTGCAGAATAAGGCTGTAGTCCTGCCCCAAATAAGGCCATCCTCAGCCACAGCCCCCTGCATACATAGGGACTGGGACCATACCATGGGCAAGGGGTGGTCCCCAATGTCCCCGCTCCCTCCCAGCTGCAGGCCGGCTGGCACAGCTGGACAGTCACCCTCAGCGCCCAGCCCTCCGTGTGCTCTACTTCTGGCTGCTTCACGTGTTTATATTGTGCGTGTTTTAAGAACCAATAAAAATACTAAAATCATGCAAAAGCCATATTAAGTTATAAAGTATAAAATATAGATTCTCTCAGACTCTGTTCCTGCTGTTTGCCAGCATGACCCTGGGAACATGATGCCTTTTTCTGGTTTATTTAAAAAAAAAAAAGTCAATAGAGCCAAGATTCCTGCTCATAATCACTCCCTTTTGTTTTGCTTTTTTTTAACTGCAGAGTGCTATATTTCCATCTACTATTTTAATATGCTCCTTTGTATATCCTTGTGTATAAACTCAAGCAGACTTTGAGACCCGCATAGGCTCCAGAGAGCACTGCCTCCCCTGCCAAACGCCTGGCCATTATCTAATATATAGGCTGGTGTTTCTGTACTTGCTGAGGTAATTTAAAGATGGAAGTCCTCTGATAGAAGTACAAATAATTTTTCTCTTCCCATTTTTATTTTGAGACTTTTATCCTACCTTCCCATGGAGAAAATGTACAAATATTAGAGGGATCTCCCTTAGATTTCTGCAAAGATAAAGTTTACAGCTCAGAGATGCAAACCACTAGAGATGACTGCAACCCCCTCCTTTTCCACTGAGGATTGGAAGCTGGAATATCAAGTCAACCCATCCTCTGCAAGACATGCCACAAAAGCCACCGCAGGCACAGCCTGCCACAAACGCGTACAATGGACAAAGGTTTTTAAGGCTGCTGGACAAAGGTAACAAAAATCTTCTCAGGGAAAAATCATAGAATCATAGAATGGTTTAGGTTGGAAAGGACCTTGAAGATCATGGAGTTCCAACTCCCCTGACATAGGCAGGGACACCTCCCACTAGACCAGGTTGCCCAAGGCCACGTCCAGCCTGGTCTTGAACACCTCCAGGGATGGGGCCTCAACAACCTCTCTGGGCAACCTGTTCCAGTGCCTCACCACCCTTAAAGTGAAAAACTTCTTCCTAAAAATCCTGAAGGTATTCACCCAAGGGCAGATGGCAAGGTTGCACGGTGACAAACTCCTGTCCAGGATTTGTAGGGTGGCATGAAAATTGCCTGGGGAAGGTGTGGAGGCACTTGCATTGCAGGGAGGAGGCATGTTGGGTTTGGGTGTGCTGCAGATACTGTGTGTTTGCGTTACACATGTTGCATATGATTTTAATACATCTAATGTTATGATGTTACGCTGCCCAATACTCAGTTTAGATGGTTTCAAAGAGAACTTCATCTTTAGCTATTGCATCTTCATTTGGTCTCTCCTGGCATGACATCCAGGAGTCCTTACATCCGTGCTTCACTGCATTCCTGCCTGGACCCACTGACTTTTCCCTGGGATAAAGATGTTTGCTTGTGCTCCAACATTGTTGGGATGTCCTGCTTATCTACAAAGGGAACAGGGGAGATGTTCATGCTTCTGTGACGTTAGTGGGAGAGATGCACACACAAGGATCTGTCTACTTACCTGTGCCAACAAACTGACCTCCATCTGGGAGTGTGTAGCTCACCTTCTGCTTCTGGAAGAGATTCATATTAGTGTGAGGAAGCTGATGCCGATCTGCAGTTGTGGACATAGAGACAAGCTTCTCCTACGCCTTGGCTTGGCCCTGTTTTGCACTCTGCCTCGGCACTAGAGGGGACCCACAAAGACATGTCCTATAGCAACAGTGGCAGCCTCTGGAAAAAAAAACTTTTCATCACAAGTCCCTGCAGCTACATCGCTTCTTGAAGATTTTTCCTTAACACCAGTGACATGTTTAGTCTTAATCTCTATTTTGCTTATGTCTAAAGGAACATGACACTTCAGTGTCAAGTGTCCTCTTGACAGACGTAGGAAATGAGGCGCCTGATTGCTCTGAAATGATCTGGCTTTATTGCTTGTACGTTTTCAGCCCACTTTGCACACACTGGCCTGAGGCAAAGGCCTGGTGCTGGCAGCGCCCCGTGTAGCCGCAGAGCAGGTAGAAGCTGGGGAACTTGGCAGGGCACGTACAAGCTCGCACACCACGTGGCAACGGGCCAGCACAAGCGATGGAAAGAGGTTGGCAGTTCTTCGGTCTGCACAGGCATAGAGCTCCGTGGGAGGCGGCAGATGAAGGGATGTGCTGGAGCACCTTCACAGGTGCTAAGGCTGGAGGAAGCATAAAGGGTCTGGGCTGCCCTTCTGGGGCATGCAGAAGAGAAATGTTCACCCAGCGATTGATCCCTGCAGCAGGGACACATCTGGCTTTACTGAGCAAGGTTTTATTTTCCAGAAAGCCATCCCGATGCTGATACAACATTACCAACTGAGCACAACCAACTTCCCTTGGTGCTCGAGAAACATTTTTCAAAGATCATTAGCTATAACTTGGCTCAGCCATTTCCACTACTAACATATCTGAAAACCGGTTTCCACTGTGGTTTTAAATCTCAAACAAAAGCAGCAGGGAGGCCCCAGCCGAGTCTCCAGGGGTAGCTTGTACATGTTTCAAAGCCAGTGGATTTCAGCAAACAAACCTGGCAACTGAGATGGTCCATGAGTCTCACAGCTGTGGCTGGCAGGACTCGAGGCAGCTGGAGCTGAGATACATGAGTATCCTCTATCTTTTGGTCACTTGGTCCAAGTTCACACTGCTCCATTCAATTCCAGTTCTTGCTCAGCAGAGGGGTGGGCCAGTTGTCCCTGTGGTCCTAAGAGAGAAACCAGACCACCTGAAACACTAACACACATCTGAGTGCAAGATCTGCTTGAGATTTCAAAAATTGCATCAGAGATGTGCACCTTTCCTAAGCTGCTGTCTCACATTATCTCCTCCCAGTGGTTTCCATCTTCCTCTAATACAAACTTCTTGCCCTCTCTTGACCTTGACTCTCTTTTGGACTAGGCCATTTGACCTCTGGTTGGCTTGTCTGAGCAGTGAGCAGCTGACAATCTCTTTCCCTGGCAGAGCACCAGGGACAGTTTGGGCACCTCCATTCAGAGAGACTGGCTGGAGATGCAGATCCTGGGGTCAACAGTGTGGGGAGTGAGAGCAGGAGTTGTTCGCTGGAGATCCAGACTCTCTATATGGGCAAGGCCGGACAACGATATGTCTCTGCAGTTCGTGGGGAGACTGGAAGATACGACGGCCCGTCAAACCCTGGCAAGGCACGCATCAGCAATGCAAGTGTCATGGTGTAGTTAGCCAAAATAAAACGCTAATTTATTTGCCGACCTGTCATCGTATGAGGGGATAGTGCCACGGAGCCTGAAATATCTAAACAACGTTGTTGGAGAGTAATGTATGTTTAGAAAGAATCCAGCTGCCAGGCGACCCTGCTCTTTGCAGCAGAGGATGATAAGAGTCAAAGGTTGAAGTCACTGGTATGCAACCATCAACACATGCAAGTGGTCCCTGAGAGTAAAACTCCCCAAAGTGCTCCTCTCTGCTGCTTCTCTTCTCCACCTACAGAAAATACGGCATTTCAGCCCTTCCCTTGGAGGACAACCGATCCGCCGGTGGCTGTGCGAAAGGCCCAAGCCAGTTGGCAGGAGGGAGGTGGTGGGTTTCCAGCTGCTCTCCGTAGCCATGCACTGTGGTTTTCGTAATGTGCTGGTTGTCATACAAGGCAGACATCTGATAGCGAGGTTTTTACAGTTCCAGGAAAGCATTGGAGAGCCTGTAGGTAATGAAATACAACATGCTCTGAAACAAGAAAATCCCTCGTTGTTCAGCAAAACTAGGAGCCGAGTTCTTTTCTTTTTCCACTTCCTTTTTAACCTGAAATCTTATCTGCAGTGTCATTCAAGCCACGTCAGGACTCGGAAAGCGTTCAGCCAGACGCTCCAATGGTATAAATCGCCATAAACAATTACATCAGAGAAGATCTGGCTGCATGTGCCGGCCCTGCTGCGTGGTGCAGATGTGCACCAGCGGACCAAAAGAGCTCTTAGGGCTGGTAAATCCCTTTGCTCTGATGTGACAAGATCCAAAGTGCTTTTGTTTGCTCTCCAAGAGGGTAGAGTGACGGCGCTGGGCTGGGGTGGAGATCTGAGAAGGTTTTTTGAGGGAACTCATACTGCTTTGAAAAGGATAAAGCTACTATCCAGCCCAGTACAGAGCACTGGGTGAACTCGTGGCTCTTGGCTCCAGTGCTGTGGCCTCAGCCACGTCGCTCCCCAGAGCGGCAGCAACTCCATGCGCACAGCGTTGGATGGTGTCCTGAGGACAGCATCCTTCCCATCATGTTCTTGTTTCTCCATCATCTATAGGCTA
Source organism: Anarhynchus alexandrinus (assembly GCA_008711295.1). NCBI lineage: Eukaryota > Metazoa > Chordata > Aves > Charadriiformes > Charadriidae > Anarhynchus > Anarhynchus alexandrinus. Next base: position 295,949 of record VUYV01000038.1, read on the forward strand.
CAATCCTGAAGTGGAAGGAGAACTTGCTGGCCAGGATAGACCTTCTGCTCTGAGCTAGCAGAGTCACTCCAGAAACGGCCCGCTGTGGTCACAGCTGAGATGGGGCTGGTGTCTGGGCTCTGTAAGGCCAGGGTAGGGCAGGAGCTCGTTCTCATCCGACACGCTGCTCTATTACCAAGTTGTCCAAACATCACTTACAGCAGAATTTGTCCCAGAGTGGTTTTTTGCTCTTTGTTCTTTTCTGTTTCCTGCCATTGAAAACACGATTCAAAGATTTTCTGCAACAAAGCGCCTCGTTCTGCTGTCGCTGAATCCAGCCATTCACTCCGAACACATGAGCTCAGCGACAGCTGGCAGCGCCACATCAGTTACATGGCATTCGGCTCCCTGAAAACACTGAGGCTGCCGAAGGACAATCCTGGAGTCACTTCTGGTTTTAATCTCTGCTGTCCATGCTTTTTTTGATAATGTGCTGAGCTGTTTTTTCCTGGAAAAGCTGTTTTTCGTGCCCTGGTCTACAGGCTGTCTGTGGAGCTCTTACTTGAAAGAAGTTTCTTAAAATCCCTCAACTGGAGGGCGTGGGGTTACCCTCCGACTGCGCAATGGAAGGAATGGAGAATACTGGGCTCAGCGTGCGGGGGAGGGCTGTGGCAGCCCCAGCAGTGTGTCAGTGGTAACAGCGAGCTCTTCGCACCCTTAATCTAGGAAATTAATACTACTCCTAATCTTGCCCTTGAGTGATGTGTTAGCAGTAGAGGCACAAAGTAGTAAAGTGACTTGCCCGGGGTGATGCAGGAGGTGGGTCGGTGGCAGAGGCAGAAGAGAACCGGGAGCTCCTCAGCCCCATTCCCGTGCCCTGTGCTGTGCCTCGGGACGGGCTGTGTTGGCCCACGGGCCTGAAACATCCCCGCAGATGTCTCCATGGGACAGCTCTGCTTGTCAGAGGGCATGGCCCCTTCGCTGCAGACCTGAATGCCTTCTGGGCTTGTGCATGATCCACATCCCAAGACACAGCTACCCCTTCCACACGGGAGGAGGGGACACAACAGGACATACTTTTCCTGCCCTGCAGCCTGTCCTTTCCAGTAGCTGCTACATCAGTGGGGCCAGTTCCTATACTAGAGTCCAGTTTCCATAGCTGAAGGTGCTTGCGTGCTCGGCCATGCGGTGTGATTGTGTAGCAGTCTTGGAGTATCGTTATTTGTGTGGACCAGTATTCAGCAAAGCCATAAGCAGGTATTTGCCTTGCATCAAAAATTAAAGGGGAATAAAGTTGCTCAGGAATGTCGTCAAACGTGCTTAAGCTCTTTGCTTTGCTTAGAGCAAAGCCGGAGTGAGGGCGAGTGCCTCTGCAGAGCCGCACTCCACAGGTCACTCTCCTTCCCCTTCTAGAAGCGATGTTGGCATCCCTGGGCATCTCTGCCCTTAGCTGCAATCAGCTTCTCCTTCTTTTGCTTCAATAATCAGTGCATCGCTGATGGTCCCAGCCTCTTCTGTGGAAGTCTGAACATCCCATTTTATGGAGAGGTACATGCTGGATTTTGCTGTTTGGGAGATTTTATTGTGTGGATTTTTTTTTTCCCCCTTGTCTACTATTCTGGTATCTGTGACTCAGCCCACCAAATCCATTGAAAGTTTTGGAGTGGACCAGGGTTGCCTGTGAGCCCTGGGAATCCTGCAGGGAATCACAGAGCTCTCCCAGTCCCCAGGGAACCGCTTCTTGCCGCGACTGAGGTTGCTCTCCTGCAGCCGAGGGGCCGTTCACCCTTGCAGTGAAGTCGGCCAGCTCTGCCTGGTCTCTCTGCTGCTCGGGAAGGCAGGCTGATCCCAGCTGGTCTTCGTTTAGAGTTAATAGGAGTAGAAATGAGCCAGAATTTGAAATAAATCCCATTGACTTGGCATGGTTTCTTTCCTGACTCAGACGAAGGAGACGCACTTTTTGTGCAGTTACTCCAAGATTCCCCTCCTTATTGCAAGAGAGGATTTCATTCCCCTCCTCTTCCACAACCCCAGGGCATCTGTGTCCTTCAAAAGGAAGATATTAACCCTTAGTGTTTGGGAGAGGAAACAAAGAGCACGAGTAGTGGTCAGTAGTGTAAATCAGAGTTATACTGCCCAAGTGCTCTTTCTGTTCCTTTTTTCCCCAGTTGTCAGCTTCCAGCACTGGCTAATTCTTTGGAGCATTTTGGTGTCACCATGTATGAAAGCTTCACAGCTCAGTGGGGATGAGGGCTTGCACTTTTCCTGCACTTCCCACCCACCCATCAAGCCTTTCGGCGGCACTTTTGTCTCCTGTGCTTCCTTAGAGATGAGGAAATAGAGGCAAAGAGGGGGAAAAAAGGGGATTTTCCCCAAAACAACGAACTAGTGGCAGTTCACGGCTATCAGACCAAACCAGACCAGCTCAGAGCACACAGCGCTGTTCTGTACATGATTTGCTTTGCTGCCTTACACTGTGACCGCTTAGAAAACCCAAGTTAAATAGACCTCCTCATCCACAAAACCAAAAGTGGCATGTTTCAGACCAACATCTGCACACAGATAAGAACTTGTACTAAAGCAGAGAGTTTGGGATACAAGATTCTGGTTTGGATTCCGCATTTTAAGCTGAGGAACACAGATGAAAGGAAAGTCGTAGTGACGCTAGCTGTAGTCTTTCCATCCAAGATCTTTTTATAGGATTTCCCCATCTCGCTTTTTCTTTGAGTTCAGCCAGCCAGCTCTACCTGCACTCACCACTCGGGTTTCCACACGCAGGCCAAGAGCCCATTACTTCCCAGTGATCCCAGTGAAGCCCTCTGAACCTCACAGTACAATCAGGTCTTTCTTCTCGAGAACAGTTGAGTCTTTCTTCTTTCCCCATACTCATTCAGGAGCTGCTGCCCTGTCTCCTCCCCTTCCAAACTACTGCTAGGCAGAGTGATTATGAAATGTGTTTCTTATAAATCTGAAACATTTATGTCTTCAAATGCCCGGCCCCAATAATCCCACTAATTTCCTGAGTGCTTGTGAACTGTCCTCCATGGGGGGAGGCTTCTCTCGATCAAAGTTTATTAAGTAGAGGTTCTCATATGGAGACATTGCTGAGCGGTAGGAAATGATATGGGGCTTTTTCATTTCCCTTTAAATGAGCTCGCTGGCTGGGCCCTGAACAATATGGGCATGGTCATCCTATGTTTCATGCTTCCTACCTTTATTGCTGCTTTAGCTTTTCTGCCCTTTCTACGTCCAGTGCCTCAAACTATCACCATCTTTTCCATCGCCATTGGCACTTTCTTTTCTTTACTCAGTAGCTGCCTTCTGGTGGTCCTATTTCTTCCTGCCTCATTTTTGATAGGGAAGAGTGACCTCAGACCTTCGCTCAATGACACCCAAAAAAATTTGAAAATATGCTCCTGCTCCACAACAGTCTTGAGTAATCCTGAACCTTCCTGAGACAGGTTTGGGAAGCTGTCTCATCAGTACTGTGCCCTCGTAGAGTTTCCCTCCTGTGCCGTGCTGTAAGTCCACAAGCAAAGCAGAAACCTACCTGTCCTCTGAAGTGCCAAGAGCCATAGTGCCCCTTGAGTCAAACCAGGACGGTGAGTCACGTCTCGGTAACCACTTCCCCAGATCTAGTGCGTGGAGCAGAGCATCACTGAATGTGGGGGAAGTTTGGGTCTGGATATTAACACTGTTTGTTGTTTGGCTCCGTTTGGGGCATATCTCTCTGCAGTTCATTCAACTTCCTTATTTTGTTTTTCTGGATGTTGTTGTCGTAACATAGGTTTCAACTGTTGATGTCTTGAGAATTTAAAGCTGGGCTGCTCATCTATTTGCTCCCAATAAACATTACTGCTGTGCCATGCAAGAGACCTGACTTTGCTTCCAAGGCCATCAGCAGCTGAAAGCTTCTTTTTTCCTTAAAAATTAATGAATTTGCATCGGAAAATAAACCATCCAGCTTTTTCCTTAGGGGACTATCTAAGGCCATACTAAAAAAACCTTATAAAATTGGGTCCTTACTGAAGCTGGCAATGAAATTTTAAACATGTTAGACCTAATATGATTGGTTTTTTGCTTTCCTTGGATATTTTGTCATACCTGAAGGCACATGACTTTGTAAAACCGCTGCTTTCCACTGTTCCTGGTCACAAGTACCATCATCATCTGGAGGTATTGATACGCTTCTCTGTGAAGAGTGCAGTATATAAAGAGAAATCATGATTTAAAAATAATCCTGCTCACGGAAGAAGCTTGGAAAAAAAATTTGTTTTCTCAGCAAACCAGTAACCCAAAGCATACAACAAAATGTGTACAAACCCCGGGAATAAAAGCATCAAGTGTTTAGTGCCTTGGCACACTAACCCAACTGATTTGAATCCAGCAAAAAGAACTTGGAATTAATTATTCTTATGTATAGGCTTTTGTACATTTTCTGCCTCTCAGTGCCATCTCTGCTAAAGAGAGTAGGAACCTTAGGAACTTCCCACTGCAGTGAAAGAGGTACCAAAAGATGCTAGGCTCCTGATGGACTTCAGAGACCCTGGATGAAGTTACAATCTCACTGAATTTTATTTTTATCCTTTTTCCCCCTCCCCATTCTGGCCCTGATTTTTCCATCCCTGGACAGATGAGTCAGAAGAATGGAGAGAAAAAGAATCTGACCTTTTTTGAAGGCTACTAAAGTTGTTGCTGGGCTTGTTATTGCTTGTGTAATGTGCGGCATGTGACAGCGTGGTGATTTCTGGGAACTGTGCGAACAACTACGTATGTGCCCTGTGAATGTCTGGGATTGCAACAAACGGCAACCACATCTGGAACATCACAAGTAGAGATATCGCATATCTGGGAACCCCAGACAAGTGTTGAACTGCCTCTAAATTCATCCAGGCAAAATTCCTGCGCAGTTGGAGAAAGCACATCCAGGAAAATCAGACATATGGTAGGCTTCCCGCTCACCAGCAGAGCTCTGCTGGCCAAAGTCCTAGAAAGCATGCTGGTAGAGCACAGAAATATCCTTTGCTGATAGAGCTTACTCCGTTCAAGGAGGTGACTCAGGCTGCAAGATCCAAGCCACGTCTTTGCTGATGGTGTCGCCAGCACGGTTTGACCCATTTATTTATACCAGCAAAGCTTTTAACCGGCAGACGAGAGCTCACAACAGTGAGGGAGGCTCAAAGGAAGATCTCCGTGGTTTACTGCAAGTGACAGCTGGTCTCACTATCACTGACAAGAGCTGGAGATGCTGCCAATTTTTTTTTCTCCGGCAATGAAGAAAGAGCCGCACCCCAGCTGGAGGAGGACCCAGGAGAGCCTTCTGGAGTAGATGAACATCCCTACTCAATGAGCCCAATGCGTCATAAGGGGAAAAGCTGGTACAGGCAGTTTATCAGAGCCCGTATCTGTATTCAGACTCCACCAACAGGGAAAGACAAGCTGAAGGAACCCAGAGAAAGTTGAGACCCTGTTGCAACAAGGCACACACTTCTGTGGGTCCAGTTTATTTTTGTGAGTGGGGTTTGGACTGTCAAAGTTGGGATTATGCTTTGTTTTTTTCCCTCTCCCAGATGACTCTAACCCTATATCTATACTTTGTGATTGTGGGTACAAGCATCAACTTGAATGATGGCAGATTTTAGTATTGTGGCAATTTTGTTTCTCAGATGAGAAGATTTAAGGCCTCAACCTGTTTTCTCAAAAAGCAAAGATGTTTCCCAGTTGCAGGGTAGAAGCAAGTTTCAGTCATTGCTTCCATGGGAGATGTATCCAGGTGAGGGGAACCAGGCTGTACTTCAAACTCTTCTGAATTAGCTGTGAGATCCCCGTGACCTCCCCTGTGAATGGGGTCCATCTGCCCTGCACAGTGATAAAAGGGTACATCTCATCAATGCACTGGTGTCTGCATTTTTTTACAGACAGTGCAACACACCCTCATCCCAGGGATGGAGCCGTAACATGGAAGTATTTGTTTCAAGAGCTGTTACAGCACAGCAATTCAGGTGCACAGCTGAGTGTGCAAAATGACTCTGCTGGAGAAGATCAAAGGTTTGGCCATCACTGGGGCCAGGAACAGATTTAGCTTAGAACAAGCTTTCTCCCATTTGCAAGAAACATCTATTGCCCATGCTTCCAACAGATCTTAGTGCATAGTCCAGGGAGACTGATGGAAAAACACTATGCAACTAATTAGAAATCCCGGTTGTGTCTTTATTTGTTCACGTGTTGTTTTGACAGTAAACTTTTGTGACTGATTCCGCTATTCAGTCTCCAAATTTTCAAGCCGCTAAGCAGCACGGTATTGCTGCAGAACAGACCCCAAGAGCATTATTGCTGCTTCTCTACACGTATCATGACATGGGGAAGTTGAGGGACCTGGTACCAGGTCCAGTGGTGAGCTAGCTGCAGAGCTGGATGGGGATGGCCTTTTCCCAGGCCGATGCTTTCATTGGTGAGGATTTCTCTGTACTCCTGTCAAAAGTGTAAATCACATGGGTGACGCTGGACGCTTGGCACCCACAATTCATCGTGTAGTGCGGCTGCTCAGTGTCTGTGGGAAAATAATTCTAAAAGTGATCTCTTGGAAAGTGGCAGCAAAAAATAGCAAACAAAAAGCCCGAGAAGTATGGAAGAGACAACAGAACGGGACTTGTGCACTCCTCGGCAGGGACCTGGCCTTTGTGAAGCTCTAATAGTGTTGGCAAGGTGGGCTCTTGAAATGTTTGACTTAGGGAAAATGGAGCTATTCCCTTTGGGGCAGTGAAGAACTGGCGCAATTCTTTAGGGCTATAATAAGTCTGAATTGCTCCTTTGTGTTAAGAGCAGGCACTTATGAGGCCCGTGTTTCAGATCAGAGTGAAAACCTTCCGATACAGCTAGCTTTATAAGTTGCTTTTGTTCAGCTGAGACTGATACTTTTCTGCAGCCTCTACGGTGGTGAAAATTATACCTTCTTGACTGGGAGGCAGGAGAGCAGAGGGAGAGATGCCGGGCTGGTGTGCCGATGCTGTTGAAAAGTTTGTCGCAATTGCCAAAAAGCATGAATTATTTTCTTCAGTGATACTTTTGCTTCTTGCCGTCAAATCCAAAATATGTTGTCTGCCTTGCAGCCAACGGGGTCAAATGCTGAAAAAATGAGCTCCCCGGGCTCCCTAAGGAGAGTGTGCTATACTTAGATGCTCATCACAGCTAATTTCTGCTGTGTGGGTGCAAGGAGGGGCGGCAGGTTCTGCTGTGTGTGAGGCACCCACGCTCGGTGCACAAAGCAGACCAGCGTTTCTGTCCCTCGTTGCGGTGGCTCCCACCTGAAGTTTTGTGTCCCATTCCGTTTCTAGCTGCCTGATCAGTGTATTGTGATTTCAACGTGCTCTGCGTTGCAGTAATAGTAATACAAACAGAGGGCAGGGTTTTGCACCGTGAGCAGAAAGCTGTGCGTGGCAGGTCGATAAAAAATGAAACCACTGCCTGTTCTTACAAGGTAAAACCAAGGAGAATTGCTGTTGAGGCAATGGTTCCACTGCCACTATCCTAAAACCATATAAAAAGTATGGATGGCCAATTCAGGGCCGTAGCTGATGGTGAAAGATACAACTCTGTAAAGCAGCGGTGCAGAGATGGCAGCTCTGTCTGCAGACCAGGGGAAACATTTTGTGGGGGCCGGGGGAATCGTGTTTTCCACATTTCAGCCCTTTCTGTAGCAGTGGCTGGGTAAGTACCATTTTTCAGTTCAGTGGGTGCTGTCTTCAAGGAGCACTTCTGAGACCCCTCTTTTGCATCCTTGAGGACAGATGGACACATCAGATGGCAGTTTTCCATCACCCGCCTTTGATATGTGATCTGAAGATGAAAAATATCACCTTTCAGCCTTGTTGTCCTATAGTCACCTGGGCACAGAGATCTTTCCATCTTTAAGCAATGAGGTTTCCTTCTCCTCCACGTGTTGGAGCAGCTCCAGAACAAATTCAGCCATACTCAGGCTGTAGTACCTGTGAATCGTGGCCTTACCTGCATGACTTCCTAGCCTCCTTGTTGGCTCCCATGGGAATAGGACAGGATGGGTGAGGATGTTGTCAGGGTTGAGCATACCAGGGAAGTGGCCTGGGAGTGGCTGGTTGGGATGGGACTTCTTTGCTTTCCCATTCCAACAGCTTCTTTTTTTGCTCTCCTAGGGACCAGAAGGGAAACCAGGAAAACAAGGGGAAAAGGGCAAGCCTGGCCAGAAGGTAGGAACATCTCCCATTGATAACCTCTCCTCCTCTGGATCTCACTTTCTTTGCTCATCTTTGACATTTATCTGTAGAAGCAGTTTTGTCCTACATTAACGTCAGTGCTTTTGTTCTGCAGGGCAGCAAGGGCTACCAGGGGCAGCTCGGCGAGACAGGATCTCCAGGGAAGGAGGGGCCAAAAGGGAACCAAGGCCCTAAAGGATCCCGAGGTACCCTAGGACCTATGGTGAGAAGAGCTCTGCAAATGGTTGAACACAACACACAGAAACATGACGAGCAGTGGTGGGCACAGACCTGAATGAAGCAGAGAGTCCAGCAGAGGCCTCAGAGCACAGAAAGTGAAATGCTGTTAGATGGGTTTAGTTGACCAAAACAGCTTAGCACTTGCTCTGAGCAGCACAGGAGAGGCTCCATAGTGGTGGCAGTATTGGTGCCCCGTGAACCCAGCTCACGTTGCATCGTGTCAGTTCTTCCCAACTCCCCAGATGGGCTGAAATATTGGGGATTTTTCCTGAGAAAGGAGTGAGCTGATAAGCTATTTTTTGCTGAGATCTTTCCCTTTGAGACTGCACACTCATGGTAAGAGCTGCTTCCAAGTCAAACTGTGTTGTTGTAAGGAACTCTGCCTTGGACTTCTGCCCTGTTTCTACACCCACTCTTGATCTACTTATATAAAACGGTTGCAGCAAGAAGAAACATAGCATGGGAAAGGGTTTGAGTTGGGTACTGAAGGTGAGGCTTTCAGAGAGATCAACAATAGTATGGTGGAGAGGAAAGAAAGTTAATTTTTTAGGCACGTGAGAAAAATGCATTGGGACAACAGCGCTAAGTAATAAGTACCTCTTCATGCATTGCCGGCTGGTAAGGAAACTTCTTGCACTATATTTGGTAGAATGTAGTGAAAAAGCAGGAGTTATTTATGAACTGGGAATCACGGTGAAGTTTCAGAACAGTAGCAAACACGCGATGGAGTAACGGTTCCACTGATAGTGTCTTAATGCACTAAAAATTATGGCCTCCCCATATATCCTCCCTTCATATTCTTTGGCAAAGCCTCCACGGATTATTTCACAAGGAAGCAAAGCAGTATCTGAGCAGCAGTCTATTGGACTGAACATGTTTCTGTCTTGTGGAAAGGGCTCTCTTCCACACTAAATGGGATTATATGGAAAGCTTGCAATTCGCTTTAATCTGATGATCTGATTTAAACCCTTTTGTTCAGTCTGCTAAAGATGCAATAAACAGCTCTTGCAGTGCCCTCATCACAACCCAGAAAACTCCTTTCTTGGCCTCAGAACCCACACTGGAAGGTCTCCTCCCAATAGTTCAGGATTAGGTCATGCATGAGAGTGGTCTCACTGGTGGACTTCCTAGCACAAAGCTAATTTGGATATAAAGATGTCCAGAAGGGCAGATGAAGAGCACACACTATGCAGCCATTTCTGGTGGCAAATCTGAATGAGGTGGGGAACCTATTGCTACGGGGTGGCAAAGACATAGACTGGACTCCTAGCATCGCTCCCCATGTGTAGGAGATTAAAGCCAAGCGAGAGCATTTCAGATAGCTGCAGCAAAGTTCACTGGTGGCCAGGAGAACGAGTGGCCATGCTCCCATGTGGTGCTGAGCTCTGCTTTGCATAGCCCAGTGCATCCTCTTCTTGTGGGGTAATACCCACGGGCTACTCTCATCGTGCTCTCTGTGCTTGCCTCTCCAGGGTGCTCCAGGAAGGATGGGTGCTCAAGGGGAACCTGGCTTAAAGGGTTATCAGGTAAGGATTTTGTTTTCCTCCTCCAGCTTCTATCTGTTCTCAAATGCAACTAAACTGCCACTCCAGGATGCAAAATTGTTCTTAAACTATCATTTATTTCTGATCTTGAGTTCAGTTTAGTTCTTTCTGTATTCTCTATTTGAACCATCACAACTTCTCCAGATGCATTTGGTGCATCTCTGCCATGACCCGTGTGCCCCTTCAAAGCTGGGATGCACAACATGGGGCTTCTGAGATCTGGCAGGAAACCAGGGAGGACCTTCAGTCAAACAGCTCTTTCCTGTCTCCTCACATGCTCTCTGCTCTCCACAGGGACATGCAGGACCACCAGGGCCAATTGGACCACCAGGGCCAAAGGGGGAAAAGGTAAGTTCACAGAGTTTAGCCATCTTGTCTTTCATTGGCACAGAAGTTGAGCTGATGTAGAGACAATTGCCCCACTGCCATGACACCCATGCGTCTGTGCTCTGCTCCTCCACCTGAGGCAGAGGCAGAGGTGCCTCCTCTACAGCATAGCCACCTGCGTAACTCCTGCTGCAGCTTTACTTCCGCAAACCAGCGCTGGGACACCAGTGCCACTAGCACATGCTTTCCAGACACCATATGCCCTTGCGCTGGTGGCTGAGCCAGCCGGCGTGAGTTCTGGGGACGCGTTTCCTACATCCACAGAAATTCTGCTCGATCCCCAAGCCAAAAGATTTCTAACTAGTAGCTTTCTGTGATTGAGTCAGAATGACACCCTGCACAAACTAGCAGATCTTCAGCAAGCTGTCCGTCTGTGCTTAAATCAGCCCGTAGCGTGTTGTAAGTGAGGCAGAACTGGTCTCCTCTCCATTGCCCTTGTTCCATTTTCCTCATCGCCTGCCACCCCCTTACCTCTATTGTCCCCCCCACTCCTCAACCGCGCTCCCTCGCCGCAGCTGGCCTGAGTCAGAGCCCTCTTTCCACGGCGGCTTTCCCCTTGTGTTTTTCCCCTTTTGCTGAGTCAGCGCGGCCATAACCAGTTCAGGCTGGAGAAGTGACTCACGCTTTAATGGTTTCCTGTCAGCGGAGCTGGCTGCTCCGCGCTCCGAGGACGGCCCAGCTGGCGTTGGCTGTACTCGCAGTGCCGCTGGAGCCCCTCACGTGCCTTCAGGAACGGCAGCGATGCTCCCTCCCTCCCTGTGGGAAGGGAAGTGATGGTAATTGGGACTGGTCGGTTCTGGGGTCCCTATGAAGGTGAAAGATGCGTGAACTCTTTTCGCTCATTTTCTACCTCCCCATCACCGAGAGAGCTTTCGGCATTCCCTCTGCATACAGATGTGATTGCAGCTGTACGTGTGCAAGCGGGAGCTTCGTTGCTTATAAAAGGAGTTTGTGGGACGGAGATCATAGAATCATAGAACGGTTAGAGTTGAAAGGGACCTTTAAGTTCACCTAGTTCCAACCCCACTGCCATGGCCAGGGACACCAAGGGCATGTCTTTGCTGGGGCTTTGAATGTGTCCTTTCAGCTCAAGCTCCTGGGTGTCAGGACACCCAGTTCACACTGCTCTCTGTGCTCTGCCAGAAGATCCTGGTGCAGCAGTGAATCACTGTGCTGGTGGCCAGCAGTCAGTGGGGCAGGGTGAACTCTTGTGTTCCACTAAGATATTCACATGCCTCAGAAATTTTGCTCCAGGGACGAACGATGGCCATGCTGCTTTTTCTCTCGTTTCCTGCGGCTGAAGCACATCCGTGGCACAGGCACAGCTGGGGATGTTCCTGCTGCCCCACATCTCCATCACTGCCTCGCTGAATTTCCTCTCCACCCCCAGCCTTTCTAACGCTGCCCCAGCTGCTTCCTGAGCTGCACCTCTTGCTCTTCCAGACATCAGCACCATTACTCCTCAGGTGTATTCTGCCGACTGGCCGTGTGGGAAGTGGCAAGTGTTAGCCAAGCACAACCAGCCCAGGATAATAAAGCAAGAGCTCACGACCAAGCACGTTGCCAGCTGAGAGCCTGGCCAGAGGTTTCTCAGTCCCACTGTTGAAACTTGAGCACCCTGGCAAAAAGTTGTGAGTCGTGATTACCAAAAGCCAAATCAGCCATTGGCTTTACAGCAGAGTAAGAGATGTGCAGATATGTCTCTCTCTTGTTTAAATTAAGACTGCTGCTTTATTTTAAAACATTGAAAGTTGCCGTCTTGAAAGCTCCCATCATTTCAGTAGTAAGTGGTCCCAAATTATTAATCCAAAGTGTTCAGTGAAGCACTCTCCCCTTCACCAACAAAATATTCTTCTGTAAATGGACACTAGAAGAGCACTTTCTCAGAAGTAACATGGATCTTCTGTTATCAGAGCACAGCAACTCTATGTAATACCTTAACCAAGGATGATAAAATTCATTCTATACGCAAGTATCCAAGCCGAAGCCTGACAAAGACATCAAAGCATCTTATGCATCGTGCTGAGAACAGTCAGATCTGTTAATGACCATTGACAGCCAGATCTCACTCATGTCTTCCTGAAGGTCAGTGGGTCCGCAGCTCCTTGTTGGGGAGCAGCTCCAGTTGAGTGAGAAGAGCCCAGCATCGCGTGCTGAGCCTCCAGCACCATTTCCTGAAGCAGCCAGGTGCTCCACAAAAGTCTGGCATCTAAGTTTTCTTATCCATCCTTCCTTCTTATCTCCTAAGAGTTGCCTGGATCCCAGCCTAAGGATAGACAGATTCCTGCCCTCTGGACATCTGTAACCTTGCACATGCGTGCGATCATGAAAATGGAAGCCTGAATCTGAAAAATTAAGAGGAAATGAAAATACGACCATGACTGCTCTGTGAGCTTTAAACAATGTGGTAAACATAGCTGTGCTGAAGCAGGAGGATATATAATGGTGGGGAAGGTCTTCCCTTTTCCAGAGAAGAAAGCATCTTGGTGAGAGGCATTATTGTGGAATCCAGCTCCCTTGTGCCATACCAGCAAGCTACTCCGCCGCATTTAATACATTTACAGCTCCTCAAAGAGGCCTTGCTCAGAGCAGACGCCTGCACTTGGCAGCTGCTTAAAGCAGTCCAGATGGGATCCTTTTAAAAATTACAAACTGGTGTATCTCACTTTGGGACAGGAGCCAATAACAACAAGACTTCCCTTCTTCTCCATGCATTTTCCATTTGTATCCCAACATGTTTACTTTGCTGCCCTTTACTCTAACTTTTTTTCACTGCAACTTTCCAAAGAATTAGCGCAGACCTTTCATCTCCCTCTTGAGCAGCTGAGGCATCAGGAAGTCCTAGAGGAGCTCAGCCTCACAGTCCTAGAGCTGACCAGTCCTGCAGGATTTTCTCAGTCAGAAGATAAAGAACAAGGTGGGAATTAGACTCAAGGGGACTCAAAGCCACAACTCAGCTTTGGGGAGAAAGTCTGTGGGTCTTGATGCTCTTCAAGAATCCCCAGAATTATGAGCTTTCCTTGAGTTCATCACACACGTCTCATCTCCCAAATGGCGAGGTGTTCACATCCTGTTTGAGCAGAAGCATTCCGTGCCAAGACTTCTGCATAGTAACACGCATAGTGGGATTTTTTTTTCCTGAGACTTGAGAAATGGTGGCTTTGTTTCCCTTCTATCCTACATTCCTGTGATAGTGGCTAGAAAGCTAACCAGTTGCCAGGTATTCTGCTGCAGACTTCAACCAGCAAGTTCAGTAGTGCTGGAAACTGTTGGCAAAGCCTGTTAGGCATTATTTTCCTTTCTCTCTACTCTGCCACCCCAATTTCTCCATCCATATTTCTCAGTACTATATTCTCAAGCCACCCTGGTGCAGTTTCTCCCTATGTATTTCTTCTGCCATGATACCTCCCCAAAACCTCAGACAAGTATGCTGGAGTTCACCACCCAGCACACAGTCTCTTAAGGACAGTATAATCATAATCTGTGAGTATATACGAAATCCTGGCAACATTCATCCAACAAATGTTGCAGCAGCAGAGAAAGAAAATTTACTGAGATTACTGAGAAATTACCCAAGCACCCTTACCATCAGCAGCTGCCACTCAAAGAGAAGATGAGAGTAGCCCAGAGAGAAAGTCAAAGACAGTCATAAATACACCAGAAAGGGCTGATGCAAACTTTGTTGCCTATGGAAAAATTGGCTCTGCATAGCTACGGAGATTTGGATGTTTAAGGTTCTAGGAGCACCCCAAGCAATCCAAACACAGCAGCTCCACTGTGCCAGAACGCCCCAGACCTTTTCTCTCCAGTAGCTGCAACATCAAAGGAGCTCTGAGACATGTTCATCCTAAGGAGCCAGAGACTCAGCGATATAAAGTAGTCAAAAGCTGGAGGAGCGGGAATGTAGCTATCTTCTATGGGGAGCAAAGAAACAGCCATCTCTGAGCTAGACTCAAGAAAAAATAGGACACCATGACCCCAAGTGACTTATACAACTGAATTAAAAAAGGCAGTGTCTATGTTAAGTCTTGAGGGATCTCTGTCTGGATGTTTTAGAGAGACCTCAGTTATAAATAATGTGGGTGATGTTACCTACCAGCCAAACCATGAGCCCTGAGGTCTTGCTGGGGAGCATCCCATCAACGAGTGGAGCTGCTCACACAGCAAGTGTGTAAGGGGCTGACCTTCTCACCTGATCAATTGTAAGACAAGCCCACAATGGTGGCACACAACCAATGGGAGCCCATCCAGACCACCCGTGTTCCCTTGACAGCCTAGGCAGCACTCAGTGAGGGTGGGGAAATGCTTGATTAAAGAGTTTGGTTTGACTGTCAGCAATAAAATTCAGAGGCAGAGAACTAGTTCCCATATTGTCCTAATTACGTGCTTCTTGCTTAGTTTTAGGAATTGTTGAAAATAACTCTTTGCACCTGGTTCCATAGGGAGGAGAGTTTGACCAGACAGAAACAACCACCAAAGAAACTAGGAAAGCAATGTGAAGAGTCAGTGTACTCCAGGTTGTGAAAGAAACTATAAAAAAAAAAAATCATTTAGACTTTCTTAGGATGAAAAATTAGTAAATTCAACAGAGGCTTTGACTTAGGAGCCTATGATATGGGAGGACTGTATCAGGTCTGTACAGAAGTATCTGCTATGTAATCTGCTGTCTATTAATACAAGCATTTTTATTCACAGGGAGAACAAGGTGATGATGGGAAGGTAGAAGGCCCACAGGGACCACCTGGAGACAGAGTAAGATGTTAAATCCCTTCTCAAATTAATCCTGGCCTGACTTTTGCAGGTGGACTAGTTGGGTTTTTTCTTTACTTGTAGAACACGTGCAAGCCATTGAGGTACTGCAAATGACAGATTGTTTACATCCACCTTAAGCCTTTTTTGTATTGTTGTAGGGCCCCGTTGGTGACAGAGGTGATCGAGGGGAGCCCGGAGACCCTGGTTATCCTGTGAGTCTTATTCCAAATACAGGATTCAGAAATGTTTCTCTTGAGGAAGTGCTTCCAATCTGCATCAGCCTGCAGAAGGTCTACCCTTTGCCCAGTAGTCACGATTCATAACCCACTGTTGTGCATTGTCGACTGCTGCACATGGGTGTGTTTCAAATGAGGAACAATTCAGATGTATTTACCTAAAGTGGTAAAAACTTTGCTGAAGACAAATGTAGGTCCTGCAGGTCAGCACCTCACAACACCGTGCTCCTGCCTGAGCACACTAGACTGAATGAATGAGCAGGACTATCTCAATAGAGGTATTTGTGATTATCAAGGAAATACCCTGTGGAAGATGTGTACAAGAAAGGTCATGTCATTGCTGGACAAAATGCAAGACTTATTTTCCCATGGCTGTAGACTCTTTCATGGGAAGATCTCTGTTAACTTGGAGGATTGGAAGCTTCCAAAATCTGATCAGGTTTTCTCTCAGAAGAAGAGCCGGGTTATGAATGATTCCCCTGTGCTCCTGACACCCTCTTTGCAGGACATCTCCAGCTGATTGGTGTTGATCTGCAAAGGCTCTGTGGATTAAGTCTTACCTCCATCCAAAAGCAGCTGGTCAGAGCAACCCATTACAGTAATGTACAGAAGAGTTTCAGTTCACCCGGGGTGGCAGCTCTCCTGCCTTATTTTTGTAGGACAGCAGTCTCCAACTGTTCCCTTGCATTAATACTGTGTGTATTTAGGGGCACATTAGAAAGCCTTCTTTACTGCTCAGATGGTGATTAGCAGTTCCTCTTAGCTCTTTATTTCCGATGCATATCCATGGGAACAGGTACACTACCCACAAGCTTCAACATTTCTATATTGGCAGAATACAGATATGTTTATCTTCTCCTGCCCCATACAGCGTGTTACATCCATTTTTGTTTCCCACTGCCACAAAAGTACCCAAGAACAAACACATGTTCCCTCTCTGTTTTTTATTTAAGGGCCAAGACGGACTTGATGGAGAAAGAGGAAAACCTGGACAGCAAGGCTTACCCGTAAGAGATGCTGCTTTATTGTAAGCTACCCAATGTCGCATGCATGTGCAAAACAGATGCAAAAAGGAAGGAAGGTAGGAAGGGCTGCAGTAAGGAATGTGTGGTGAGCTGCGAAATGCAACGTGTGCATTTCCATAAGCCAGACCTATAGAATGGGCATTTTGAATCATGTGCTGAGACCAATAAATGAGTGACAGAGCAGGGAGCACTCCCAAAAGCCTGTCTCCAAAACTGTGTTTTCTGAATAATCCAAGAGTGACCGGAAAGCGTAGGACACGGACAGTGCAAGATAACAATGACAGTGGAAGGGTCTGCTTGGAAATTATACATTGGGCAAGCTACTGGTGAGAGATGGTCCATTGTGAGGCGAGACCATATTATTCTGCCTGCGTGGTGTTTTCTCTCAAACCAGTGCATTTTTGAGAGACTAAATTAAATGCAAATTTAAGGGAAGGACTTTGTATTCCCTTGCCTATATACAACAGTGTCTAATTTGTGTATGTGACTATTGCAACTGTGAGTGCAGTAGCACATTAAATGTAGTTTACTGGGAAATAAAGTTGAATCAATTCCCATTTTTTGTGGGGCTGCTGGGAAGAACAACAGATTCTATTTTGGGGTAAAATCTTAGTGTTCAGTCATATGGCCTAGAAATGGGTAGAGCTGCTGCATTCCCCAGTGGATGTAGTTCATTCTGAGGGGTGGTATCCCTGCAGATGTCAATGTTTCAGATGGAAGCAGGAGCTTTGGATTGTCTTTAGAGCCATTAGAAACACGTGGCTCAGAAACAAGCTGAAGAAGCGTTGTTAGGCCACAAAAAATGCTGTTCTTTATACTTCATGCAAGACACTGCCAGAAGAGAATTTCAAGCAGATTTTCCTTTGCTTATGTTTTGTAGGGGGATCCTGGACCACCAGGCCAGCCAGGAGCAAAGGGATCCAAAGGTGATGTGGTAGGTTTCAGCAGGGTGGATTTATAGTGTCCCAAGTTTAAAGAAAATGTCTAATTAAGAGGATTCTCATGCTTTTCCCCAGCATGTGTGATTTGGCCTATGGTCTATGCCTTGAAAGACTGTGGAGAACCTAGTGGGAGGGCTGCAAACATGTATTTGAGTGTCCAAGCCCAATAGTTTGTTGACTTTGTGGAGCTGGAGAAGATCAAGATAATTACAGCTCCAGCACGATGGGTGAATCTTGGGCAGGTCTTTAGTCATTGCCATGGGTTGTGTCTCTTTCCCATACCCCTGTTTGTGGTGCCTCCAGCCACAGCTGGCTCGTCTGTCCCTAAGGAGGTCTGAGCCAGGCAAGTGTCTCTCTCTTTCACTTGAACCATAAACTTTTCTGGCTTGAAACCTTCCAGATTTGGAATCCATTTATCCATGCAGTTGTTATGCTTCTTGGAAGAGTCCCTCTAACTTCTTGCCCGCATTGAGCTAGAAAACACAGCACACACAGGTCCTTCAAGGTTCATTGGGGTACCTCATACCTACTCCTACCTCCACATCTGGCTATAATGACAGCCTGCTAATTATTCTCACAGATCAGGGACTTTATTTGCTAAAACATAAGTATGTGACCTCAATAGTCAGCAAATTCCTGCTCCCTTTTGGCAGATGTCCGGATTTTTAATCTGACCCTGCTGGGGTAAAGCCAGAAGACAGTTTAACCTACAGTAGGTGTTCTTGGCAAAAAGTGTACCAGGCGATAAGATAAATAAGCTCTACCCATCGATGGACAATCTGTAACTGCCTTTGGGTCTAATGAATAGCAGAGCAAGCACCCCCAGGAGTATTTCTTTCATGTAGCTGGCCTGCCTGGTCCTCTGCAGATGGAGAAACAATGCACAGAAAACGCAGTGCTTCAATTTAAAAGTGCTTGAGTACATGACCTCACTAAGAGAGCCCTAGTGAAGGTGATGAGGCTGAGTTTTCCATTCATTCTGCAGAAATTAATCCTTTTTACAGCTAATAAACCTCAGGAGTATTTCTTTTATGCCTTTATTCACAAAGCAGCATTGCAAATTTTAGACGCAAGATACCCTTTTCGTTTTCATTAACTTTCCAAAATAGAGAGAGCTACCTCACAGAGAAAAGCTCTTACTGACCGCCCTGCAGAAGACTTGCTGGGTCCTTGGTTTGGCACTGTGCTGTCAATGAACTGACAGAGGATGCAGGTTTTAAGCATCTTGTTCTAATGTTTACCAGTGCACTGAGTCCTCCCTCGAGTTCATCCTGCTTTATTTGTCCTCATCTGCTCTGTATTAGGAAAAATGTAGGTCCTTGCCTTCTAGCTATTCATTCCTGCCCTAGAACTCTCAAGACATACGAAGAATCGCTTGTAATAAAACCAAATAGCAGTTCATTCCCCAGTGTTGGAGCAACTGACTTTATAAATCTCCTTTTTATAAAACTCTTTCCAACCATTATCCAAAAGCACACCCTGAAGTCAGGCTCCCAAGTGGAGTTGTGCTAGAACTGCTGCAATTTTAGATGTCTCTTTTTTGACTTGCAGGGTCAAAAAGGAAAGCAAGGAGCACGGGGCAATGCAGGGAGCAGAGGCTCACCGGTAGGTAAAAATTCGATATTCTGCCCCAGCAAATGCTGTCCAGGAATTCCATTGCTAAGACCTTTGTGATTTTAGGGGATCCTTGGGCTACCAGGTCCTCGAGGAGTGGTGGGACGGCAGGGTCAAGAGGGTGCCCCTGGAGCGGACGGAGTGCCTGGGAAGGATGGTGTACCTGGGATGCTGGTGAGTTTGCAATTGTAACCTTATAGCATCGATAGCGAATGCAACTTAGGAGCTGGAAAGCTAAAAGGTAGCACAGGAGAAACGGATGTAGTCCAGCTGTAGATATTCCAGTTTACATGTACCCAGAGTGGATCATATGCTCCTCTTCATCTCTCACATGCTCATAGAGGCAGCAGTTGCCTTTGCATGGCCAAGTCTGTAAATAAACCAGTGTGTCTAGCCTGACAGGTACTTGCATGCATGGACTTCTATATACACCTCTGCAAATCACCCATGCCCAGATGCATGGTGCTTGCTGAGGGCAAAGTCACACCACTTCCCCGTACTCCCAGCAGCTGTGCAGAGGTGGAAAGAGCATCTTGTTTCATAACCTCTTCTGGGTTTCTTTTCTAGGGAGAGCAGGGTGACGATGGGGAAGAAGGTGTGACAGGGATGTCAGGCAAAAGAGGCAACCCTGGCATACCGGGACTCCCCGGGGCACAAGGACCACCAGGATTCAAGGTGAGTTTCTGACTCCCTAAGATACTGCTACGAGCAATCCAGTCTGTGAGCCTGTTGCCTCTAGAGCTTGGATTCTCCAAGGTCTAGTAAAGCCTGAACTCCTGCTGCCATCTTTCACTTAGCTAGAAGCTCAGTAGGTCTTTCTCATCATCCTTGTATCCATCCATGCATCCATCCATTTTCACAATGTTCACAGCAGCTGAATGTCCCAGAAACCTTTCCTCTTTTGTCAAAGTTTGCTGAGGTCAGGACCCTACAGATACACATACCCACACTATGATCCTTTTAGCCTCTTTTCATTAGAAACCTGGCTAAAAAAATATGGCCTTGCAGAAGTTGCAAAGGAACTGCTGCAGCCTGCCTATAGGATGTCCAGGATGGATGACTCCTTGGGAAATTCAGGTGTCCTCTAGCTGCTGCTCTGCAAGGCCTGAACTGCTGAAGAGAAATTTGTGCCACTTCGTTTTTAGCATATATTTACTGGATTGGAACGGCTGGAACCAGTATGGGCTTGGACATTCTCTGGGTGGAAGCAGGGACAAGCTGCTTTACTGACCTTGGGATTTCTTCCTGGCCCTTGCCCTGGTCCAGGCCAGCCACAGGATCTAAACAGGACCAACAGCAATTCAACCATTTGGAGAAAGACTCTGTAAATATGAAGACTCCAGCGGGGTTTGGAGAGGCTATCAGATCTGATTTAAATTATGCCTCCCATAAACACATCACTCTTAAACTGTCACTTGCTGCCCTCCAGCTGCCTTGGGTAGAATAACAGGCTGTTACCAGACATGACTGAAAGACCCTTGTGCCGTTATGACAGACTCATACCCTGGCTCCAGGAAAATCTGCTGACCCTTTTCCACGTGCTCAACCATCTCGCCACCTTTCCTCCTCTCTCCCAGTCTGCCCCAGATCGAGTAGCTGGGGCTTGTGCTGCTCCTGGCACTTGGCAAGGGGAAGAGCCGGGGAGCAAAGTGTGGTGCTGGGTCTCGGAACTCCTCTCTTGTCCTTAAGTTGCGGAGATGGTGCTGGGGAAAATGTTAGCTTTGCAGCCTACTGGACTGAAGTCCTCCAGCTGAAGTCTTGGCATGTCTTCAACATTTTATATGGATTAATCATCAATTGCTCGCCTGCTGGGGGGAAGAGATTATGAGAAACTGCAGGGCAGGACAGATAACATACAGAAGTGCCAACAGAAGACATTTCAGCCCCTTGCTGTCCTTAGCCCCGATGCAGGCAGTACAGCTCTGCTGAAGCTCCTGCTCTGCGTGAAGCTCAGGAAGGGACGCAGCCATGCCCATCGCTGGTCTCACACCGTGCATCCTGCTACAATCCGCCTTAGCAGACCTGAGGCCTCTCCTGATGAGGCCACATTCCTTATCCCGATGAGCCACTCTTTTCCAGTTTTCCATCTATGGCTATTTCGGCTGAGTGTTGTTATATTTAGCTCCTGTCCTTTGGAATTACTTGAATTCTGTTATTTTTAGGGTGAAAGAGGATTGCCTGGACAGACTGGCCAAACCGGGAAGCGAGGATCATCAGGAGGAACGGGCCTTCCAGGGAGCCCTGGTGATCCAGGACCCAAAGGACAACCGGTTAGTGATGAAGGGAGCTGATCAGACCTGACCCCAAGCTGTCTCGTGTAGGAAAGGGTGCAGATCCGCAGGCTGGGGTAGCAGGGTGAACCCTGGCAGGGTCTTTTACAGGGGAACCCACAACCAGCTTGTGCGTGAGCACAGGAGCGTCGGCACAGCTCTCTCCAATGTGTGTATTTCCCTGCTCGTGGCTGCTTGCTTGTCCACAGAGATGTCTAATCCACGCCTGTGGTCCCCAAGACAGCGTGACTGTTCACGTCACCCTCGTGCCTGTGGTTAAGAGGCCATGGTGTGTGCTGGCAGCCGCACTGCAGAGCCACCTCAAACAGCCCTCAGCAGTGTCTTCAATGAGAGCTGTTAGGAGAGCGGTGCGTGGAGCCTGTGGGAGGTGTGGAGTGTCGGAGCTGAACTATGCACTCTGAGCCATCCGAAAGGTGCAAAAGGGGGGTCTGTAGCTCCACGGGGACATGCAGGAGGTGCAGGAGCAGGTGTCATTGGTGCAGTTTTGAGGGCGGTGGAGCTGCGAGTTCAGAGCACGCTGTGGGAGAAACACCGAGCGCCCTTGGTCAAAGCAGAAGTTAAATTCCCACTGCTGTGCCCAGGCAGGCTCCTAATCCTTACTGCTTTTATTTATTGTACTGGTGGGATTGCCCAGTTTAGCACAGATGTGTCACACTTTATCAGCCTGAGGCTGTATTGAGAATACTGCAGCTATATAGACTGGGAGCTTTTTAGGCCAGAAGACACTCTCACAGAGTCTCACAAGGGTATAACAACTTAAATTCTTTAGATGTGCTTATTATGATTCTTTTAGAAACCCCCGAGCAGGGGCCTTTTCAAACCTCTTCTAATATTCGCTCTGTCTGCTCAGCATCTTTGCACCAGCGGGATTTCCAGCCATCTGATGCACACAGACATTGTGCAACCGTTCCTCTTCCAAGACAGACCGAGCATCCCAAGAACCTGACCACCGTCAGAGGGTCTAGTTAGGCTACAGATACAAAACTAACATGAGGAAAAGAGAGATTAGGCCTAATACAAAACAAGGGACAAGATCATGATCCCAAACTACCTCAACTAAAATATACAACTACCTGAAAGGAGGTTGTAGAGAGGTGGGGGTCAACCTCTTCTTGCTAGTAACAAGTGATAGAACAAGAGGAAATGGCCTCAAATTACACCAGGGTAGGTTTAGGATGGATATTAGGAAAAATTTCTTCACCCAACTTCAAAAGTGTTGTAAAGCATTGGAACAGGCTGCCCAGGGAAGTGGTGGAGTCACCATCCCTGGAGGTATTTAAAAGACGAGTAGAAATGGTGCTGAGGGACGTGGTTTAGTGGTAGTTTTGGCAGTCTTAGGTTGATGGTTGTTGACTTGATGATCCCAAAGGTCCCTTCCACCCTAGACAGTTCTATGATTCTACCTTTGTATATTTTATGTAAAACCCTGTAATGGCAGTATTGAAGCTGAAAGATAGTAGCCAACAACTTAATCACAATATCATTTTCCCTCTTGTGTCCACAAGTGGCAGGTTCATTTGCCCGGTATTGCTGTTGCCTACCTTGCTGCATAACTAGTGATCAGGTCCCCTTAGTTGCAATGACTCCATGGCACTTAAACCCTTCTGGCTTCCCATTTACTTTTGCCCAAAATTCCTCTAGAAAAAGGGCTGGGTTGGTTCTCCTAACACAGGAAAGACCTTAGTCCTCCATTAGTAGCAGTTTTCCTTTCCAGGATCCATAAATGGGCAGTTAAATCAATTTGTATCCTTGGAAAGTTTCTTACGCTCCACTGAGTCCAACCAAGCCCTTTCTTGCCAAGCACTGTCGTGGTAGGAAAAACTTCCTAGCAGTGAGGTCTCTAGACTGACTCTGGAATAGCCTTGTAATAATAGAGGTGGTGGAAACCCCATCGCTTGGGTCATTTACAACTCGGCTGAACAAGACATTGTAAAACACCCCGTAAAGTACAATCCAGCATGGGTCACATAGTCCTGCCGAGAGTCCAAACAAGCCTTTTCCATCTCTGATGTTCCTAAGACTGTAGATGAATCATCTGGTGTATGTTTCTGACCCATTTTTTTTTAACGTTGAATCACTTCACATTTTGACATCTGAGAAGCCCAGAAATATCAAAGGACGTATATCTCAAATGTGGTGAAAGGAGGGTGTTTCTATAAGGACACGCTACCCAGTCTGGTTTTTTTTATTCTCAGAGTGCATGCTATGTGCTAATCCAAGCTTGATGGCCTTCCAAATATTTTTTTTTTCTTAAGAAATTGAGGAAAAACCCTGCAGGGTTGAATAGGAAAAGAATTAGGTGATATGCACAGTTTTCCTGGGTTTGAATGGGAGGTTATGTTGTAGGAACACACACTTTTTTGACAGTTTGAATGAGCATAGTTTGAAATTATCCTTTACTAGGTCAGTCCAGTTGATATTAGAAATAAAAGAAGAGCTTGTTTGAAAGGGTTTTGAGGCTGGTTTTTTGCAGCATGAACTTCCAAGATCAATCTCAGAGTAGATGCTCTCCATCCTGCTTCTGCTGACTGTGGTCCAAGCTAGACAAGAGTCTGCTAGAAATAGTGTAGGTATGCCTTTTGGACTGGGGGCAAAAAAGCTTAGTCTGTGAGTGATGTATGAGGTCTTCTGGAGTTGCTTCTAGCCTCATGTTTGTGTAATTCCCCCTTCAGGTTTTCTTCATGTTTTTTTCTCATCAGTCCTGCTGCTTAGATTGAAGAATACTAATGGATTTCTTTTTCTCTGAAGCTGCTGAACTCTTGGCGCGTTTTCGAGTGACCAGCCGTTCAATGTGAACTCACTGTTGTTCTTTGTTCTTGTGTTTGTCTTGGCTGTTATTTGCAGGGAGACTTTGGCGAGGCAGGATTTCCAGGGATTGCGGGCATGTTTGGGCCAAAGGTAAGAGGTTGTCTTGTGACCAGTTGGCTTTCTAGTCTTGCTTTACTGGGGCCACACAATGCAATACTTGTTGCAAAGACTTTATTAGCAGCTCTGCAGAAACTATTGAAATTTAATTGATTCCAACTGTCTTTAGTTTATGCATCTTCATTTGTTAAATGAGTCTGTGTTTACATATGCTTTGTTGGAGCTTTTTCGTGTCAAAATGGGTAGACGGTAGAGGGAAGAGGCCTGTCCTATAGACCCTC
This sequence comes from Anarhynchus alexandrinus, assembly GCA_008711295.1. Lineage (NCBI taxonomy): Eukaryota > Metazoa > Chordata > Aves > Charadriiformes > Charadriidae > Anarhynchus > Anarhynchus alexandrinus. The sequence continues at coordinate 320,332 of VUYV01000038.1, forward strand.
GAGCTCTTTTCCCCACCTGAACATCTTTCAGACACTCGTATTTCCAGCATCAGTCATCAGTCTGTACTCGAGACACCGATATGCATTCCTAATGTTGAGAGCCTTCACTTGAAATTTAGTCTCATTTTATCAGCATATAATTTTCCTGGTGAAGGGGGACCTGTCTGTTTTCTGTAGAAAGTAAAGAGCTTGCAAAACAGGAGTGGGAAAAGAATTTTTTAAAAATTGGACCTTCACATTCCCATATACAAGAGGCAGCACCTCTGTCCTCACAGCAGAGCTGTGAGCAATGGCATAAACACGGCGTATGTTTATTAAGGGTACCTGGCATCTCATTTTTGCTTGCAGGGCCCCCCAGGAGACCTTGGTTTCAAAGGCATTCAGGGACCACGTGGGCCACCTGGTCTCATGGTGAGTGTTTTTTCAGTTTGTTTGGTTTGGGAGGATTTTCTTCCTTCCTCCATCCTCTATTTCCGTGAGGCTACAGGGTGCTATAAGGGGCACAGGGTACCGTTCACCGTGTGCCTGGCAGAGGAGCCGCGGCTGTGGTACCACCTCTGAGCCACCCGAAAGCATCTGTAGGAAACCACATGTGCGCGGGTCTTGTCTGCCTTGGAGACGGTCATGCTGCTACGACCGCTGCACGGACCACTCCAGCTACACTGAAATCTTTCTATTTCTGGAATTTCTGAGGTTTTACGTGGGTCATAACAACTGTACTGTGAGGGCTTGTGTCTTTGGACTTGCATTTTGAAACAGTTTTCTTTTAGCTACAGTGAATACTATAAGCGTGTTCCTGAAAAGCAGCAAAGAGATTTAAGTGTCTTCACTGAGTCTGCTGTGGTAAAAGCGACCGTCGGTTCCCATGTGATGGTTCACACGTATCTTCTTTTCTAGGGAAAAGAAGGAATTATTGGTCCGCTTGGAATTCAGGGTCCCACGGGAAGCCCAGTAAGTATCTGGGTTTTTTTCTGCCTGTATTTTTGAGAAGAGCGTAGTGTTTGAGATCCGAGGTGCTTGAGGCCAGCATAAGTAAATCCCAAGCCCTGCTGTAACGAGGGAAACAAAATGGTCTTTAAGATGAGCAGCTTGAGAGAAGTGCAGGCTTAGTCTCTGGCTCATATACGGTTGCAGGGAGATTATTAGCTTAAAAGAGAGAGCAGCTCTACCTAAGTGCAAGTTTTTCGATAGATTGGCTCAAACTAGAAGACAAGAATGTTATTGCACTTTTTCAAAAGCAAGCTGCCAGATTTTCCAAAGAACTTGGCCTGAGGGAGAAGAAAAAAACCAAAAGAAATAAAAATGCCGGACTGATAAATGTATTAAACTGGGAACAGCTTGATTCTGTGAAGTGTTGAAAATCCCTGACTGCCCCAAAATGCCAAAGGTGCTGAACACAGACTAAAGTTCACTCAGTGCTTCGTAAAAACATGAGCGGGAAGCTACTCAGAGTTCAGTACAGAAGCTGCTACTGGCAGAGATGAAAACCAGTAAGATCAACTCAGATGTTGCCAAAACATCCAGTAATGACTATTTTTTTGCTTGGGGATGGGTGGGCCAATATGGCAACCTGAGCTGGTTTGTTTAGAGATGCAGTTGGGTCCTTGCAAGGCGTTCTGGGTGGTGATGCATCCTGGCAGTGCAGTTTGCTGACGGTCACTGACAGCCGCCTCGTGTGCTTTAACAGGGGCCCAAGGGAGACAAAGGCAGCCGCGGAGAAATGGTAAGTGCTGGTCCGCACCCCTGGGTGCATCCTGCTGTTCACAGGGTCCCTCTCTTTGGGCAACCGAGAGTCCCGCTGGGCTCCCTTGCGCCCGCTTGGGCTCTGGCTCTGTGTGGTGGCATTGGGCTCCCACGAGGGCAAGGCATACACACCTATACATGTGTGCACACATGTATGTGCACATACATCCATGCGTGCACATATACGCCCACTCTGCTGTTAAAATTTCCATTTACTTAACCCAAGTACTCAGCAAAAGCTAATACTTTACAGATGACCATGGCATCTCCAGGAACTAACTGCAGTGAATGGCAGCTCAAAAAGCCACAGGCTGTCCCTGCCAGGGGCACGGGACCTGTCTAAGTGGCAGCAATGCCCCGGTGTTGGGGCAGCAGTGCCAGAGCATCTCCTCACCTTCTGCTTTTCCTCTGGTCCCCTCCTTGCGAGGGCTCTGATGGACTTCTACACCTTCTCATAGGTCCTTGGTGTTCTCACCATGCAGGGGATGTGTGGGGTATACTGGATACGTGTTGTTCATCCTCCTCGTTACCCATAACGCAGGTGCCCCTGCTCTCCAGGTTGCTCCCTTTAGCAACCAGTGGTTTCTCCTGCATGCGGGGCTTGCTCCAGGCATCAGGGCCCAGCAAACAAAGCTGTGTGCAGAAGACTGTTTCATGCCTTCTTCACATGAGACCTCTTATAAGCAAGTGCCCCACAGAGACCCAAAATCCCAGTTCACGTTTCTAACAAGCCAGGGCACCACCTCTGATTCTTTTTGCTCACCATTTTCCACCTCTGTGGGCGCAGCAGAGGACAGGGTGCTGGCACGGACCTGACCCCCAGAGCGAGCATTTGCCGGTGTCAGAGCCAGCAGCATCGTTTGCTGCAATAACCTCTCTGCTGTTGGCAAACACCGTTGGGCCCCTGATTTCACTGTCCTTCCAGTGCAGCACCCAGTCCTTGCGCAGGCACCTTGGGAACAGCACACGGCTGTACAGGGAGATTTTGGGTTATTAATGAGCATCTTCTGACAGCTTCTTCCTTCCTCTTTTTTTTTTTTCTCTTTTTTTTCCCCCTACAGGGTCTTCAAGGTCCAAGGGTAAGTATTTGAAATCACTTTTTCTGACTAATATCTTGTATTTAAATAAAACAGTTGCTTTTAGCAAATGTAAAGCTGCAGAGTGGGTAATTGTGCACACGGGGAATGTGACAAGTACTTGGGGATATGGCATTAATGGTAGTTAAGGAGCTAAGGGCTGGAACAAGGGATGCCATAGGAATGGACCAGGTGCATGCAGATGGACAAAATGGGGCCACCTCCTGTCTCCAGAAGGGTTTGGGAGAGAAGATGCTGTAAAATGCCAAAAATTTGGAGGATTTCAGTGGGAAGCAGACTCATGCTGGTGATAACCATGAGAAATGGAGATACAAACTGGAGATATGTCACTAACTGATGCCACTCTCTCTTTAGGGTCCTCCAGGCCCACGAGGACACCCTGGCCCCCCGGTACGTATATGTGGAAAGAGTTCAAAGACATTATTGAAACAAGCTAAAATTATTGCCGTGATACTCTCCAGAGGGACTGTTCACTCACTGGAAATTATAGCTTAGCCCCATTCCTCGTATGCAAAAATGTGTGTGTGAATGGACTAGTGTTTCTCGCACTTTAGTCCAAACCATCTCCAAGTATTTTATAGAGACAGCATTGTTGCCTCTCTCACTCGTTTGCATTGAGGGACTCCAGGGGAAAGAGGATTTCAAAAGGACGTGAATGAATATCTTTGCAATAGTGACTGCCCGTCTTTCTGGCTGATGCCCCTTTTTTGCTTTGATTTCCAGGGACTGCCAGGAATTCCAGCCTCGTTTGTAAGTTGCCGTTTTCTGTACGTTTGTTAATGATGATAATAAGTCATGCAGAGCCAAGGTGCTGACGGGACAATCCAGAAAGAGCTGCTGGGACCCTGAAGACACACACTCAGGTCCAGCAAGAAATGCCGTGTTAGCAGAGCAATGCTTGAATGGCAGCCCTAGACCGAGAAGCATTTGCTTGCATCAGGGCACGTTCAGCTTCTAACAAACTCAGTTGCCATCTTTTTCACCCCACACTAGCAACAAGATGGCTTTGGGGCAGCTTTCCGGACGCTAATCGACTCGAACACCGCGCTCAAGACAGAGGTATGAGGGTACTTTTGAACTTGTTGGTCTTTGCTGGAGCTGTAGTCTGGGAACAGTCAGAGTGTTGCTCGTTCCTCCTGTGTGCTTAAAGTTCATACGCACAAAGCTCTGATTTGTCGCTGTTCTCATGGAATAACTGGGGTTTATGCATGCAAAGATCCAGTTAAAGGATGTGGTTCTGTTGTGTTACTCATTTGTGAAGCTTCAGACTTTGCCAGCGCTTCCCAGATGTCCCGTTTGGGACAGCACGAGGGCTGTAGCTCACTGGATCCCAGCCAGCACAGCCTGTCTTTGGCCCACTGAGTTTTCCCACAGATAAACCTGAAACCCTTGTGGTTACAGCACCTGGTGCCCCAAGGCACACCTTCTTTTCTCTCCAGGGTTACCAACATCCAGACCTTCTCATGCTGGACCACGGAGGGGAGATCTTTAAGACTCTACACTACCTCAGCAACCTCATTCAGAGCATCAAAAGACCCCTGGGAACCAAGGAAAACCCTGCACGCATCTGTCGAGACCTCATGAACTGTGAACAGAAGATGAACGACGGTAGGAAGCCCTGAGTGTGCAAAGGCTGCATCCTCCATAGGGCTTTCACATGGCCCAAACAGGTTTCCTTCCCTGGGACCAGTAATGCAGACACCAAAACTTTCCTTTTCTCATTCACAGAAAAGTTTATATCCATGTTAATCCCTGAATCCTCCGTTTCTTCAGGTACCTACTGGATTGACCCAAATCTTGGCTGTTCCTCAGACACCATACAGGTCATCTGTAACTTCACCAATGGTGGTCAGACGTGTCTCAGCCCCATCACCGTCTCCAAGGTACACACAGATCAACCCCAGCACAGCATTTCCCATACTACTATTACAAAATGTTTACCCAAGGGTGTGTTGTCCCGGGACACCAGCAGGTGACCACTATGACACAGCATGCTGGTTTCTCCTCCAGGCAGAGTTAGTGTAGCTGTAACATTCAGAACTGTGCTCATGCAGTTAAAAAATATACCTAAGACTGTTATTGACTCTTGTCAAGACAAAGCAGTACATTTCCAGCAATGTTTAATTAACCCATAACCTTAATAGAGGCCAGTAATTTTGCAAACACACTGTTCCCAAATACTGTGTTGAATTAGCTTAAGTTCAGGTCACTCTTGCATTTTGTTTTCTGCCACCTGAAAAAGTGACATCAGCCTAAATATACAAGTTTCAAGTGAAGTTAATGCTACATGATTTTTCTTGAGGAAGCACCAGTACCAAAAATACCAATAACAATATCTGGGTTCATCTGCAGATGAACTAGAACCTGCTGCTTTGCTGCGTTGCTTCTTTACAGAGCGTGTATTGAATTAAAAATTTACATGATTTTCCTCCTACTTAAGGATCTGCCAGTTTGTTCTGAAAAATAAAGGCCCTGCTGTGTCCACATGAAAACTTTCCAGATTGACTTGGCATCTGGCCCTTATGCCCATGCTGATGCCAGACCCAGCTCTGAGCTCGCACATCCACACATGGCCACCTCCAGACTCAAGCAGAGTACAGGGACCACCTTTGCTGTCACATCTTGCACTAACCTTGCCGCTAGCTGCCTCCAGCCCCACTGCAGGGGGTTCTCCCTAACGTCTCTGTCACCTCCACAGCTGGATTTTGACATCGGTCGAGTCCAGATGAACTTCCTCCGCCTCCTGAGCTCAGAGGTGGTGCAGCACATCACCATCCACTGCCTGAACACCTCCGTCTGGCGGGAAGGCTCATCCGAGAAGCCTTTGGAAAAAGCCGTGCGCTTCAAGGCCTGGAATGGGCAGATGTTTGAGGCAGGTGGACAGCTCAGGCCAGAAGTGGCAGCTGATGATTGCAAGGTACGTTGTTGTGAAAGAGGTGGGATGGAGAGGAATGCCGGGCTGAACCTACTCAGGGCACACGACAAGGCTCCAGTTATACCCGCGCTTCTTATTCTCCCCCAAAAAAGGGGGAGAGGGGTCTAGTTTACCTGGTCACCACTTTAATTTTCCAGTCCTGGGTGCTATAGCAGCTCCCGTTAAGTAGGTGGCCTTCAAACAGAAAGAAAAAATTAAATTCCAGAGTTACAGGTCACGTGTAGCAGCAGCTGAATGGCAGAAGGGGGAATTGCCACCCGAAGGCGGTGGCCTCGGCTCTTGCCTGACGCCACGCTGAGTCGGTAGCCGTGTGTCTGCATTTCGGGTTCACCGCATTAGGAGTTTGTGTTTGCTGATGCCATTCCAAGTTCGGTTTCCATCAACTCAGCCTGGATAAAGGGTTCCCCAAAATGCTTTCCAAGCCTCTCCCAGCCCTGCTCAGCCCAGCGGGCAGCCCCTTGTCTCACACAAGGATTTTCGACTTACACCTCAGTGAAACGCATTCCTTTCCAGCAGGATTCACCCCCCGGTTAAACAGCTTTTTCTGTCTTTCCCTCCTCCCTGCGCAGATCAAGGATGGACGCTGGCATCGGACTCTCTTTTCGTTTCGGACACAGGACCCTCAGCAGCTGCCAATCGTCAACATCTACAACCTTCCCCCATCCGAGCCAGGAAAGCAATATCACCTCGAGGTCGGCCCCGTGTGCTTCCTTTGAACAAAGCCATCGAAACCGGGCTCCAAGGCTTTGACCCCACGTTCGGCCTATGTCTTTACACAGGCTCTCCCACCTCTCTGCAGCAAGGACAGCTGGGCTGTAGCTTTTGGGTCAGCTCCCGCCCTAGCCTTTGGCTCAAGGTCTCAAAGAACCCGTCATCTACTGAACTCAGCAGATCGTTGAAAGGAGGAATAACAAGGACATAGGGGAAGCGGGTATCCGTCGGGACGTGAACAGTGAAAAGGGATCGGGGGACCAGATGTTGCAAGGGGTTCCACACACAAAGCTTTTTCCATGACCAAAGAAAACATTGAGAGAAACCTCAAGCAACTCGCAGCGTGTGGGTTTCACACACACCACGCCACCACCCCCCATTGTGTCTTACCTGGTTCCTGAGTTACCAAATGTTCTTTCCATTGAAAAGTAATTAAAAGATAGAGCTTCCCTCTCAGAGCTTGTCGCCTTCTGGATGGCCACGTGCTGCATCAGGTCTCCCAGGCGGAGCTGCAAGTTGAATCTGGCTGCTCTGTGTACCGGAAGCATTTTGATGTGCAATATTAGAAGAAACAAAATATATATATTATATTATTTAAAGCAAAAAGAAAAAAAAAAAAAAAGAAGCAGAAAAAAACCTAAGTTCCTCCTTCCACGGGTGAGTTTAATCAACATCCCTTCTCATGCGTGGTGTTGGGGTAGGGGAGAGTCCCGAAGCCAAGAGGGGGGCATGGAAGGAGGAGAGGGGAAGAGATTGGTGCTAAAATAGAGAGAGAGGATGGGCTCGTCTGATTTGTTTCTACCTCTCACTGTGAAATCTCTGGTGCTCTTAAAAAAAGTGTGTTATTTTATATATATGACTTTAACTATTTAAGGTTGTGAAGGTGCTACAGTGTCTTGCCACAGACCCAAAAAAAAAAGCCCACAGGACCATCTCTCTAGGAAGGGAGGCGGTTACAATCTACAGCTAAATCAGAGAAACAGTCACCTTTAAAGGGATCCTTTAATCACCGTGGATGTCAATCGTGCGCAACAACTCAAAGCGCGTCCAAAATAACTTACAGGATATTTTAAAAGCAAATCTGCGCTTCTTTTTCTTTTGTTGTTGTCAATCAGCACTTCACGGCTTTGGGAGGGGAGTGAGGGATACAGCTCATCTGGAAGCGTTGAGCCTCAGAGAGAGCTATTTTTTGAGTCGTTTGTCACGTAACCAGTTTTGCTGTAGTCGCGTTGGCCACGCGTCCGTGCCGGCTCGCGCGTGCAGCGATTCCCTGGTCTAAGCTCGTATTTAAACCCAGCTCTGCAAGCCTTCTGCCTGGCCCCTCCGCCAAGACTGACATGCTGGTACCTTGTTTCAGAACCCAGCTGGGCTTGGAGGGGTTTTGTTTTGTTAAGTTTTGTAGAAATTTAGTCTCTATATGTAAATTTGGAGGAATTTTTTTTTTTTTTTAAAGAGGATAATTATGGTAATCTTTAATTCTATATAAGGAATAATATTGATGTAATCGGAGCTGTACTGTATCGGAAACGCTTCAGTGCCTGTTTGGAGTTTTCATGTCTCATATGGACTATGGATTTTATTTTTTTGAGGAAAAAAAAAATTTATATGTGAGTCTCTCTTTTTTTATTCTTCTTTTTTTTTTTTTTTT
>VUYV01000038.1:328470-427583 GCA_008711295.1 Anarhynchus alexandrinus
TTTTTTTTTTTTTTTTAACTACTGCCTGCTGGTTGGTTTCCAACAACCATCAGAAAAGGTTAACAAGATCTGTCCCAAATACCTCACCCTCCGTGCAGTCCTGCCTCTGCTCAGAAATACCTCACCCCCCCAGCGGGGCCGGCTCGTCCCGGCACCCCCAGGCCAAAATCACCATCGCTCATCGCCCGCTTGCTGCCTTCCCGCGCACACACCCCCCCACGCTCCCGGGTCTCTCCCTCTCTCGTCCTCTCACCATCGGTTTTGTGTGTTTTCTTGAGGCTGGAGTTACTGTTTGTTCTCGTTAAAGCTTTTCTCATTTTCTTTTCTTCTTTTCTTCTTTTTTTTTTTTGACTTTAAATAAATATTTAAAACTGAGGCAATGAAATGGGACTGGTATGGTTTTTTTGCTGCTTTGTGGGAAACTAAGTGGGGGAGAGGTGCAGAAATAGCCCGTGGGTGCCAATATTTGTGCAAGAACCCAGAGACCCCCCAGGGGAGCCCAACCCACACCCCAAAACCCTTCTTCTGGTCACAGCACGACCTGCCCAGCCCTCGGCACGGTGCTAAAGGCACGACAAAGCTGGGAGCCCAATGGCTCCCCACCGCTGTGTGTCACCCCACCACCCCGCCAGCCCGTTCCTCAGCCACCTCCCCATCCCGACACAGCGACGGGGAGCAAGAAGAAAGAAAAAAAATTAATTAAAGAAAAAAAAAAACAGCTGAGTTGATCTTTTTCATTGCTGAAGCCCAAATCACATCTCAATTGCTCTAAGCTGATGTTGAAACCTGACTTCTTGCTTAGGGGGTCGCATCTGGGGTGGGGGTGGTGGGACACAGGGGTGACCCCCCCAGAGCCCGTTACACAGTGCCACAGTGCTCCGGCCGGTCCCGGGTTGCAACAGGGGCAGCGGGAAGGGGCCGGGCCGTGTTTGCTGCGCCTGTTCCCGGCAGCATTCCTGTGGACGGAGGGGCTGAGGGACCACCCCCACCCCGGCACGGTGGAGCTGTGGGGTGAGGGCACCAGGGCAGCTTTCTCAGCAGGTTAAAAACCAGCTTGTTTGGGGCTGACCGTCGCTCACGTGAGCCAGCCATTCCCAAAACACAGTGCTTGTGGGCAGGGAAAAAGCAAACACATTTACTAAATAAATCAATGCACTTAATTATGAGGCCAAAGTTGGAGGAGACACTGTTAAATAGATCTGCATTTAAAGAAGTTGCAATTTATTTATTTTGTGCAAAGGCTGAGCCCGCTGCACCAGTTGTTCCCCTGCCACATGCTCCCCTGTGCCCCCCAGGCAGAATTTATTAAACAAGTTCCTGTCTACCATTTATTTTAGACTGCTTCAAATTATCAGTTATGTTATCAGCATCCTCAGCCCAAAGGCAGCTTCATCACTGCAAGGCTGGGCTGAGAGACATCACAAGCACTGCAATGCCACCAGCACACAACAGGGAGCTCAGCTGAAAAGGGCAAAAAAGCCCCAGACCCCAAATTTCATGGCTTTAGGGATCCCACCTCAGCTTATGGGGTAGGGTCTGCTCAGGAAAGTGGCACCACTGGAAAGGGGAAGGAGATGTTTGGGTTTGGTTTGTTCTTAAATGGTGCATCTTACCCTAGAATCATACCCTGCTTTGGGTTGGAAGGGACCTTTGAAGGTCACCGCATTGAGCAGGGACATCTTCAACCAGATCAGAGTGCTCAGAGCCCCCTCCAGCCTGACCGTGAATGTTTCCAGGGATGGGGCATTGACCGCCTCTCTGGATGACCTGGGCCAGTGTTTCACCACCCTTGGCGTAAAAATTTTCTTCCTTCTATCTAGTCTTTGTCCACCCTCTTTTGGTTTAAAGGCATTACCCCGTTGTCTTATCACTACAGGTGCTGCTAAAAACGTCCATCCCCATCTTTCTTAGAAGCCCACTGAAAGGCCGCTATAAGGTCTTCCTGGAGCCTTCTTTTCTCCAGGCTGAACAACCCCGACTATCTCGGCCTGTCCCCACAGCAGAGGGGCTCCAGCCCCTGCAGTATCTCCATGGCTTCCTCTGGACCCACTCCCACTGCAGAGCCAGGTCGTGGCCCCATCCACCACAGCACCCACGTGCTCCCCACCCCAATTCCCCCCCGAAACCACACACAAACCCCAGCGCCAGTCCCGTGCCCCAGTGAGGAGCAACGCTGGTGCAGATCCAAAGCCCGTACAGCCCCGTGGCACCACCAACCATCGCCGTGGGGATTTATTTGCCCTTTGGAGGAAAGCCATGTCCAGGTGCCATTCGGTGTCCCCGAGGCCCCACTCGCAAACACACCTGGAGCCGCCCGAGCGCTTCGCCAGGCACCCGCAAGATTAATTCCAGTTTCCCAGAACAAAAGCTTGCATTGGTGAAACACAGAGGTTGGGTTTGGGGGTTTTGCTAGGTTTCTGAGTGTTGTTTTAAGCTTTTCTGCTGGAGAAACACAAGCTTTTGCAAGTTTAATTTCCTCCACCTGCTATTGCTTCATGCCTGAGCAAACAGCCCAGCAGCTAAACAAGCACATCGGGGCTGGGGACGTCCAGCTTTGCAGGCGGCCGTATATAAGGGACTGAGATGAGCAACAGCCCGTCAGAGCAGGAGCCTCCTCTCAGCCAGCCCAGCGATGCTGGCCACCCTCACCTTCCTCCTGGGGCTGCCCCTCGCCCTCGCCGCTGAGCCCCCCACCTGCGCCCCGCTCGTCACGGTCACCTTCGACAATGCCACCATCCCTGGGGTAAGCCCTGCCCTCAGCCGGGGCGCCCGTCCTCTCCTTTCCTAACAGCATCGCTGGCCCTTACGGGGCCAGGAAGAGGTTATGAACCTGATCAGCAGCTCAGTGCTTACCTCACTGCCTGTCCATGCTTATTTTCCTAAAAAAAATCAAGGCTGCTGCACAGGAGCATGGGGACGGGGTGAAGCCTTGCAGCTCTGCACCCATAAACTCATGAGTAGGGGCTTTTGGGGGGTTCCTGCTTCCATCTCCCCGTGCAAACCAGGCTGGGCAGCACCGGCCCCAGTGCTTCGCCACTCTGTTTTAAAAGTCCTTTAAGTGATGGGGCCTCGGGTCACGAGTCGCCGTCTGCAAACCCTTCACTGCATAAACTGTATTTAGTCCCTTGGGGACATTTAATGGGAGGAAAGCAATGTTATCAGCATCCTCATCCTCCCCGAGAGCCGGGCACAGAGCAGGAGGGTCACGACCGCAGGGACAAGGTGGCCATCCCGGGAGCTGGAGCATCGCCTTAGCAGGGAGGGGACAAAACCAAGAGCCCCTCACCCGGCCCAGCTCCCACCCGGGGTGGTCACCTATGGGGGTGCTGGTGGCCACGGGACGGCAGGGCAGAGCGTCTGCTTTTACTCGCACGGTGCCCACGGGTGAACCCGGCACAGCCCCCCCCCAACCCTTCCCTGCTCCCCCTCTCCGCAGCTCCTGGGACAGTGGATCTACATCGCCGGCGCCTCCAGGTATGAGCCTCACCTGGCAGAGCTGAAGGCGGTGAAACACGCAGCTTTTTCCTTCTCTCCTGGCAGCCACGACGATGAGCTCAATGTCACCGAAATCATGAGACTGTAAGGATGGGGATTCGCCCCCTCGCCCCGCTCCCCTGTCCCCAGGGGTATTTCCACCCACTGGTACCATCCTCTGGGCTGAGACACCCCCCACAAATTTGGGGTGGGAGAGCAGCTATGCCAAATTTATTTAAGCTCAGCAGCCCGGCTTGGGTTCTGAATCGCTCGGGTTTGGCTGGGGCAGTTTAGGGGGGGGGCGGTGTTTGCCCTATCTGACCTCTCTGCCCCACAGGAACGAGACATGCGTGGTGAAGAACGCCAGCAAGATCCACATCTTTTGGCACAACTCCACCCTGATGCACGGTAAAGCCCCGGTGGTGGTGTGGGGACAAGATGGGGGGGGGGGCACCTCACCCACACCTTGCACCCTCCTGCTTCTGCCCCCCGGTATTTGGCACCCTGAGCCCCCAGCATGAGGCCATTTTAAACCTGAAAACATGTCTAGAGGTGGGGGAAAAAATTTTCCCCCACCCCATGAGATGGGTATGGGCAGCACTGTGGGACCAGACTGGTCTCCACTGGGATAAGTGTCCCGGGGTAAAGGGGATGAGCTGCCCCCGGTCGCGCTGCCGGCTCTGCCCAAGCTGAGCCCCGGCACGGGGCGACACTCGCCAATGGGGAACCCCTCTCTCCCTGCACCTTCCAGTCGATGGCCAGGTGGCTTCCACAGCCGAACTGATCCAAAGCGACAAGGAGCTGCTGATCATGAAGCACTTCAGCACCAACCCCCCGGGTCTGAGCCTCTCGGGTGAGTAGCTACTGCCCCGGATCTGTGGAGCACATCCCTGCCCAGGGATGCATCGATGGGCACGGGCATCCCCAGCCCTCGCAGGCAGGGCAAAAAGCCCCTTTTCCCCCAAATATGGAGGGGGAAAGATGGGGGTGGGCAGGCAGCGAGCTCCCCATCCACACCACGGGGACCACCAAGGAGCACAGCACCCCCTAAATCTCCCTTTTTACCCCCCCTTCTCCTTTTACCACCCCCTTTCTCTGGCAGCACGGACACCCAACGTGAGCAAGGAGCACCTGGAGGAGTTCAAAGCCCACCTGCACTGCCTGGGCTTCACCGACGAGGAGGTGATCTACACCTCTGAAAAGGTCCGTACCCCTCCCCAGGGTGGGCGAGCCCCATCCCGGGCCAGCTCCTGCCACCAGCGGGGACCCCCAGCCGGGGGGGGAAGGGAAGATCGGTTCCCCCTTGCAGCCCCTCTCCTCCCCAGTCAGTCCTGGCTCTTGGGGCGGTTTTGGGGCAAGGGGACACCAATGGCCGCTCTCCCCCTCTCCCACAGGACTCCTGTGGGATGCCCGGGGAGAAGACGGGAGAAGATGACGCAGAGCCGCAGGGGGGGTAACCCCCCGGGGTCAGGTCAGCTGCTCCATCCTCATCCTCCTCCAGCCCCTCCATGGGGACATCTCTGCTCTCCAGCTCAGCCTCAGGACTTTCTGTGGAGGTTTTGTTTTTTTCTCCTCCTGGGTGAAACACTGTTTCCCTGTTCTCGCCCGGACCCCGAATAAACGCCCGTGTCACAACCGCCTGCTGCTCCTGCTGCATCCTCGCGGGGAACGTGGGCAGGACACCCTCCTGCCTGCCCTGCCACATCTCCCAACCTGCTCCGCGGCAGGAAAAGCCCCGGACAAAACCCCACCTGGGCCAAGCGTGGCAGCAGGCACAGAGATGCTCATCCTCTCCTGCCAGCTCCGTGGTGGCATAGGACCCTCCTGCCCACCCCACCTGGTGTGTCCCCTCCAGCCGCGGGGCGCTGGGATGCCGTCACCCACCCATCAGCCCTGACCCCGTGGGGAGACACACAAACAGGCCGACCCCCTCGGGTCTTCTGCACCGTGACTCAAACCAGCCAAGGTGCTTTTAGCACCCAAACATCCTAAACTCAGTTTTTCAAGTGAAATCCCACGAGCCTCCACCTGTGCAGGGGCCACAGCGGGGTGGGGTGACACAGGGTGACACTGTGCCTTCCCCAGGCGTCTCTCAGCAGGGGAAGGGGGAGAGGACAGGAAAAAACATCACCCAGGGCCAGACTGAGGGACTCAGGGGGGCTCTGCTACTGGAGAAGAAAAGGCAAACAGAAATAAATCCAGAAAAGCAGGTCCTGCCCTGCCTGGTGGCATGGGGACAGCAGTGGGATGGGGGGGTCAGGGGAGCCACCGCAGGGGATGCGTCCAGCAGAATGGAGGAGACCTCCTGGGGCCCTTTCAGCCCCATTTTTATGACCTGTTTTGGCAAGGAAGGGGAAAACACCTTCCTGCCCAGGAAGAAGGTGGCTCTTTGAAGCCCCCCGGGCTTCCCTCAAGGTGGAGGGGGCTGCACCCCAGCCAGCGCCGGGGGGGGGGGCTGCATGGTGCCCCGTTTGCGGAGCAGGAGGGAACTACGCTGGCTGCTCACGGGGAACAAAACAGGCAAATTTAAGGCAGATTTTAGTTTCAAAGGCAGCAAGTGCATCGCCCCCATCGCCTCCGTCCGTGCCCACAGCTCACAGCTACCGATGCTGCGGTCGCCGCCGGCAGCCGCAGCCAAGACCAGGGCAAGCGCTGCGCTCAGCATGGGCACGTGGCTCTTCTCTGGGCAACGTCCCCAAAAGGTGCTGGTTGCATCATCGCCGCGGAGCCGGCAGCCCCCGGCACGTCCCGTCCCGTCCCATCCCCCCCGCAGGGCTGCAAAAGCAAACGGCCGAGCGAGCGCGTCCATCTGTCCGGGGGTTCGCTCGCTCCTCGCTTTCGGGCAGCCATGGCCACGGTTGCCGCCATCCTCGGCCTCGCAGCGCTGCTGCCGCTGCCCACCGACGCCTTCCCCTGTGGAGCCCTGCGCCCGGACAACACCACAGCATCGAAGGTAGGAGAGACCTGAGCCCCGGGGGGGGGATGCCCCACTCCTGCAACGAGTTTGTGGGTGCTCTGCTAAGCCTCACCGTCCCCTGGGAAAGGGGGAAACCCTCCCTCACACCCCCCCGGCACATCCACCGAGGCGCTCTCACCAAATCATCTGCAACAAACAGGAAACGTTTCCTTTCCAAAACCACCTCAGATTACTCAGTTTTCTCGTGGTTCCCCCAGCAAGTCCCAGGGACGACCTCGAAACAAGGCGGGGGCTGGCTGGGTAATTTTTGGTGCAAATGCCCCGCGGAGCACCACGCAGGGGCACCCGCAGCCAACGCTGGCACCGTTTCCCAATCCCCACATTCAGCTATTTTTTTTCCCCTCCCGGGCATTTGCACAGGTTTCGTTTCGTTGCTGCCAGCGCGGTGCAAGAAGGAGAACAAACAGAGGACAGAGGTCAAAAAATAACAATTCTGCCACCAGGAGGGTGGAAACCTCTTCGCCAAAGCTCTCCTTGCAAACACCAAAGCTCTCACCGCTCTCTCCCCGCAGCTGCTGGGGACGTGGCTGTACGTGGCCGGGGCCGCCCAGTTCCCCCAGCACCTCCTGGAGATGCTGCTCATCGACCACGGCCACCTCCACGTGGAGCCCCACGCTGGCACGCAGGAGCTGCTCATCACCCAGCGCGTGGCCGTGTAAGACGCAGCCCTTGGGTCTCCCTGCCCCATCCCCTCTCCTCCATCGTGCTGCAGCCCCCAAAATCATTTCAACGCAAGATTCCCGCGTGGTTTCAGACGGGTTTTCCCAAGGAGAGAGTCCCTCATGGCTGCTCCATGCGTGCTTTCCCATCCCCGCTCTTCCTCGCCCCTTCTTTTATTTATTTATTTCCGCAGCCCCCAGGTTTAGGCAAATTTTGCAGGGCACAGAGGTCCTGCAGGCACCAACCCCTGCGGGCATGGAGGACGCAGGCAAGGAGAAGACCTCTCCAGAGGAGAAGGCCTCCAGAGGAGGTCCCTGTGCCGCGGCTGCTAATCCTGCCCGGCCCCAAAAGCTGTTTCCCCCCCTCCCAGAGTCAGACTTTAAGGGGGTGAATTTTTTGGTGCCAACACAGGCAGCTCTTTGCAGCTTCAGCTATTTTTGGACTAGAAAATATCTCGCCACCAAGTAGCAAGGGCAAGGCTGAGAGCAGCAGCTGCAGGTGGAGGTCAGACAAACGCATATGAGAAATGGCTTAATTTTAACAGCGAGAGCAATTAACCCTGTGGAGGAGATGGCAGGTGCCGACCGGGGCTCTGCCGGTCCTCTCCAGCCCATGGCAGGGGGTCTCTGCTCCCCTCTCCTGCGTCACCCCTTTCCGCTCTCTCTCTCCAGGGTGGACCAGTGTCTCACCAACAACTCCACCTACTTCGAAATCACCGCTGGTAACGCCACGCTGGTGAAGCACGGTGAGCAGCACCAGTGGGCACATATGTCGGGGTTATCCCCCAGGCCATTTTTTGGAGGGGCTGAGATGCGCAAAGGGCTCATGTCCATGTTTTACATCATCTAACATCTTTTATTCCTGGATCACTTTGTCTGAAGCCAAGGTTTTAAGCCAAGGCCAGGTTGGATGGGGCTTGGAGCAACCTGGTCTAGCAGGAGGTGTCCCTGCCCACGGCAGGGGGTGGGACTGGATGATCTTTAAGGTCCCTTCCAACCCAAACCACTCTATGATAAGCCTTGGTGGACTCCAAACAGCTCCCCAGACCCGAGGGCACCCCGGGTTGACACCGCTCCTGTGGATTGTGGCCCCACCATCAAACCGCACTAAACCCTACGCAGCAGTGTCGTGCCAGGAGCAAGGAGCAAACCTGCTCCCATCCCTGTAGGAGACAATCACCTCATTTTGAAGTTATTTTGCAATCCCTCGGGGAAAGGAGGGGAACATTCGTGGCAGGTTTCAGCAAATTAATGAAGCCTCACATTCCGAATTGTTTCCTCCTCCTCCCTGAGGAAATGGGGTGAGCTGGTCGGGGTGGGAATTGCAAACCCCCCCAGGATAGACTTTGCACTGACCCAGCCCAGACGACATTGCTGTGAGCAGGGGACAGTTTCTCCCCGTTTTTGCAGCCCCCCCGAGCTGCGAGGTCGGGCACTCAGGGCCAGGCAGACCCGCTCACGTCCCCCCCAAGCACCATCGATCCACAGCACTCAGCACACCCAACGGCAGGACGGGAGCTGAGTGGCTTTGGCTCCTTCATGCCCTAGGCCCACGTTTAAGAAATACAATTCAAATAAACCCAGAGCTGAACAACTCACCCCATGTGAGGACATTTGTCCTCACCCACTGCTATGGACCCAGGGGCTACGGGCGATACCTGGGCTGCAGCACATCACTGCTGCAGCACCAAAAATCTGAATATCACAGCTCTTCCCAACCCCGATTCTGTTCTTTTAAAGCCAAGACCCATCAAACCCTGGGGACGCTGATGAACCTCAGCTCTGAAGACGTTTTACTCATCCAGTACCAACTGCAGAGGGAAAGGACTTATTTGGGACTGTATCTCTACGGTATGCAAACTCCATCCTAAAGTAACTTAAAGCTATCATGGGACACCAAAACACACACATAAAATTACCAGCTACAACCACGCAGCAACTTGGTTTTGCCAACAGTCAGTGATTTTCCCGAGACCGCCGGCTCCAGGGGTCACGGGAGTATTTACAAATCCCATTAAAACTTAAATCTCTTGGCAGAGCAGAAAGACCAAGTTAAAGACAAAACCCACTTACGCCATAAATATTCAAAGAACAGGAAGCAAATACAGTTCAGCATTGATATCATCGTAAAATCTCAATATTTTCAAGCCAACCATAATTTTTCGGTACTTACCTCCCAGGGCAGAGCACGTGGCTTTGCAGTACCAGCAGAGGCAGAGCCGGTCAGATCTACCCACAAGCCCATAAAGCAGCATTTTAGACCTTGATAAGGCTTCCCATTGCCCTTCCAAGCTGCAAAGCAGTTGTTTAAGAGAGTTTGAAGACACGTATAGAAAACTGCCTCCACACTCAGCCTCGGTCCCTCCCGATGCCCCCCCAGGAGCACCAAACTATCCTGCAACCCCTTAAAGCAGACAGGACCAGACCTAACTGGGGAGAGGATTAAAAAAAGTGATGCCTGAGGTTGGTTTTGTTCAGATGTGTTCACCATGGGGGTAGAGACCCCAGCAGCGGTCACCTCCGCAGCACACGGGGAAGGGGGCCACCAAGGGCGGGGATGCGGCACGAAGGGCCGTGCCGAGGCCACCCATCCTTATTTAACGCCTGGCAAATGCTTCTCCTTTCGCAGCCCGAAACCTGAGCGGGATCGCGGCCCAGCGGGAAGAGTTCGAGCGCCACGCCAAGTGCCTGGGGCTGAGCGAAGAGGAGACGGTGTACGCGCCGTGGAAAACGGTACAGGGCTGCTGGTGGGTGGGTGAGGGTGGGCAGAGCTGCCGCAGCCCCCACCCCGGGGCAGGGGTGCCGAGACCCCGGGCTGTCACCCCAGCCGCCAAACTGGGGTCTCAGAGAGGGGCTGTGACATACGTGACTCCCCAAAGCAAATACCCGCACCCGAGCACCTCCAGTGGGAAACCTGGTAACGGCCTGCCTCCCCCTGCTAGGGGGAAGATAGCTAAAGCAGGGGGGGGTTGCCCCAAAATTCCTGATTTTGCCCTGAAATTCTTCATTTTGCCCCCCAGCAGAGGCCGGCCACCCCAGGAGGGGCCGGTGCCCCGGGGCACTGCCCGGCCCCGCTTCAGCTAAAGCCACTACCATTCAAACCCCTGAAGACCTTGGACTGTTTTCAGATTGGTGTTTGCTTCTCCGGCACCCCAAGATGCGGGTTTGCAGCCTGGCTGGCTGTAAATGGGAAGATGGCACGAGTCCATCCTCCTCCCACCCCAGCGCAGGGGGGTCCAGCCCTGAGCTCCAGCCCCGCAGGACACCAGGAAAGAGGCAACACCATCCGCTACCGCGAAAATAATTTTTTTCTTTAGTTTTTCCATCAAAACATTAACCAGACCCAGCCCTAACCCTAACCTCTGCCACCTAATTTATGACATTTTACCCTGCAAATGACCCAGTCCCCAAGCCAGCTGGACGGGGCTCCCTTTTGCAAAGTGGAAGGTGAAAAAAAATCTTACCTTTTCCTGTCTTGTCCATCCATTCCTGTCCTGGCCGTCTGCTCGTCCATGGCAGGAGACCCTGAGCTTCCAGCAGTGCCCAAAACCCCACTCTGAGCTGCCGGACTGGACCCGACGTAGCCCCTGACACCCCCCCAGCCTCAAGATGCTTCTTTTAGAACTGTCCCCCCCAGGTGCAGGGGAACGGGGGACAGGGACGCAGGCACAGGCTGAAACCCTGGTGGTGGGGCAGGGACAGGGGCAGGTCTCCTCTCCCCGTTAAGCAATTTGCAGCACCTGGAGGCAGTGCCCATCTCCCCCAAATTAACAGCATGCAGCTGCTGACTGGGGGGGGTTTGCAGAGGCCTCTGGATCACCTTTAAATCCGGGCAAGATGAATGAAGCTCAGAGAAAGGCAAGGGGAGGGGAATAAGCCAGAACTGTTTGTCCTTATGAGCTCCGGTGCAATTGCTGTTAGCAGAGAAGGGTTTCGTGCCTGGACGAGAGGGAGAACACCGCCTCTGAGGAGTAAAATGAAACCAATTAGACACAGAAAAGATTTTGGGGACCTTTGTCATCAGGCTGGAGGAGATGGACGTGAACAGAGCACCAGAGCAGAGACTCATATACCCCTGAGTCAGCCCGAGGCATCAGCAGAATGCAAAGCACGCTAATTCTGGATGCCCGGGTAGCACCTGCTTTTTACTTATTTCTCAAAAAGTTTGATTCCCCCCTTTCCTTCAGCGCATGCTTACTGACCCCCCCACCCAGCCTTGCTCCACAGTTCTGGTCTGCTCTGTACAGCACCAGTGTGGAAAACGGCACCAGCAGCAGCTCCGCACCCAGGCGAGCGGCGTCCGCGATGGGGGCAGCGTGGGGAAGCCCGTAGCTTCTCTGGGCCCTCTGAGGCTTATCAGCAGATAAAAAGGAAAAGAAAAATACTTGCTACTTCAGTAAATTCTCTCCTGCTGGTGCACTGACAGCTCCACTTATACCATTATTGTTGTTTTGGAAGGAGCTGTGTCAAGTGAAAGAAATTGAAAAAGGAAACAGCCCACGCACGGAGCCCACGGCCGCGGTCACAGCATCACCTCCTCCAGGTACCCACCAGCCTGGGAGCGCGGGTAGCTAACACCACGTTAGGCAATAAATGTCGTCTTCAAACTCGATGCCTGTTGTTGCTGAGGTGCTGGAGAGAAGGGGCTCTGAAGAGATCAGAAGTGGGGGTTGCAAAAAGAAATGGAACGCCCAATTCACCTTGTGTGCCATTCAGGGAGGAGCGGGGAAAAGTCAGCCCTAAGCGATGAGGGATGCAAGACAAGACGACACGTGGAAGCTTCTTCAGCGCTGACTCAGTCCGCTCAGCTTCACACCAAGCTCGCAAGAGAGCTCTACTAAAAAAGCAGTTCTCCAATGAAGCAGTGATAGGGGCTAACCAGAAGAGGGCAATCATTAACTATTTTAAATGGGCGTTCCAAGCATTTGGTGACTAACTGGAATATAAAGACCAGAAACTTATCTTTAACCGTACAGTTTGAGAGGAAGCGGGTGCTCAGCTAGAAGCAACCACCCAATTCTCTTGACAGCAGCTTGGCTGCCAGAAGTAGCACAGCTGGAGCAGATGTTCCTGCCCAAACCCTTTGGACCAGGCAAGAGCTTCCTGATAATGTTCACCCACAGCAACATTTGCGACATAATATGACGACACTGAAAAATTATCCTCCTGCCAGAGAGGGAGGGGGTGCTAACCCAACCCAGGCTGGATTTTTACTTCCCCAGAAGAAAAAGGTCATGTTTCCTCATTTCCCAGTAAGCCTGGAGGCGAGAAGGTTCGAGTGCCAAGATTCACATTGCTCCCCATGCCTCCAGTACACCCCTGCACTCCTTGGGCACCTCACGCATCCCTGTCACACCCCCAGCCCCAGGGGAGGAAAGCGCTGGCGCTCTGCGTTGGAGAAAGTTGGGGGAGTTTAAGAAGAGACTGCTTTTGCTGCGTGTCTGGAAAGTAATTCGGTCTCAGCTCTAACCTAGTAATTAAGCACTGAAAATATCTCTCTTCCTTAAAAAGGAAGAAAAGGAGAAAAGCTGGAGGGAACACTCCTCCCTCTGCAGCACCAGGGTGCCCTGTCCCCGTACGGCACCGTTTACCGGGCAGCGTTTCAGTGTTGAGCCTTTGGCCCGATTCCGGCAGTAAAAATGAATTTTACTACTAGGTCAAGCACAGCCAATTCCCTCCTGGTCTGAAGGCAGAGGTACCTGGCCAACCCTTTCTTCAGACACATCTTTTTCAGCTCACGACACGAAACATCCCCCCCCCACCTCGAGGAGTGAGACAGTTAAAGGGTAGGAGAGGGCAGCGGTGCGAGAGGGGATGCTGCCAGCAGCCTTGAGCGCTGCGGTCCAGAGTGTGTCGATAAGCGTCTCAGCTGACCGAAGCTGACACCGCTGGCAAGCAGTGGCTCAGATTACAAGGACCCAGACTTTATGAGTAGATTTATAGCTGAATAAAAGCCTTGAATTACAGTCAGAGTCACAGGGAACCAACAAACTCAGCCTGGCCCCCACAGCAAGTTTTGTCAACCAAATCAGAGGCCGCTCTGGCCACACCAGCTATGGTTCGCGAATGACCTCCAAGGATAGCTCCTGGTTGTTTTTTTAAGAAAGAAAATTGTACAAAGCCTTTCTTTTTAAAACCCTAAAAGCCAGGTTCCTGGCATAACTGGACTGCAGAGTTTCCAGCTTTTCTGGGAAACTCACTTCTCTGAACAGAGAGTTATGGATACTGCATGGATGAGCAACGTCCAGCAGCACTCAGAGACGTGAACAGTATCCGAATATCCCTGACTCATCACTACCACCAGTAGCCTTGAGCTCAGGTTTGCTGGTTTTGCCTTTAAGAATTCCATTCTCCCAGGTCCTCGTAGGGAGAGTCATTCCCAGTGTCAGCATCCTTGGTGACAATCATCCCAGGAAGAGTCTGGCCACGAACAGCACCAATAAACCGTATCGAGAAAGAGACGCAGACACCTGGTATCTCTTTGACAGACCTTTATTAGCAGACTGTTCCCTACATGAAGAATCCGAGTTAGATTTGCATTATAACAATTTGTGGTTACAGCTACAAAGATGGTTGTCATTTTGCATTGATTTTTGCATTCTGATATTCATATTCCCATTAGGCCACACTGGTAGGAAGGAGCCACTGCAGAATTTACAATAGGTCTCAAGAAGAGGGGGGTGGAAAAAAATCATATCACTAATCCAGATTGGTTAGATTTCCATGTGGCTAACTACTGACAGCACTGGATAGTCAAGGCAGAGCCTCACCTGGAAGACTCTCCATGGACCACCAAAATCTGTCAGCAAAAAAGCAGCTGCTGAGTGCTAGCAAATCCTTTTCCAATTTCTCACACACTTCTCCACAGTGCCTGCTTGCATGTGAAGAGCACTGGCTCAGCACCAGGGTCTGCTGATTCAGCCTCAAAGCACAACTGCAGCAGCAGCTTGTGTCCAAGTGCAAGTTTCCTTCCATCTCTCTGGAAACTTGTATTTTCTTTAGTCCCTGAGATTTCTTCCCTCCCCCCTTACCTAAAGATTCCCCAAGATCGCTCTCAATTAGCCGTTGTGACATCCAACATACACAGACCTTCTACTTCCCAACTTCAGCTGTCCACCTGAAACCCTTTCAGCCACGCACAGAGGCAATTCCAAAATAAGGCGAGCCTCACAGTGCACCCTCTCCCCTCCTCCTCCCAAGGTACTGCTTCCTCACCAGCTCCCTTCTCTCCTATGGCTTCTTGCTACAGAATTTCTCTGGGCTGAGGTCCTCCAGCAACAACCCCAGACGTGGGAAAGGCAGCTCGAGCCCCAAAGGGAAGGTATGCAAACCACTTTAGCGTCCCTCCCCACGACTCAGCTGTGTGATAGAACAAATAGAGAACTTTTTAAAACAGGAGAAATACAAGCACAGTAACAATATTTAAACAAGTCTATAAAAATAGTCTGACATAACTCTGTTCAAATAAATACAAAATAAATATGCTTTAAGCAGTAAAACAGTGGAATGCAACGCTGGTCCATTTTGCCCAAAACGAAAAGTTGGATGAGGATCTCTCAGGCCTCAGAAGCCAGATCCTATCAATTAAAGTAGCCCATAACACAGTCAGAGAAATTTTAAAGCCACCTCTTTCCCTTAGCCTTATGAAAAGCACCCTTTGAAAGAAAAGCAAGCACGTCTTCAGGACTGAAAGCTCACCTCTCCCAGTGACAACCAGACCCTCTTGCTAACACCCCTTCCCACAGCAGACATACTCCTGGCTTGGGGACTCCATCCCGCTAATGCAAACCTGAACATCAATCTACAAAGAGGTCTAAAGAGATAGATAGCAGCGTAGGCACGGGGTTTGGAAAGGTCCACCAGCTACCCTTGGCACCAGGCAGAATGGAATTCAGAGGTCCATGCAGCGCTGCACAGGGGCTCTCATGTCGTGCTGGGAGCACAACTGCACAGGAGCTGTGAAATATTGTCTTTTGTTCACTAAAGCCATGCATCAAGGTGCCAGTCCATCCAGGGCTCTCCTGCCTCCCCCTTTCCAAGCCCCTGCTGAGTATAAGACAAGCCAATCCCGGCATGCAAAGGATACAGGCATGCAGGCTCTAGTCTGCTGCTTCTGTTAGTAAGTGCATCTTGTTAGTGGATTTATGAGACACACTTAAACCTATAAAAAATA
This sequence comes from Anarhynchus alexandrinus, assembly GCA_008711295.1. Classification (NCBI taxonomy): domain Eukaryota; kingdom Metazoa; phylum Chordata; class Aves; order Charadriiformes; family Charadriidae; genus Anarhynchus; species Anarhynchus alexandrinus. The sequence continues at coordinate 343,754 of VUYV01000038.1, forward strand.
AATAATCCTAATTCTTCATCAGGCTGGCCTAAGTAACCTTCAGCCTGACCGGATAAACCACTGCCCACCAGCCCTCAAAACCAGTATAGTTTGAAGTTACATTTCATGTCAAGTCTTGGAAGCAGAACATGAATGTCTCCTACCCAAAGGAATATATGTAAACATAACAACAAGCCTGGTGCGGCAGCAGCTCCTACACAAGGTTTGTACAAATTTAAACAATGGGTAGGAAGTTAAACAACTGAATGGAAAAAGAAGCTCTCTGAATGGAAAAAGAAGCTCTTTCAGCAAGTCAGAAGGTGCTCATCTGCAGGCAAACAGCTCTGTACACGCAATCCGCTGAAAGCAGACCTGTTACCCAAATCTTTGCTACTCTGCCATACTGCTGGGAACTGACCTCAGCAACTCACGCCTTAAGATTCTCCCAGGAGTTCTCCTCCCGGGCTCCCAAAAGGCCCAACGAAAAGGACCACGTGATGGTTTATGTGGAGCTCTGAGTAGCAAGATGGCAAAGGACACCAGATCCTCCCCTCCCCCTTACTGACTCACAAACTATCTGAGATTTCACAGCTTTGCTTAGTCAGCTTAGTGTCAACACATTCACAGAATGAGAGATGGCTATACGTCTTGGGATCGCACCCCAAGATTTCAGAGTTCAAAGTCCTCAGCATCTCCTGGTCACCGTGACTGCACGCCCAGAGTCATCTTCAAGTTTTCATAAACCACGTAGCTGATGCTTACAGCTGGGATCACCTTCATAAAATTCGGCGCCAGACCCCGGTAAAGACCAAATGCTCCCTCTGTCTTCAGAATGTGTTTAAACAGTCCCCTCATCGTCACTTCAGGAGCTCCCTCCACTGACGCTGCAATAGGGAAAGCCACAATAAATAATGCGGTCTATGTGATGAAAACACTTTAAGGTAACACCTGTCTCAAAGAGTCTCAAAGAGCAGTTCTGATTCATGTGCTTCCTGTGGATGTTCACAGAGCAAAGGTGCTTCACGGGGGACAGCATCTAACTTCACAGCAAGCCGTGGCCATGCTGCACATCGCAGCCATTTTCTCCAACTGCTTTGCAGATGCCCTTAGCCCAAAACTCCGAATCTGAGCAAAACAGAACCTCTGTCCCGCAGGTGCTCAGCCCCAGATGCTGAGGGCAGCACAAAGTCCACTGTCCTCTTGCAGCATGGCAAATAGCCGACTGCTTAGCTGCACAGGCCAGTTAAGGCTGTTGTTGCAATGTTTACACTAGAGGACCTTTACCCTGCTCAGAGACCATGGCAGCGGTTCCCACAGTTCCCAGAAGTTCTCACCTTGGGCCTGCATGCGTGTCCTCACAAGAGCCAGCGGGTAACTGGCAAGCTGCCCACAGGTACTGGAGATGGTGCCACAAGCCAGCAGAACAAAGACTCCAGGGTCAGCGCTGTTAACGGCGTAGCGCTGCAACCAGGCATTTTTTAGTGTCTGGAAGGAAGAAGCCAGATGTTAGCAGTGAAGAGGCAATCAAAAGAATATCACGTTACATAAGAGATCTAGCGTAAGGGCCCAGAAAGCTATGTGCAAATTCAGCCAGAAGCACTCGGCTTCTCAAATCTTTTTGAGCTACTGCTATGTAGTGCCTGGGGAAAATCCCTTCTTTAATTTTCTGCTGCAATTTTCTCATAAAAAAAGAAACAAGGGACCACGCATGATGTTAAAAGGAGAATCGTTGTATTGGATTATCTTCTAGGCCATTTTGGGTAAAAAAATCCATTTGTTCCCCATAAGGCTGATCAGGAAAGCTTTGATAAATTACTTAAACTGCTGTAGTAACTGACAGGTCTGACAGTGATAAAGCTACACAAGCAGCACAGCCCTACAACAGGTTAAAGGCTTCATACCTCATAGACTGCCAGGTCAATACCAGCGTATGGAATGATTCCTAGCATGTTGGGGATGTAGCCCTTGTAGAAGGCAGCCATTCCTTCCTTCGAAAGGATGTTTTTGGCACAATCCAACATGCCTGAATATTGTCCTGTCTTTCTTAGGGCCATCCGTGTTTTCAGAACCTAGAAGACAAGAATAAATACCATGAAGGCCTACAGGAGAATCAATAGGAGAAAAACATATAGACAACGTCATTCTTAAGAGCATGACAGTCAGGACTACAACAAGTGTCATGCGAGCAGTATTACCTAATATCACCTCCAAGAACTCATTAATTAAGCTATCGCAGTGCTGGTATACTACCCACATTGTCCCATCTCAGCACCTTGCCATGACCCCTCATGGGCTGGACTCTCAGCCACCCGCCTCACCTCCATCGGGTAGATGCTGCTCTGTGCGATGGCCCCAGCCAGAGAACCAGCTAACAGCCGCTCATGAATCCTCAGCATTTCTTGGTCAGTTCCAATGAACCGCTTGATCTGTAGAAGCCAAAACAGACAGACATTGAGGCTCGCCAACCTATCTCAGCCGTCTTTTTTTTTTTTCCAGCTTGTTCTTCTGCAGCTGGACTTGTCTGTGCCCTTTTACTCACCTGCTCATAGGCCATGAACTTAATGGCAGATTCCGGTGCAATCTTCAACACATTGATGCCATTCCCTCGCCACAGTGACCTTGGTCCACCCTCTCGGATCATTTGAGTAAAACCGCCAACGATGCACATGTTGTTACTGCGGGAGGCATGAACCTAGGAGACAGAGAGCAAGCTTGGATTAGTTCCAGTCCTGATTACGACAGTGCTACGTTTTTCCGTAATCCAGGGACAAAAGGGCGCTTTTTTATTTACCCAGAGATTTGCCAAGGCTTTAATCCCTTTCAGATAACTTCTACAATAGGAAAGCAACCTTCTTTTCTTTTTTGCGAAGTCTAGTGTTAAATAATGAATCTAATCAATATCTCCCTCTGGAATGGGAGGAAAGGTTAAATAGGCAACTCCCGTACCTAGCATAGCATCAGCTACCCAGGGTAAACTTCCCAGCTGGCTCAAGAGCAGGTACAGTGACAAAACAGGCTAAAAGCAAGTTTTTCTAACTCCTTTCTAGCGCAGATAATACTTATACTGAGTACGAGCTCTGCCAGCTGACCACCACAGCCACTTCAACTCTCATGGCCTCAGGGTCTCTCATGGGAACACAAGACTTGAACCTGTTTCACCAAAACCCAAGTTTTCCAGTGCTCTAAACCACAAAGCTAACTATTGACAGTTTTCACATGTCTACCTCCCAAAAGATTCTCTATATTTTTTTAAGTCAATGAAGAATAACTTTTTAACATGACTTTGATCATTCAAATAATCCCAAAAGCCTTCAAAAATAGCAATATAAGAGCAACGAGATTAACCATGGCCAGAGTGCTGTACTGTGTTGATGAACATTATCATCTCCTAAGCATCCAAGAAGATTAAAGAAATCTGCCTGGGTATTCAAACAAACCGGAACTGCTCCATCATACCTGCATGAGCACTTTCAAGCGGTCCAAGGGAGCTGTACAGGTTCTGGACACGGCACCTGCACCTCCACCTGCAACCAGATGTCTCCACCACATCCCCGTCTGCCTCTCTTCCACTGTGAACTCATCAGGGACGGTCAAATTCTCTCCTACATCAAAGATCTGCAAAAGTATAAGGTGTTGAGAAATGTTTCATCAGCTAGTGATCGTGCCAAAGTTTTATTGCTCTTTATCAGCGCTAAGAGTTGAAGTACTGGATATGCTTATTCCAAGTCAGCAGCTTATCTATAGCCAGTAACTGCTGTGTCCAGTGACAGGAACTGCCACTGCTATAGCACATCACAGGGGGAACCTTCACATTCAAAGATTTCTGTCCAAAAAGTTGGCAACTGCTGAACATTTGTCTGCATTAAAATACTGTGGATCATAGTAAGGAACAAAATGACCAACTGTGAGCAGCTGCATGGCAGAGAAGCTGGACCTCTCTGGAACCTTCCAAGCTCGCAGCCAGTTTAATCTCGTTACATGCTATTTACACACACCGAAATATCTCCAGGAAGGACGGCTGCCTGTCAAATCAGTTTCTAGTCTTAACAGGTCCTGAACCAGCAGGGGCTGGCCACTGGTGTGAGCTCCCAGAGGTGCAAGCCAAGTGAACACCCTCATCTTCCTGCAGAGGGTGCAGTTATTTATCACCTGTGCCAGCGGCTTCAGAAGCCGTGGCGTGATAGGTGGCAAGATAACAGAACAGGAAGCCATTTGGCTCCTAGGGTTACAAGGCAGCTACTGAACCATGAAGAGAAAGATAAGGACTGTCGATAGCAGTTCCTGGGGGTCAGAACTCTGACTGAGAAGCTGGGGAAAGACCGAGACCTGTTGGGGAGGAACCATTTCTTACCGTGGAGTGCTTCCAGTACAGGATGATTTCAGGAATGTTCTCCACTGGGTGCAGCAGGTGATAGTCTCGCCACTCATTCCAATCAATTGTCATTGTCCCATTTTTATCCATGCTAAAAAGATTTATCATTAGATGAGTACAGACTCCCACTGGGTGACAAATTCCTCCTCCCCTTCCCTTTGAATATTCAGGCCTACACCAAAAAAAGCTTTGCAAAGCAACTACTAAAAGACTTCTAAAGAGACACAAGACAAAGCTAGGAAATCTTCTATTCACTGAACACTGCAGAAAGGTAGAAGTGGGCTCCCTTTTTCCGCCCCTCTCTCTCCCCCTTAACTGACCCACAGGACTAGTTGCACCCCCTCCTACCAAACTTCGGGACATAACTGACACTGAAGGGAAAATAATACTTACTAGGTGACAGGACCCCAGAAGTGTCCCGTCCTTATTCTGACACACAGGCAAACAGACAGAGGGAAGGTAGCAGAGGAAAGAAAGAGGAAAAAACAGCACAAATAAGTGGTTGTTAACATGTTAGTGCCACATGCATAAAAGCATTTAGCATTTCCGACGAGCAACAGCACAGTCCCTCTCCAAAGCAGCAAGCTCAGGGCAGCAGGACAATCAGACAGGGATGCAAATCAGCTCAGATGCAAGCACTTCCCCACAACGGGTCAGTAAGATAAGAGATTGTGACAATAACTCTCCATAATATACTACATTACAAGTGTCAATTCACAAAAAAAAAAAAAAAAAAAAAAATTAAGAGTAATAGGCAAAAAGGGAGGAGATGAAGTCTCTGAAAAGTGTGTACAGGGCAAAAAGAGGAGATGGGTTCCACATCCCTACACTTCTTTCTGACCCCCTCAACAGTAAAACAGAAGAACCAGCTGAATCCTCACCTCTTCAGTATTTTCTCAGCCTGCTGTTCAGAGATCTTGACTCCCAGGTCCCGAAGAGACTGCACAATCTCCTGGGCATCAATACGGCCTGCAAAGATAAGCCAGTGAGCTCAAGTATATGCATTACAAGCTAACACATGCAGTAGTCTATTCATGAGCATGAGAAAGGTGTTTACCATCATTCTTCTTATCCAAACTCTTGAAGACCAGTCTCAGCTTCTTTTCATGATCTTGGAGATAGTGAACAAATTCCTCAAAATCCAGCTGTCCATCCAGGTCCTTGTCTCCAGCCTTCACAATTTTCTGTTTAGAAACAATCAAAACCTGTCAGTTCCTTTGTTTATTCAGAAAGAACTGCCCCTTCTTCCATCACATTTAAAGATCATTTCCTACCTAACCGACTTTTCCTCCAGAAAGCAGCTGACAGAATTATAATTCCTCAAAGAAATTTGAGCAAAGCAGTAGTGCAGAAAAGTCACCTGATTCCAGGCAACTGTCTCCCAAAGTCAGTTACGCAGATGAAATGCCTCATGCTTTTATCAGGGATATTCTGCTAGTATCATATGTCTAATCTCAGTCCTGTATCTTGATTAGCACCTTACAAAGCCCTTGTGGAGGTTCTTGAAGTATGAGGCAAGAGGTTTGCATAAAAAGTGAATCACAAAACTTCAGGTAATAAAAAAACCTGAACAGGAGAAGGAATTTCATGCCTACTACAATCCTTAGAGAAGTAAGCTCCCTCTGGCAATAACTAACTCCAACCAGAAAAAGCCTGTCCAGCTCTAGTGGACACAGCCAAAGATAAAAACCCCTATGAACTGGTTTAAGCACCCCGGAGCTATGTGCTTTAATTATACAAGTTTCCACGAGATGCATATAGAACAAGAAAAGGTTCTTAGTAGGACAAAGCTAAAATCAAGATCAGACTCCGTGCCAGACATCTAGGACAAGGTAAATGACTAATTAACTCACTTCAGCATGGGGCAATAGCAGATGGACTGTCCTATCTTAGGGCACATGGCTACTTGTTGACAGGAGAGGTGATCTCCAGGCTGCAAGAATGTGGCTCAGGGAGTTCCTATTCCCCTTCTTGTTCAGTCACTTGCCTTTGACAACCTATAAGTCTTTTTCAACATGAATCAGTAAGCAACACTAAATGAGGTGTGATTCAGTCTACCACATCACCTAAATTTTTGTTTTAATTCTTGTACCAGCAGGGGGGTTGTTAAGGAAGCTCTGAGGCGAGATCAAACACTAGGCTAACCTCCTGTTCACCAATATTTTGTTCAATATTTAGGCTTCAAAGGTAATAAGCAAACCTAAGCTTATTGTGATATTTCCTCAGCCTATGAGCACCAGTCCCCTTCAAAAGCCTTAAGTCTTTGTTTCAATGCCATTTTAAATGACTTCAATACTAAATACTTCACTATTAAAACTCTCTCTCACCCCACCAAGTCCTGTCACTTTAGCCCTAATGCTATGAGGATTATTCCTAATCATATTAGGAACCTTAAATAAGAAAGTGCTGTCCCAGCTGCCCTGACCTTTGAGGTGTGCCCGGTATTCTTAACCTGCAATTTATCATATGACAGTTGTAAAGTTCAGATATGACCCCACATTCAACTTGTAGGCTAAAGATAGACCAACACCCCTCGCATGTCAGCAGATTGGCCTTGAACAGCTGAATCAGGGCTTCCCTCTGACTGGCAACCCCCAACCAGTTGACAGGCACTAATAATTCGGAGGCACTGTAAGAGAGATGTGACTGTGCAACTGCTCCTGCTCTCTCAGCACACCCCTAACAACCCCAGAGATGTGCAATGAGATCAGAGACCGCAGGTACCAGAAGCTGCCGTGCTCTGCGAGCCTTCCTCCTCCACCGTCGCAAAGCAAAACTGCTGCGAGCCTGTCGAACAGTAACCCACAACACACGTGTGAAGGGTGAGAGCACCAAGCTCCCAGCATCTTCTCCAGAGAGATGAACAAATATCTGCCTGTTCATATCCAGAGAGATGAACAAATATCTTCGCCTTTAACAGCACATATGAAATCTCCGTAGACAGAACTGCTCATTAACAGCTATGCTGGCTGCAGATGTTTCCATGGTCACCTGCACAACACGCAGCCCCTGCAGCACGCTTTGGGACCCCACGCGTCTTAAAGCCTGCTGCATCTTTTGTTTGTGTGTCTGCGCAAAGGTATAAAAAGCCCACCCAGCTTTGCTCTTCCATGATCAGCTGTTTGGGCTCTTGACAGCCCTGGTCATGAAAATCACGCCAGTAGCAGCAAGGGGAAAGCAAGGGCTGTGACACCGAGTCACATGCAGCACTGTGGATTTAGTGCATCTCCCTTCTGTAGCGAAGGGAAACGCTTTTGCACAACCTCCCCCGGCCCAGCCCACCCACCGCCGCCGAGCCACTCTCCGGCTCACAGCACAAACCGGCTCACCATCGCCGGGGCGAGACCTGCATCGGCATGAGCTGATGTTAGATTACACACCTCCCGTAGGAGGGGGGTAGGGGGAAGGGTGTAAGAAGGAAAAGGAAGAGGATGTGAAACGTGTTTGAGCAGATCAGTTAAAGCGGAGGAATCCATAGTTTGGAAAACCCCTTTTTCTAATTAACTTGTATCAAATCAACTGGTTTAAAGTCTCAGAGGCACTGAGATCTCATCAGATTCAAGCTAAAAGAATCAAAAAGAAAAAAAGTCCACTCCACACTGCTTTAGCAATCCCTGCCAAGGGGCAACAGAAACGTGTCCATGCCGTACCCAGCTATTACAACAGAGCCATCGTGAGCTTCTCCCCCTCTAACCAGGCACTTGGGGTGTTAGAGAACACCCCTCCATCGCTCGCTCCCTCCCGTTCCTCCCTCGGGGCCATACCTGCTTCCACTGGCGGTAGGTGGAGAACTCCTGGGAAGGAATGAAGAGGCTGAGTCGGAAGATCGATTTGAGTTCAGCCGGCAGTCCCTTCGACTCAAAGTATTCAAACTCCGTCTGCGACTCCCCGAACACTGGCACATACAGACAGAGGCAGAGCATCTTTCTGAGCCGGAGACTCAGCTGCCCTGCTCAGACTGACTGGGAAGGGAAGTAAAGCTGAATGATTCCCCGAGCTAATTTCAGTGCGTAGTGGAAAGGAAATGCCAGCGAGTCTCATGACACATGCCTATGAGCGAAGCCGGCTCCGGTGGGATTGGCTGTGCAAGCCCTGCCCTTCTACTTAAAAGGGAAGCGGTGGCTGTACAGTCCCACCCCGACACCGGATCGGAGGAGGCATGTGAGCTGCCTCCCATTGCTCAACTCCAGGCTCCCATTAAGCCCAGAGACCTTACATCACGCTCGCTGCAAGTTAACTCTTACCGGGCATCTCATTTAACCCAAGAGGCTTTGGCCAACATCCAAGACGCTCACTTGCTGTTCCTTACAGCCGACCAGTCCTTTCTGATCCTGTGCTCACCACGCCAGGGATTTACACACGCAGCACAGTAGGGACCAGTCTTGATCATAACTTTTCCTACTACAGAAGACAAAGAGGACTCTCACTGTCATCCTCTTCCCAAAATTCTTCCTCTAAAACACAGTAAGAGCAGGATGCCACCCACTTACTGCTTTCATACATGTTTGGTATATCCAGCTTAAAGCAAAGGCCTCAAAATTCGACTTTTACAATGTTACTTTCCTATGCCAGAGTTGATTGGCTTTGACTGGAAGTCCTCCCAAAAACACTTGTGCCAGCTAGGAGCAGGCAACCCCTGCATACCAAGATCACTGCAGCACTCTGGAGTTACTAATAGAGGCAGCAATAAAGCTTGTGGAGAAGGTTTGCCATTGCGCCAGACACCCAAAAAACCACCAAAATCAAGGGCAGGCTTCAAAACAGACCCAGCTGCTTCAAAGCCTCCTAGCTAAGCATCCACACAGCAATTACAACAGCTTACTAGTTTGTCCTCCTCTCCCAACTACAATTAAACATCGCAGTCGGATATGCGCTATAATGAGGAGTGGCCCAAGCAGAACAACATTTTCCAGTTTCTAACCATTTACAATTTCACTGCTTTGTAAGCGAGCTCCTGAGCTTTCATCAGGAGCAAGCCAGGCTGAAGAGGGAGTGCGGCACATGCATCATTTCATGCTGATATAATTACAGGCTTCTGAGCATTTAGTGGAGTTCGATGTATGGGATAACACCCAGCTCTACAGAGGGAGTACCACAGAAGTCAGCAGGTAACAATACTGCCCAGTACAGAATTACTGATTGCTAACATGAATTTTAAAATAAAGTTAGTCTTGATATTCATCAAAGAGAAGCTATCATACAAGGAAGACGCGAAAAAAGATGGCCAATAACCAAAACACTATAATCCTGCCTGCACTTGAAGTAACACAGCATGTTTGCTAAACTGATTTATGCCAGACCAGCTAACAGCTTTCCCCACCACTGCGGACACAGCAACATTTTCTTGTGTTTGCTCTGTTTAAACAGACTGCCTGGCCAGTACAAAGTCCAATAAGCACTCCCTTCCTCCGATCCTAATGCACAAGGGGCCTTTACGTCTTTACCACGGTATTTTGTTCTTTAGAATTAAAGAAAAGCCAAGGTCTGTAATAAGCTGTTTGTGGAGCTGCATGTCAATCACACGAATTGGGAATATTTAATCTGGGGCTTTATTTAAAGGATATATTTTTTTTAAAAGCTTAATAGATCACGACTCGCAGCAATTCGGTACCCTTGAGAATCGTGACCTACAACGGTTTCCTACGCCCTCCCCCTGTCACCTCACCTACCATGGCACCACTGCCGCGTTACCTAACCAGGCTTAACCTACTCCCTGCTGACGTCTCTCCGCACGAAAACAGGATCTTCTCAGGGACTCCAGATCCTCTTAAAGATCAGCTGCAGCAGCTCACCACATGCACGCCAACAGCACGCCCCAGTCTCGTCCCACCGAGCTGGGTCTCTCTTCAAGCAGCACCCTAATGCTACGCACCACCGGCCAAAAGCAAACGCCTTCAGCAGCCTGACCACGGCGAGCAGCTCCCCCCTGCCCAGCTCCAGGGAGTAAGTGAATAAACGTAACTCAGTTTTGCCCCACCAAGGCTTAAGATCCCCCGTAGTCCTTCCCACGAGTTGCCAAGCATCACTGTTATAGCTGCTTGGCAGCTCAGTTGCCATGCCAACATGATGCAGATTTTCCTAATAAACTCTGTCTAGAGTTGGCAGCTAGAGACAAAAGGCAAAATCTGCACATTTTAGGAAAAAAAGCCCTACTAGCTACGTCAGAGGAAAGGAGAAAGGTAATGAGGTTAAGAAAGCTGATTTTAAGCAGGGTATTAATTACAGGACAGCGAGCTAAGAAGGAGAGACAGATTACGAATTAAGTTTATACCAGCAATTCTGGTTATAATGACAAAGGGAACTTAAACAGGCATTAACAAGTATTTAGATTTCACCTAAAAGAATCCTGGTAAACCTAGAAGTACTCAAAAGCAAGACAGCTCGCCAGAGATCAGTGCTGCTTGAACACAACTAGCCTGGGGTCACCGCTCAAGGCTCAGCAGATGCAGCGGGTGCCAGTCCTGCTCCCGCAGCCCCTGCGGTGTGCGTGTGGCCGTGCCGCCGTGGGCTGCAGCACACCCACCCCGGGGCTTCAGCGTGAGCTACAGACAGTACATCCCTCATTAGCACTGGCTATTCCTGATCAAACCAAGGACAGGGCACAGAGCTCCAAATAAAGTCATCCCTTTCAAGTCACTCCTCCCTGATACTTCTTCCATCCACCAATTCTGCCAATGAAGCCAGAGCTGGATCTATACGTTTTTGGTCGATGTGAAGTCAGCCTCGCTAATACCCTCCTCTGCTAAAGGGAGCACTACGTGGGTCCGTCTACCTTCCACAGAAGGCTCGCTTTTCTTGCCATCAAGGAAGCTGCAAACCCATTGTCCATTTTATTTATAGAATTTGGTTCTTATTTAAATGCTGCATGAGTTACCAGTTTCAACACCCTGCCATTCCATCACTAACCTTTCCAAGTCATTTGTACTCTTCTAGGCATCTACTTCATCACCAGTTTACTACATCAGCTCCAGAAGGTACCTCCCAAAGGAGGGGAGGATGCAGCCATACAAGGAGCAGGAAAGTATGCTGTTTAATTTTGAATTTACTATGCTAAAAAAAAGACTCTAAAAATATCAAGTGCCAGTGAGCGTCACAGCCACATAACTAACATCCTCCTTCACAGGCAAAACAGTTTTCTGGGCAAGTACATCATGGGCCAGAGAGAGAACCGCTATTGCTCCAAGTTTTCACTAGGTCCTGCTGACTTGGTATTTTTTAATTTCTGGAAACTAGCTTATAATTAATTGTACAGTACAGAAAGTCCTCACAAAGCACAAACAAAGTGTAAAGTGTATGAAGGAGGGGAGTTAATCATTTAAGAGACCCCAGCAGAGTAAAGAGCTGCAGCCAGCCAAAGCTGTGCAAGGGGAAGGATAGAGACCAGAGAAGGCAGACAACACGACATGGTATTTGACATAAAGGTAACCAGGAAAGGTGACCTGTTCCACTGACAACACACAGATCCAAAGTTACAAGTCCAGATGGTGACATCAGGGGCTGATCATACCGCTTCTCCTGTGTACACACACCCAGGGGCCAACGCATCACATTCGCAATCAGAATTTTCTCCCACATTTGCACAAACAGCCTCATGTTGAAATCATTACCTTCAAGCAAGGATCGGAGCAAAAACATGCCAACTACACCATGAAGACTGAGAAGCCAGGCCCAGGAAGCACCTCAGGTCAAATTTATCAATACATGCAAATTCCTTACAGTAATCCAAGTATCGGACATGACATTTTGCGTGGTTTTAGCAGATATGTAGTTACAGGCGTTTTTACAACACAAAGTGGCATACCAGTCAAGAGACTTCTCCCAAGGTCACAGACATTGAGTGGCAGAGAACAAAAGCCACGTGTCCCCCACATTTTCTTTTAACACCAAATAATACTGTTTGCTCACAGTGGTTTATAATCTATCCCTAAGGCTATACTAGACTTTTTGCAACACTTCTCCTTCAGACAGGTAATTAGAACACAGATATCTGATCAAGCACAAACAAGTCATTGCAGCTTAACAAGTCACTGTCCATCAACTGAACCACGATGTCTGGATGCAGTATTAGCCGGCCTGAATTGCAAGGTAAAACATATCTGCATAATCCTCAACAGAAGAGCTTTACGCTGTGTTTTACTTTACAATCAGGCCAGGCTAAAATTACACAGTCACAACCTCATAGCAGATGGGCAGTTACTTCCTAAGCTGCAATAACTCCATTTTACCACATCCTTACCCTCTTGGTATTTCTCCATTAGCCAGTTTTAGGGTTTCTATGCAGCAAAACTTCCCAGGGTCACACAGGAAAGAAGATTGGTATCAGCTCTCAGAGAAAGATTCATTTGCAGGTGTGAACAGATGGACTCTCCCTGACTGAGGGACCATTGTTCTGTGGAAGACACCAGATTTTTAGCCCTACGCTTTCAAGGTTTTCATCACAACCTCCTTCAGTTCTGAGCCTCTGTCCTTCTGCAACCTCCGTGCACCAAAGTCCTCCTCAAAATGCGCACGCTCCTCTTTTTGAAGAGGATGCACGGTGCTAACGGCTAACGATAGGGATGAAGGCAAAAGTCCCTGCAGATTTATCAGTCTGATTCAAGCAGGGAGTGGCTTCTGCTCCCCTGAATGCAAAATGCCACCCTGCCTGTTTCCATTCAAAACGGCAGCAGAAAGGATATTCACCCCCTCTACAACTTGAAACTGTTCGTCTCTGATTTTAGAGAGAAATCTTACAGCAACAACCATGCCGATTCCTGTCAAATAAGCTGGATCCTGCAAGTCACGCACCCCTACCCCTGCTGCAGCCCTTTAGTATTACCCCAAGCTCCCACCGCTCGCAGGGGTTATGCCTGACTCCTTCTCCCTTAATCCCAGGTCACACCCTTGGTCTTAAACCACATGTAGTCAGAGCTGACTGCACCATCCTCAGGAGAGATGGACAGCATTCCCTCCCCATCAAAAATAACCTAGAATTGCAGTCAGCCAGCGCTGCGCTAGGAGCCCAGGCACTAAACTAAGTGGCTTTTGTTTGCCTCCCCCCAGACAAAGCCTCACCATTTATTCTCCGCCAATTGTGCGCACCCACCACCCCCCGCTCTCCCACCCCCCCGGGAACTTCCCATCCTCACGCAGATTTTACTCTCTCCCTTATGCCACCCGCTCCCCAGGGACAGGCTTTCCTCTCTTCCGGGCTGTGCCATTCAAATAATACAGCCAGTTACTCATTTGCTCAAAACACGCTAGCTTTTCCAGAGGCTTGCCAAATTACCAAAGACTGACTCCGGAACATTTTAGGATCTATTTGATCCTTTGCCGGTCTCCAGTGCAGGGGTGGGACTCGCCACTAACCTGCATTATCATTCCCTGCCCTCTCAGTCATGCTTGTTACAAGTTACCCAGGAACCTTCGAGACCTCTGTATTTCCCCTTGCCCCTAAACAGCATTTTTTCCCCCCCGCTTCAAATATCATGTCCAAAAGGTTAGATCATCTCCTCTCTTCACAGTCATTCCCCCGGTCCCCCCCCATTTCCCTTCTAGCAGCCACACGCGTTGGACCCTCCTCCCTTTCCCTGCTCCTCTCCCCCCTCCCCAAATACACACACATTCCCCCAGCAACTCGCCCACTCCATCTGCGACACCCCTACTCCCGGCAGACCCCACACTCCGCTGTCATGTGCGCCAACCCCTCCTCAGGCCCCTGGATATCCCATTACCTTTGGAAAATGCTCTGCGGGTCCAACCACCAGTAGGATAGTTGGTCTCCTTTCAGTGGGATCAGTCCCTCTGTCCTGTGGCTTCCCCAACATCTTTGGCCCTTTCTCCCCGGGGCCTGGAAGTGGGGTGGTGTTTCTGGCCTCATCCTCTTTTTCATCTGCAGGACCTTGGCATGTGGCCCTGGGAAGGAAGCTAGACAGAAAATGCCAAAGGGTCTGCAGCATTGCTGCTCCAGCGAGCGTCCCAGGCAGGGAAACCCTGCGCGCTCAGGAGCTGCCCGCTGCCAAGGTTGATGTGACTGCACTACCAAGCACCCCCAAGACGGGAATCGGCACGGCAGCCAGCGGGAGGTTCAACCCAGCGACTCCACGGGCTCAGATTCTTTACAGACCGCTCCTGCGGACGCTTCCTGCCTTTTGAAATTGCTGCTACTGCAGTCGTGCCTGGCCTGACAAGCAGCTCATTGTACCAGAGCCTCAGAAATCTGATGGCAACAGACAAAGCCCAAGACCCCTGGCACGGAGAAGCCGAGACGCTGAGCTTTGGAGACTGCTTGGACAGAGAAGCCGAGACGCCGCGCTTAAGAGGAAAGCTAAAAATGAAACTCTCCGAGAGAAGCTTCTCAGAGCCGCCAATTAACCCTCGCGTCCCGGCTCATCCTAACGGCACATCAGCCGAGCAAGCGAGGCTGAACACCCAGGCTGCGTCCCCACTGCAGCAGTGCCCAGCCAATCCTGGCTCCCAACACTGCGGTGCTCCGGAGCCAGGCAGCGCGCGCAGCCGGGCGGGAGCGCGCCCTCCACGCAGCGGGCACCCCGCAGAGGAGCGCGCTGCCAGCTCCACCGGGCAGGGACCGGGCAGCCTCCGGAGAGCAGGAGCCACGGCCCCAAGGCAATTCGGCAGCGCAGGATGGTCCAAGGCGTGTACGGACCCGCTTCTGGGGCTCGGCAGCTTTGGCTGCAGCTCTTTGTTAGAGCAGCAGATGGTTCTCCCGAGAGAAGACGGCTTTTCCCAGCCATGGCTGAATTAACCTCTAACTGCACCCGCTCTCTCTGGTCTATTATAGTCTCATCCGTCATTACAATAGCTCTTTGGTGCTGCATTGTGCTTCTGCCATTTGGCTTTCAGCACAACACAGCGACACGCTTGCACAGCATTTATGGCTATTCATCTATGCAAGATCTAATACGCTGTGGTTAAACTATTGCCGATTAGTCAAACAGGCCGAGTTCTGCTGAAGGAGCCGTTAACCGTACAGCCAAGGGTAGGATCAGCCAGAGCAGGACTACAAGTATGTATCAATATATAAGCACATAACACATGACATTCCCTGAATTTCTACAAAAAAATGCCACGTTTCCCTCTGCGGCCACAGCAGTAACTGCTCATAGCCCCAGCTCTAAGGGGCTGGGGTGATCGGCCTCCCGACCAGGCATCCCCAGAAACGTCCACCCCACCTCGGTGGAACCGAGTAGCCCACATCTGGCAGGCAGGCTGGAGATAGTAAGGGTTCATTTTCCATTTTAAAGTACCAACAACTTACTTTGTCACTCTAGATTCTTACCTGCCTTTCCATCTACAGACAGAGGGCACTGCATGCCTCACTTTCCAAAGTATTACGACTTTTCCATAAGAGAACAGTTTGGGTTTTTTAACATGCAGGACAAATAAGTACAGACTACAGCTTCCATCAGCCAAGGCTCTCTACCCACAGTAGCATGGCAAGATCCATGGCACGCAGAGGACCTCCATTTTCAGCTTTTAACTTTTGAGAGTGACAAACTGTAGGAAACTTTTGGTTTACACCTATTAGATATGAAAATACAATCCAAAACCTGGCAGGGCTGCAAGCTTTAAGTAGCCAATTTGCAAATAAATTTGAGAGAAAGAACACTAAACATTACACTTGGGATCTTGCTCATGTTGAATTCCTTTAACCAACCTGAGTAATGGAAAAAGTGAGAGACAAGTACAGAGAAGACATTACATTAAAAAAAGAATTCTTCCACAAATACATTTCAGAATTACTTAAGAAGAAAAAAATGCTGTTTGATCATAAGGTCTGTATACAGTATGCAAGGAAGTTTTTTACCTTAAAAGTTGACACATACAAAAAAAATAACTAAACAGAAGCAATTTACGAAATTCAGAGGCAGTAACACTGGGGTGCAGGTGTAAGAAAGCCCTGTCCCTCTCTGAGGAATGGCACAGTTCAGCTCTAGTTGGGATGTGCTCAGCTCAGGCTCAGGCAGAAGGAGAATGAGGAGTTTTTGTCATACCTCGATTACCTTGAGCTGCTGCCAGTCATCACAACGACAAGCACAAAAGTTAAACTACTTTCTAAAATGCAGTGAATCAGATCATTTACGATGACATGTGAAAGTTTCGAACGCTCTCAAGCCAGAGAAGGAACAAAGCAGATTTTCTGAACTGGGCACAGTTCTTCAAAATCAGTTTCTATTCGCCTAAGGCTGTCATTTCACAAGCAGCAGTGAACTGCTCTGAAGCTTACTGCCGCTATAAGGAGGTCGTCTCACATATCCACATCAGCTCTGCCCCTACCTTCTTCCCATGCTCCTCCGACAGCCTCATTAACACAGCTAAAAATTACAGCGCTTGCTGCTGGGGTAACCAGTTGAGGCTACTCATGGATGGGGTCCAAAAAAGCCTGACTGCCTGTGGAAAGGGCATTACAGCTGCCTGCAGCGACAGCGGGCAGACTGGCACCACCACTACGGAGCTACAGGCCATGATACAGAAGGCAAAGCACCCGAGCGGGACTTTAGATTTGTCCTCAGTGGTCACTTAATGCCAGGCTGCTACTCACAAGGACCAGCCGATGTTATCTGACGCTATTTCTTAACAGTTTCTCTACTTAGTATTAGTTTTAGTGGTGTGCGCATGGCAAGGACCCCATCTTCCTTTGTTCATGCAGAGATTGCATAGCAAAATAATAATTTGTGCAAGAAATTACATGCCTGGGGTGCAATTAAAGCAGAAACTCAGCAATGCTTCCTTGGCCTTTGTCCTCACTAAAGGAAACCTCAGAGGAATTCTGCCACCGCACTAATCCACACAGCTCCTTGAGAACAGACAGACTTTTCTAATCATATTTAGGAAAAAAAAAATGCATTTCTTTTACCAAGTGGGTAATTTTATTAGGTCAGAATAATAAACCTAGTACCGGCAAGATGATTATAGCTAGAGGCAAGACAACTGCTCTCCTACAGGGAATTCATAGGAAAGTATTACCCTACCAATACCAGCACAAAGCCAATCACTCATACATAAGAAAAGACACAATAAATACCATGAGTCCAGCCTGAACGGTGACACAAAGGAACAGATGAGGAACAAAAATTCACTTTTTCTAGAAATCGCAAGCAAACACCTAGGCCACACCAAAATAGCTTTCCCAACCCAGGCTTCATTAGGAGACAGTCAGCCCTCCAATTCCAGCTCTTTCCATTAAGAAGCCCAGGATTTTGAAATCAGAAAAACCACCAGGACTGATCTGAAAGCTGGCGCTCAGCCACCACACCAGTCACTGGGGACAGAAGGCGCCTGTGGCAGCTGGCCTCAGAGTCTGACACCACCAAAATGGATAGTCATTAGATAGCCGGAGGAGAAGCTGACAAAGAAGTCGTGTAATCTATCCAAATGGAGACAAAAGAAAGACCAAGACAGTGATGTGTTTTGCTTAATTAAAACAAGGTTTTCCTCAGTACTGCAAGATGTCAGAGGGAAGTTCTGTTTTAAGCCACAGACCCGCAAATCTTGTATCCTCTTCCGCCACATCACGGAAGCTGCATCTTAGTACCTGCTAAGTCTGGAACTCCAGTTTTCAAAGAGGCACTTGCCCTTTCCAGCCTGCTGGTACCGGGCAGAAATTCAGACTCAGACCATTTGCTTTAGGATGGCTTCTAGAAGACTTTTGAGTAAATGCACAGCGTTTCCCAGCAAGAATGTCAGCCTCGTCACCAGACAACTAGCTAACATGTAAAAAATGTGGGAGGGAGGGTGAAAAGAAAGGGGGGCAGAGGGAAGGGAGCTGTGCTCGGAGCAATGACCCTTCTCCTCCTCCAGCTGCCACGGCGGTCGGGTCTCCAGATCCTTAGGTGACCCCGCAGGAATCAGCGGTGACTCATCTCCTTTGGGAGCTCTCCTGGAAGCACCCCGAGGAGCTGCTGCCTACACATGTGCCACCCAGAGATAGCACCCAGCCCGCCCAGTTGGCACACGGGCCACCATGACTCTTTCAATTACCTCTTATCTTTTCAAATGTAATTTCTTAAAGATGAAAACGTAAGTACTTCCCGCTTTTTAGAAAGCCAAAGTTAACCCTGCACGGTGCTTCTTGCACACTGTAAAGTCTAAACGTCTTGGCCACTGCTGCCTAAACATTCAACTACGTTAATATATTAAGGTGATACAGCATAGTTCACTGAATACTACAAAGAAACCCAGGTCACCTCGTTATAGGAACACTGGCACAAGTGATTAGCTATTCTAGTTGATATATTAAGGCAACCAAGGGCCAGTGCCAAATACAGAGAGAGAGCGCTGGCCAGGGAAGGGAAGTACGCAGCCAGAGCCCAGAACAGCGAGTTCCACCGAGGTCGTATCATATCACATGAAGAACTGGGGATTGACCAAGAGAAAGGGCATCCTCAGTACTCAGAAAGCCAGCTTCTCACTGCACTAGAAAGTTAACCAGGAAAACAGCTAGTGAGAAACGATGGCCCTCCGGCAGCCTGGGCTTGCACTCCCACAGCCCCTGTTCTCCTTCGGCGAAACCATGTAGATCTACATACCAAACAGCTTTGCCTTTCCAAGCAACTCACGACCTAAAAATTTTAACAATTTCTCTTACAGCAGAATTCTCTACTGTAAGCCACTAACTGCCAGAAACTCCCCCGCAGCTCACTGCACGTAACTTAGAAAAACTAAGATGCCTCTTTTGCCTTTCTACGTTGACAGCAGTTATCACAGCTATGCTTCCCAACTCGAGACAAAGTCTGGGGCATCATTAAAGTGTGTTCATGTCCCACATTCAGAAGGACAAATATAGCAATAGCACATGAACAAGAACAAAGACTCATTTGCTACAAGTAGGTCTGAAAGAAAAAAAAAAAAGTCCCTCCCCCTTTTCCTCCTCCCAACACCATATCATGTTATAATATATGCAACAGAGCACGGAACTGCAGCATCACCATTATGTAGGGCTCTCAAAGAGGAGACCAAGTCCTTATTATGGTTTTGATGTCATTTTATTAACACTTGTAAACCATTTAAGGGTTCTTTTCAATATTCAGCCAGATTCATCACTGGTTTTGTTTCTTTAAAAAAAAAAATAAAAGAAACAATAAGTATACTGAAGTCCCGTTTGGTTGGTTTTTTTTACCCTTATCTCAGTAATCTGACTAATAATCCAATGCAGATGAGGATAAGGAGACATTTTCCAGTACTTACCAAGCATCTAGCCCTGATCACTAAACAATACCCCACAGACCATGTGTTGAAAGACCAACACCCTGCTGCATATTCTACACCTGCACAATAATCAGTTGCTTTGGATCAGTTTTGTTGTTTCATTTCACTCGGGCTCTGGAGATCCTACAAGTATTCACTTCACTACAGAGTTCAGAATATGTCCCATCCTGCAGGAAACATAACACTGCAAGACCACGTCGGTGACATGCAGGATGCCTTTCTGCAACAGAGACTCTCACACGACATCGACATTTAAAATTGATATGCTCAAGTCAAAGTTGTGTCTTCATCCCACAAAGGTCAGCCAGTATCCTTCCTTCATTATCGCTCTGCAAATAGGACAAAGGTCTCAACTAAATAAGCCTGAGAAGCACTAGGCTTCTCCAGTTTGCTGCAGTTTAGGACAAAAAATGATCCTGGAGAATGTCCCAACATCGCATGTCTCAAGAGTTATATACCTGGTCCTGTACCTACACGAACATAAAGCAACACTTGCCCAATCCACAATTGTTTATATGCAAGGTAAACTTATGCAAGAGTTTCTCTTGTATATATTTGCACTTAAAAACTCACTTCCAATCTACCCCTTTGAACACCGAGTGGACATGCACTGCCAGTTTAATACATTAATCACACAAGGGCATGTCTGATGACCAGATACCAAGTTTGAGTAAAGACCTTCACCATTACAGTGCGATATTCCCTGGTCTCCACCATACCTCTCCTCCTGCCCTCCCCACAAGACCTCTGGGTGCAGGCAGAGTGACAAACGTGGGCAGCCAGCGTGCCAGCCAGTGTCCCCTGACATTCATTGTCACAGCGCACCCTCCAGTCCAGCAAAGCTCTTGCTGGAGGCGGCCGCTGGCCAAATCTATTAATAACTGACACGGCGCTGAGAAGTTTCCTTGTGCCAAAGCCAATCCCTCTATTTCTCCTCAAAGTCTTTGCAGTGGCTGTCAAGAACTCATTAGATTGATTACAAAGAGTTCATTTGCGTCTTTCGCGTGCCTAAATCAGAGAAGGTAACAGAACGCAGAATTCACACCAGCTCATCCACTCACCACAGATTTAAGGGTTTTATCTACAACTAAATCATTGACCTACAGTTCTGCCCTTGCACAAGGTTTCCCAAGTGCATGAGAACAGGGCCTTCAAACCACGCATTTCATAACTTACAAAGCAAGAACAGACCTCCACTCCCTACAGACCCAGCAAATATGATCTTCCTTGCTTGCTATTTTAATGCATATTATACATGAATGTGTGGACTTATTTAACATGTTATTGAAAGCAGTTTCACCTTGTGTTAAACTGATTCAGGGTATCCAGACTTGTGCTTTGGGATTAGTCAGGAGATGGGTGGTTGAGAAGCTGATGGCAAATACCTTTCAGCAGAAGAAAGGGTATCAATTGGAATTTCAAACTGTAACACTGCTTCGTTTGTTTGATATGACCTCGTGTTGCTCAACCCTTCATGATGAATTACGAAGGCCTGGCTGAAAGCTCCACAGCTGCCCCAGCAGGATTCAAGACACACAAACCACGAAGATGTTGTATCTAAATGTGTATGTTTGGGGAGAAATTCCAGTCTAGATTACAGAACACTATTAGAATTTTGCTCTTTTTATCATAAACAGATTTCTGTAACACAATAAAGACTCAGGTCCTCCTTTTCCAGATGACTGTGAATGGAAAACAGGTGAAAGCATCACACAGAAAAGATTCCCTGCTTCCTCTGCCCCTTACAGTTGCTGAGAATTTTAGTACATTATGCATAGTATAACACAGAGTATTCAAAAGTCTTGGAGAGTAAAATAGTTACAGAAATAAAGAGTCTGAAAGGAAGAATTAAATGATGTCATGACAGAAGATAAAGTATTGATCAGAACTAAGATTAAACTTTTTTATGATTGCAACTGCTACAATAGAAAGTGTTTCTCAATCCATCCATGAAGTCACTTGCGAAAGAGCTAACTGATCAACTATCCCAGAACAGCATGGATACAGCGTTCTCTGACAGCTGGAAGAGTCCAGAGACGTACTTAAAAAGCAAAGCCGATCAGAGGAGGGGCCTGAAGCACACAGAAGGCTGCAGAGCCCGGCCGCAGCAGTGCAGTTACACTTCTTTGGTACACGTGAAAAAGTGAACAACAGAACTTTTGTGGGAGTTTGGACAGTCAGAACTTGGAGATCAAAGAGGAGATACCAGGCTAAGAAAGAGGTGATGAAAGCAGATGTGAAGATTTCAGCAGAATGGGAGCTGATGTAGTTTCACATGGGGAAGCTGATACAAGGCAGCATAGGCAGTCACATATATGAACTCAGGAGAAGAAAGTATCCCAAGGCCAAGGAGGACATCACCGTCACAGCAGAGGCAACTGGACACTTGTAACTGAAAAGAGACAAGGGTTATGTTTGCTGTGTTTCTTAAAGCTGAGAGAATTAGTCCACCAGAAGATGCTCAGCACCACCATAAAAGGTGCAGCTGCAGACAAAGTTCACCACTTCAGTTTGTCTCTAGGCAGCTGGGATGAATTCCACCAGTTCAAACTGTCTGGAACTTCAGCAGCAGAGATGAGGTTTTAGAATAGCCTCCAGCCCTGCAGTTAATTGGGATCAGTAGGAAAACAGTTATATTAGCAAACACACAAATACTACCATTATACATCCTTTCAACAATACAACATCTCCAGATACAGAGTAGAAAACATAGATCCAGTTCAACTACACATATTTCCATTGAAAAGCATATTTCTAGTTCCATTAAGTCTATATAAATATTTTTATGAGGGAAGTCAGAAAGTAGTAGTAACAAGAGCTTGACTATTCCAGAGGTAGATATAATTTAGCAGTAAAAGACTATCCCTTTACACAGTAGAACAAGAAAGCCTTTAAAAAATTCTTTACATGGTTATCACTTTACTGCTCAAGCAACATGAAGTATGTGCATTGCTTCATGCTAACCAGTGCAAACAAGCATTTCTTGAGAAAGCTCACTGATTTGGCACACTGTATTTGTCAAATGGTTTAAAGATAACAGCATGGGTTAAAAAAAAAAATGCATTGTTTACATAAGCAAATTCCACCTCAAAGGACATCTAAGTACAACCCCTTCTCTCCCCCACCACAGGCAGCCACCTCTAAAACAGAAGGCAGCAATTTTCCAAGAATGCTACAAAGGGTTTTATCTCAGTAAGGACTCTCAAGCACTGAAGGAGCCAAAATACTGCTCATTTTCTTTTCAAGCTACAGCCCAAAACTATTATTGTTACCACAAGGACTTTTAGCCTACTGACGCAAAGAGATTAGCAACTCACAGCTGAGATTGGCGATAACCTCACATTATGAGTCTAATATTTTCTCCATCTGCCTCCCAGACATTAGAAGGTAACTCCCATATCAAATGTACTGTTGCATGGAAGGAAAAATAAAATGCACCGGAGTCACAAAGCAATTTACTAATCACAAGCAATCAATCTGATTTATTCCTAAATCAGTCTCCAAACACCATGTCCAATACATCAAAATGGTTTTCATCTTGACATTTAAGCACTTTTCTTGAGCATGACTTCACATTAGTTACCCCAAGCGTCAAGGTGCCATTATTAGCTAAGGATGGGGAAGAAAAAAGAAGGACTTATTAATAGAACAGCCTGGGAAACAGGAAGCTTATTTAATTTTCCTAAAAATTACACAATGCGGAAGTTTTCTAGCCAGCTCTCCGAGGACTGTTCCCACATGTTTAACTGGAACTTAAGAACGAGGATGCGGAGTTCAAAACTCTTAACAGACGCTTTTTACACTGCTGAAGGGGATGCTTTGCAATACTAACAATGCTTTACAAACTCTATTCATCTAACCAGCCGCTTCCTGCGCGGCGGAAGAGAAGGCAGAGGAAGCGAAGGGCTGAGGAACAATACTGACAGACAAGGGCTTCAGCAGAAAGACAGGATTGTTAAGCAGCATCCAGACAGTGCTTCCCTCCGTCAGAGCAGCTCCAGTCCCTGCAGAATGGTTCCTCTCTGCCGCTCCCGCAGCGTTGCAAGCAAAGAAACTATCTGCTGGGAAGTAAAAACGCATTTTGTTTTATGGTGCATCCTCCTAGCCTGGAAAATGTCAGGCTGGATTGAATAACATGCCTGGGAAGAAAAGGGAATGCAAACTGAGACAGGCATGCAGGCGTAAGCACAGAACATTCTGGTGGATGAGAGACTTTTGCCAGAGGTAAAGGATTCGGCACCCACGGGTGGCAGCAGGTCAGCATTTCACAGGGCATGCACAGGTGATTTATATGGTATAATCAGATTTCATTACCAAAACGCACACTGCAGAAAATCACCATGGCACTAACGTTATTTTTAGAAACAGCACGACTAAACCACTCACAAGATCCTCACGCTGCCACAGAATACTCATACTTTACAGCAGCAAGGAAGACGCCAACCAGAAAGAAATGTTAGAAGTTAAGATCTTGGGGATTCAAAGTTAGAAAGGAACGAGCAACTCTGGAAAGTATGGATACATGCAATTAAAGCACTCAAACAAATTGGGGCACCACTCCCAGACCAGGGAGAGAATAAGAACTGTCACTTGGATTAGATATCTTTTCAGTGACTCAGAAGTCATCCTTCTTCCTTCCTGCAGGATTGAGCCACTCCGAGATGGCACATCCCTGACTGCACCCATGTGCTAATCTGCTATCCTCCCAAGATACTCAGCTTTTTTATGGTCCCACATATAAAATACAAGAGACCAGGCAGGGACAAACTGTGCACTGAGGACAAGCGCATTACTCTGATTCATACAGATGTAAATTACACTAATTACAGTTAAATAGAGCAACATCATGTTGAACCTTGAAGCCTAGAATCGTCAGAGTACAGCATCACACACAGAGCTGTGTGACCAGAAAAGGGCACAGCTCCCAAAACTGAAGTAGAAAGTCAGTGCGCTGCACATTTTATGTACTCCATGTGCAAACTGTACAAACACAGCAGCCTTCCTACATTTTAAAATATTTCAAACTCCTTAAAACAGACAAGTGAGTTTGGCAAGCATAAGCCATCTCAGGCAAGAAACTTGAGTAGCAACATGGTGCCAAACAGACTAATGTGAGGAAACGCAGTGACGCAATGAAAACTGCGCCACAACCTGACTGCACCTATCCCTTCCAAAAAACCCTTTGCAAATTTAAGTAAGCGTTCAAGCTTCCTTGCCCTCACACCTGGAGGAAAAGGAATTTCTTCTACGGTTCTTCCTGTCCAAGCAATAAGTTTTCAGTCTTAAATTTCTGCAGTTAATACAGTACACGACTACAGGTGGTAAGCAAGCTGATTCCCCAGGGTTACTGTTCAACTCAGCGGTGACGTTTGCCTTTAGGGGAGTACCTAAAAATGCCCAAACAAGCAGAGCAGCGGCGTCTGCCACGGCACAAACGCCGGCTGGCAGTCGGGCTCTGGATCAGGAAGGTGACGGGATGCAAGTGCTGGCATGCAACAAGCAGGCGCCTGCTGCCACCACCGGCCTGGCAGGTCACCCCCCCGGGCCGAGGCACAGTTAAGGGGTCTTCAGAGCCCCCCTGCCGCTCCCCAGGGCAGGGAGCCGGGCTCCGGAGGCCGACCAGGGCTGCGGGATGGGATGAGGAGGGCGGCCTGCCCTCAGCCCGCGGTACCGCGCCTCCGGAGCACAGCCCGGCTCCCCCCCGCCGGGCCAAACCCCGCCGCCCCCCNGGCCGGGCGCCGCGCCGGCGGCCCGCGGGGAGCCGCAGGGGCAGAGGACACCGCTCACCACCGGGGAGGCCAGCGAGCGCCGCGCTCCCGGCATCGTCCCGCCGCCCGCCCGCTCCTCACACGCGCCGGCGCCGGCAAATGGCGGCGTTTCCGCCACCAGGAACCGACACGGAGCGCTTCCGCCTTCGCGCCACACGCCGCGGCCGCCACGTGACGCTGGGCGCCGGCCAATGGCAGCGCCCCGCGCGCCGGCGTCAGCCAACACGCCCCCGCCCACACCCCCGGCCTCCACGCGCTCCCGCGAGGTGGGCGGGTGCTAACGTCAGAGGGACGCCTTCCCCTTCACCAATCGGAAGGAAACACCGCCCGGGTCGGAAGAGGGCGGTACAAGAGCTGGAGTAAGCGCCCATTGGTTGAAGCCCCGGGGAGAGGCGGGAATAAAGCTACAAAGTCTCCAATCAGATCGGGGATCGGGAGTCGGTTTGAGCTTGACGGACGTGCCGTGTACCCGGTAGCTTCCAAAGCAGGGGCCGCCCTGCGTTGAAGTACCCAATGGAATTAGAGCGGGGAAATTGATGGGCGGGCCCAGCCCCTCGCAGGCCTCACGCAGGCCCAGTGGCCTGAGACAAGCGGCGAGGCGGGGCCGTCTCGGCCCCCCCCGATGGGCAGCGCGGCTGACCAATGACAGCGCATCGCTGCCGGCGAGAGGCGAGATCTCCGCCTGACGGGCAGGCGGGCTGCCCAATCAGGCGAGGCAGGAAAGGGGGCTGATTCTGGAAGCCATTACGCCAGTGTCGCAGGGTGGAGGCCGTTGAGCGGGGTTTGCTGGGTGGCTGCGGTACGCAATTTGCGTATCGTTGGCGGTGCCAAGGGGGGAGCGGTGGGGGGGACGGACACCTCCGGGCCCTGAGGGGCCTCGGGCCCCCCCTGTTGTCCCCGGCCCCGGGGGGTGAGCAGGGCTGGGGGGGCCCTGCCGCCCCTCGGCCCTACCCAGCCTCCCCCAGGCCCCCCTGGGCCCGGCCAGGCCCCCCTGGCCTGCAGGTGCCCCCCAGTGCCCCCTCCTCGGTGCCCCCTATGGCCATGGCGTCGCCCCCGGCGCCCCCAGCCAAGAAGCGGAAGATGAACTTCTCGGAGCGGGAGGTGGAGATCATCGTGGAGGAGCTGGAGCGAGGCAAGCACCTCCTCATCAACCACTTCAACGCGGGCGTGCCCCTGGCCGCCAAGGCCGCCGCCTGGCACGACATCCTGCGCCGCGTCAACGCCGTCGCCACCTGCCACCGCGAGCTGCCCGAGGTCAAGAAGAAATGGTCCGACCTCAAGACCGAGGTGCGACGCAAAGTGGCCCAAGTCCGGGCTGCCATGGAAGGGGGAGGCGAGAGCCAGAACGGCAATGGCAACGGGGCGGAGAGTGAAGACCCGACGGGCGCTGCGACCGCCCCGGTTATCCTCACCCCCATGCAGCAACGCATCTGCAACCTGCTGGGAGAAGCCACCATCATCAGTTTGCCGAGTGGGGACTGCAGCGCAGGTGACGGGACCGAGATACCCATCACCGCGTCAGCCACCACGGTCACCCTGACCCAGAGTGAGTGCTGCGCCTGCTGAAGATGCTCTGTGCTGAATTTGGAAGGTCATACGGGGGGCCCTCACACCCGCCCATAAGGAGGCCCTGATCCCTGCGTGGGAAAAGCCCCAGCAAAAAGAAACCCCTGTGTCTCTGTAGTGAAAACGCCGTTCCCAGTATGTCCTCGTGCTGTGGGGGAGTGGCTGCAAGATACAGACGTACTGAAAGTCAGCTTTGATAGCTGAGCTTGGCCTTAAGAACAAGGAAAGCAAGTATCCATTGCATCTTGCGTATTGTTCAGTCCCCGTCTCTGGGAACAAAAGCAGGGGGAGAAACATCTCCAAGGCTGATTTCCCAGTCTGCCTCAAAGAGTGGCTGCCTGACAAGTGCCGTTCTGGGCCTTGTCTTTGCCCTTGTGTCAGTTGGGTAATGCCGCTTAGAAAGACTGTTCTGAGCTGGAGGTTGAGAAATTATTTTGTCTAGACAGATAAGGCATGCCCTATCGCTTTGGACTGTACAGCCTAGACGGAAGCTCGAATGAGGGTGGAGTAGACTTAAATAGGTCATTTTGTGCATTGCTGTTCATTGTATGTTATCTCACTGAACAGGCAGTATTCCTGTGATAGTCATTGAATAGACCTGTAGATAAAAATCCCTGTATCACAGCTACTTCTTACCCCCTTTCTGTCCTTTGTTCTCAGTTCCTGCAGAGACAACCTACCACAGTCTGGAGGATGGAGTCGTGGAGTACTGCACAACAGAAGCCCCCACCACAGTCACCACCGAAGCACCCTTGGAGATGATGGCACATCAACACGAAGTGTCTGCGAAACCCCAGGAGCTGAAAAGCCGGATTGCTCTGAACTCAGCCAAGCTCTTGCAGGAGCAGCGAGTGACCAACTTGCACGTGAAGGAGATTGCCCAGCACCTGGAGCAGCAGAATGACTTGCTTCAGATGATTCGTCGCTCCCAGGAGGTGCAGGCATGCGCCCAGGAGCGACAGGCACAAGCCATGGAAGGAACACAGGCGGCACTGAGTGCCCTCATCCAGGTCCTCCGCCCCATGATTAAGGACTTCCGTCGATTTTTGCAGAGCAATACACCCAGTCCATCAGTCACCGCTGACCCCAGCCAGACAGGGCAGCAAGATGGCATGATCCAGTGAAAGAGAAACAGTGATGGGACGTCTTTCTTGGAAAAAACCTGCCGGTGCTGCCAGTGAACACAGGGAGCGAGGGGTGCTAGCTCTTGTCAATGTGAAATGGCTCGCCTTGGAGTCTTGCTGAGCCTAAACAGCTTGCTTTCTCTGCTAATCTCATGCTAATCTGCCTTTTCAGACTCATCATACAGAACCATAGCAGGATGTGTAATAAACCAGGAACTTAACATTGGTTGCTTTAGTTCCTTAAACAATAGATTTATTTAAAAAAAGACAGTTATTTTTTTATTTCTGTTTGGAAAATACTCTCCTAATTATGACACCTCTCTCTTTCTCTCTCTGTGTCAAGATCTATAGCCTTTAACTGACTTCTAACATGGAGAGTGTTGTTGCGATATCGCAGTACTGCAGCTGCCAAGGTACAGTTATAAACAGTGGTGAATGCATTTCTGTCTCTTGCTGAAAGCATTTACTGGAAACGTGGTACCGGATGTGGTACAACCTTTTCTCTGCACTGAGAGTTATGGATACTGCTCTTGCAGCATGACATCCAGCCAATGCAGACCACCAGCACCAAGCCTACATACAGTTTAAATCCCACCCACGTTCCCCAAGGATATAAATGGGATTAAAATAGTGCATCCACCTCATGTTCTATCTGCATGCAGTCATGAAATTTCACTATATACTTGGCAGATGTGAGGAAAATTTAATGTCTTTGTCACCAGATACTGTCTTGGGATATGTATCGGAAGCAACGTACTGCCTGTCTCAGCATAGTTAATACGCAAGGGCCTGGATGAGTTTCACTCAGGTGTAACAGGTGAAACTCCATCTCTGTCTCATCTGCATAGTTTGTCACCACCACAATACCTTCATCTATCAAAGTGGACCTGGACTACAGAGCTTCAGCCACGCAGTAATTCCCAACTTTGAGGTCTACTTTGAGGAGTTTGTTAGCCACTGATTTAATTGAGTCAATTTTGGAGCATTATTTGGTTCTGCTGGTGGCAGTGGTATTTGTTCTGTACTTCTTAGGAGCTGGAAGTGACGAGTACAGCTGTTCTTTGTTAGTCTACTAGCTGGCTTCGAGTGGCATTCTGAGAAAAGGGTCTGAAGTTCACCTCACTATTTTCTTACCATTATACAGGGTAAAAAACATTGCAGCCCCTTTTCTCTTCTTTGAGGTGTTCAGGCTGTGGGGCTTGGTCCTCAGTGAGAAAGCTGCATTTCACGGGATGGTGAATGTGATTCTTACAGACTTGCAGTAACTTCATAAACATTTAGATGAAAAGCTCCACTTGTACATGTATGGAAGCAAACTTCAAAAAAAAAAAAAAGAAGGAAGCGTAACAACTTCTCCCCATACCTTGCAAAGTGTTTCACATTTAACAGGCCTGTTGCTTGCCAGATACTGTTTTGAAACGGAACGTTTTCACAGCTAGTATTTGCGTGCTGTTAAGTCTCCTTTAGGGCTGAGAAGTGGTGAGCAACGACTGATGAGGGAGTGAATTTGCACAATCAAATTAAACCTTTACACAGCCTTTTATGGGAGGATGCTGGTGGGGGACCTCTGCTTAGAGCAGTGGGTGAAGCAGCCACTGTTGCCCGTGTCTGGCCTTTACTCATCTCCTCTTGTCTGCAAGTCTTACGGGGAAAAAAGGACAGCATGGTGAGAAGGGTTCAGCCCCTGGAAGGCTCCTGACCCTTTGGCACTGGCATCTCTGTGCTGAGTCACGGCGGCATCAGCTGCGTCTTCCCACCTTGTCCAGCATCTTACCGTGTGAGTAACACTCGCCTGACTCTTCCTCTCAGACTTCGTGGAATCAAATCAATTGCTCAATTGAAATTTATTTTTAAAGTGAAAACTATGTCATATGTGTTGGTTTACCTCATTTGTGTAATGATATCTCCTTTACAAATATGAATTTTAATAAAAAAAAAATGTTTTGGGTAAACAGGCTCTTTCAGTTCATCGGCATGTTCCTGGGCAAAAGTGAGTTCATGCCAATAAGTTTGCAATGCAGAATCCTCCCTGAGAAAGGGCCAAAGAAAGCTGTGAACAGCCACGTGTCATGGTAGCTTTTTCTCCTGTTTGTGAACTTTGTGGCCTTGTATTTACATAATTATGGTCTTTTTTTTTTTTTTCAAATAACAGCTTTTACAGCCTTACCTTGGAGCATTAGTTATTCCACTGTGTGTGACAGATTACGAAAGTACACTAATCTCCCAACTGCTCAGAAGATGCCACAATGGCCTAAAATGATGGATGAAGTACCAGCCTTTGGCTTTAAATTGCAGTGTGCATTTTTTCAGTGACTAAGCACTTAAGCTGTGTTACTGTTTCATAGGAGTAAACGTGTTGCCCTTGGAACCACCTATTTTTCTTGTCTTTTCAGGATAAATATAGGGCTTAGTCAAGCTGGCAGCATTCGTGCAAGTTCCGCGTACACATTTTTGTCTCATTAAAAAGATGTAGCAACATTTTAAATACAGGGTGAGCATTGTGATGAGGGGCTTGGTTGTTGCTCATGACGAGGTCATCAAACTTGGGGAGGGAGAGAAAAGTGTCCCTTAAAGTCAGAACTAGGAGGAGGAGCTAAGCAGGGCACTTACAGGGTGAACATATATGCAGGGTATTCAGCTGAACAGGGAACTGGTACCCAAACAGAACAAAAGCTGAAGAGTAACATCAATAGATGTTAATTTGTGCTCCTCTACTGTTCTTTTTGTACCTCGAGATTTGTATTCAGCATCCAGAGTGGAAAAGAGCCACACGGGGATGTTCTGCCGCACGGTGGTCAGGTGAGGGCAAGCAGCCGGGCGGCGAGTGGCATCCTTCGTAGATAAGTTTGGTGGGGGACTCTTGGTGGGTCAGAAGATGAATTTTGCAGCAATTAGAGGCAGCAGCCAAGCTGCCTGCAGCACCGCCAGCTGCTTCAGGAGCAAAACTCTGGTTGTGATGTGTGCAGCTCAGGCACGGCTTTCCAGGAGATGGCACTGCACAACGGGGCAAGGCACAGGGCTCCCGCGCTGCAGCAAAGTACTGCCCAGAGTCTGGCACTGGCAGACCCAGAAATGACCGTTGTTGCCCAGACCTTGTGTGATCCTGCTTGTTCCTCTCACTGATGAATCTTTTTAGGACTGAGAGCCCGGAAAGGAAGAAATTCAATCGGCAGAGCTCAGTGATGAGGAACGCCTGTAGCCCTAGAAAAGTCCGGATGCCTGGGAACACAAACCGGGTCCCTCTGCTTCCCGCAAACATGGGCAGAGGACACTGAGATGTCAGGGGCTCACGGCTCTCTTTGGGGTGAGTTCACTGCAGAATCGAACAGGCAGGCATAAAATAATAAAAAAAAAAACAAACACCACAAATTCTTTAACTGTAGGCAAAGGGACAGGTTTTAAGATTTTTAGCAGACACATATATATGTCAGTATCCCACGAGTACTGTGTGCTGCCATAGCTACATCACAGTTCTGGGAGCGGATCCTCGCTGAGGGACAGAATGATATCATCTGCATACTCACTTAAATTACCTTTACCTCCTCCAGCATGTTTTTAAAGTTTGTCAAGCCTGTTTTGACAAAGCATTCTTCTGGGGGTTTATGTGTTTTTTTCCTGTTGGCATCCGAGAGGTTATTGCCAGCAGGTACTGTCAGCACAAGTGTGGCCTGTTAAGTATGAAAATTGAAGCATTTAAGATTCTTTGTCTTTCCTGAAAGCATCTGAGAAGAAGCTTCACACAAATGATCAGCACAGCTTCCAGGCTGCATTTCGCCAGCAGGAACGAAGCCCACATCACCTGCAAACTGGGCTCACCAGCCCTTGGGTCCCAGCCCCGCAAGGTGACGAACCCAAGGCAGAAGCCCAGCCCCAGCAGGGACAGTTTCTGTTACTTCCACCGCCTGGGATCCCAAATTAGAGGTTGCTGTGTCAAGTGGGAACCACAGACTTGCAGTTGTTTCTACTGTGTTTGGGGTAACAGCGGCATTTGTGGGCTGTGGCCAGAAGCACAGAACCAGTGGGAAAGCCGATGGCCAGCAAGTCTCTTGTCCAGCAGAGCGCTGAAGGCGACACCTGGGATACAGACACAGGGATAACGCTTAATAAACACAACAAGCCTCGAGGCAAAGCGGATTCCAGTCTGCAGATTTGGGAAGGGGCAAACCAGCTCTCGTTCCACCGATAGGCCTCCCAGAAAGAAGTGGAGAGTCCTGCTGCACATTCCCAGGACGCACTGGAGCAGATATGGAAACCAGTAAACAAAAAAAGCCAGGCAGCTGGATTTTCAGGTCTGGCCACATGTTTGGGGAAAGGAATCCACCGGCTCCAGATTCCTGTGCTCCCTTTGTCTCTGTGGATAACAGGATCCCTCGTCCTGGCAGGCCAGAAACCCACCAGCAGGTGTGTCCTTTGCACATCCAACAGGAAACCCAGCCCGGCACAGAAAGTGAAACAGTTCTGGCCCTTTATGATGATCAGTTCAGTTAAATATGTAACTAGTGAAAAACACAAGCAGATCAAAGTAGAGCTCGCAGCCTGTTATTAAATTAAGCTGAGAAGACACAAGCTTGGAATAACTCCACACCATAGGATAATCCTACATAATGGGGATAAGTACCCATTCCCCTCACTGGGTTTCCAGCAGGGGCTCACGTCGCTGCTGTGTCCTGCCCTGGAGGAGCTGCACCCCCTGCCCCATTTTAGGAGCTCCCCAGCCTGGGTCTGCCCCCCAGGTCCAGGGAAGGCACCCACCACGGTGCCCGGCCCGCAGGTCCCGTGCAGCCCCTCGGAGCGGGTGCATCGCAGGTGCTTGGCCACCAGCAGCGCAAAGAACACCTTTATAGCATAAAGCATGGTGTGATAATCTTTTCTTTTTGGATGACGAGGCTGAAAGCTCATTAAAGCTATTATAACAGAGGTTACAGGTGTAACAGGAGAGCCATTACTGTGTTTACGCTGTTGCATCAACGTGTATAATTTAGTTTTCAAACTTTAATTATTTGGCTGGTAGGACAAATGGATTAGCGTGATGATGTTTTCCAGAGGAAGACGCTGATGATGTAGTTTACAGGGCTTGATGATTTGCTCATGTATCTGGGATTCCCCTGGGATAAGAGAGAGGATTTGATGGCTCACCAAACACATTACAGAATCTATCTCACTTCACCTCGCTGAGTTTTGTCCCTTCTGAATTTAACTTGCCTTGTTTCTTCCCTGCTGCTTCATCTCTGTCCTCAAAATAAGGAGGGAGGAGGCAAGAAAAGCCATCTCTGGTCCTGCTCACTCACAGTCCCAAGGCAAGCAGAGCGGAGAGATCTCAGCCTCTGGCCTGCAAGACACACCTCTGGTGACAGCAGAAGTGAGTCCCAGACTTAAGTGCAGAGCCCAAACCGATAAATTATCCCAGACGGATAAGACGATGCCCTGAGCCAGCAAAAGTTGAGGAAGTGGTGGCGGCACTGGGGAGCGGCATCAGGAGAGGCTTAGGTCAGGGAGAGCATGGGGCAGGGACGTGGCTGAAGTTCATGGAGCAGAGGTGAGGTGGGCATGGAGGGGTTGAGGTCATAGAGGAGAAGTCAACAGCATTTGAGTCTGGGGTAAGCGGAATCAATATATACCAGAGCACCCTGTTCACACACATGGCCCCTTAGTGAATGGATTGTACCTGGATCAGAAAATAATATAAAGCCAGTGGGGTGGTGGATGGACAGAGATACCCTATGGCCACATCCCCTCTGCGGTGCCTCCGTGGGGCTCAGACTCACCCACGCTGACACCTCTCCCAGCGGGGCGTATGTTCGGAGAAGCACTGTCCCTTTAAAAAATGTGAATTTGTCCAGAAATAATTATGCAGCATAAACAGAGAAAAATCAACAGGGTGAATCTCGAACTAATAAAGATTTAATCTCTAAGTCATGAGACTGCGTTTGTTAGGAAAATATACGTACCCCTGAGAATTCAGCTACGGTTGCTATATTACACACTGTTCAGCAGCTCACTGGGCATTTTTCCAAATCCGTTTATTTTTAACATCAGTCACATTATTCAATTAATTATAAAAACACTGAGGTTTTCAAGAGATGTTTCTGATAAAACTGCAGAGTAAATATGCGTGAGAACAGCAAGGATTAAAATCTCTGTAAACCTTAGCATTTGAGGCTGTTGCTATAAACAAGAGAAGTCCTCCGAGGAGGTTATTTATCAGAGTGAATCATACCAGATAACACACGGCCTCCTCCCACACCACAAACAGAGAGATCGTTTGTCCTTTACCTAGTGGTGGAAGCAAAAGATCGACACGTCTGTGAGCGGTATGCTCAGGGAATGAGAAGTGTGAGGGACTGGGCTGGATTCTTCAGATGCTTCCAGCATTCGAGCATCTCAGCTTGGCAAGTATTAAATATTTAGCAAGCTGAGCTCTTCCCAATAAACTGAGTAACAGAAAGAAAAAAAAAAACACAGCCCATCTCTAGCAATGTCTCGAGGCCTTGAAAACACCAGATATCAACTGATGGAACGATTCAAGACCTGCCTTTAAAAGTAGCCCCCACAAACTCCGCTGTATGGGAAGACTGATATCTCCTGTGTTGGCTTCACTGTACCAATATGAAATGTTTTCCCAGCCCAAAGTCTGTGGATCTCCTTAACCTGGTAAGCAAGAACCATAACAACACATTCGGCTTAATCCAGTTTTTAACTTTCATCCAAGCACGTTACTGTGTACTTTCCTAGCAGATTTGTTTTTAAAGACTCAAATTGTGGTAGAACTATTTGATAGCTCTGATATTGTCTGCAGAGATGGCAAAGATTAAAGGCAAGGAGTCTGGGCATCAAAGCCTGGCAGAGAGAGCGAGGACTCCCAGGCTTTCATCCAAGCTTTGCCAGACATGCAAATCAGCCTTGGGAAAAGTCCCTCCCGTGTAAGCCTCAACTTCTCTGCCACAGAGATTCTTAGGCACATCCCTAACTTTAAAAAATAGGCAAATCACGTTGATGATTGCAGACTCCTTCAGGACAAGGAGAGACATTTTGTTCTGCTTGCCCTTAAACGATGGAATCCTGCCTAACCAGGGCTCCCAGCCGCAGCACAGGACACAGCAGCAGCACATAATAACAGGGAGCCATTTTGATGAAGAGATGCGTGTAACTGGTTGCCACATCTCACACACGGAAGGTGACACTCCAGCTCCCGGCCCTGCCTCGCGCTGCCCGGGGGGGTGTGTGCGGTGCCAGGGCCTCCCTCCCGCTGCAGGACAGCCAGCCCAGGCCCTGCTGGTCAGCCTGACTGACCCATGGCCCGCTCTGTGGCACCCGGAGGCACAGACTGAGGACAGGGTGGCCACACCACTTGAGTTTATGTGGCGCTGCAAGAGAAGAGCAGTGTGCCTGCAGCGCATGGGACATACCCATCGAAGAGATGTCACCGGGAGCTGCCTGGGCAGAAGGTACTGGGACAAGGGCAGGGCAAGGGGTTCTGGCTATCAAGGAGCAGCGCTGAAGAGGACGTAGAAACCACGTCTGTCAGAGCTGCCTCTCCCATCACCTCAGCCAATGCAGGGACACCTCCACTGCAGGCTCCAGGGGCTCCTGCCATCCCCTCAGCCAGCCCGCTCCAGCCCCGCACACTCCAGTGCCAGCTCGGGGCTGCTCGGCCTGTGGAGGGGCTACAGGACATCCTGGGAAGCGGGAAGGCCCGAAGGCCCAGAGACACACATCCCCCCGCCCGGCAGCCATACGGCTGTCCAGGCAGCCAGGCCTGGCTCCCGCCACCCTCCCCGCTGAGGCGACAGTGGGGCCACCGCAGAGCCCCCCGCTTCCCGCCCACCCCCTCAGCTAGGAGGCGGGTCTTCCTCAAACCGACAGCCTTCGCCTCCAATCCCCGCGCTTTTTTCCCCGCCCCTGCCGGAGCAACCAATCAAAGTCTCGCTGTGCTCCGCCCGCCTCCCAGCTGCTGGCCCAATCGGGCGGCGTCGTTCTCGTGCTCCCCTCCCCCCTCTCCGAGTAGGAGGGCGGCGGGGGGTTACGTAGTGTCGGGTTGGTATTCCTGAAGCGCGGTGGTGGCGTTGCTCTGCCTTGTGGCTGCCTGCGGTGTTGGCGTAGCGGCCGCAGTTGGCGTAGCGCTAGCAGAGGTGGCTGTGGCGGGGAGCAGCGGTGGCTGTGGCGGCCGTGCGAGGAGAGGGCAGGAGCTGCGAGCAGGGACCGGACCGGGCCGGGACCGGGCCGCAGGTCGGTGAAGGGGGCCGGGAAGCGGGCTGAGACCTCCCGTCGGTCAGCTTGTGATTGGGGGGCCGGGAGGGGGGCTGAGACCTGGCTGCAGCTCGGTGCACGATTCGTGGGGCCAGAGCACGGCTGCAGCCCGGCCACAGCCCAGTGCATGGCCCCTGGGACTGGGAGAGGGGCTGAGACCTGGTTGCAGTTCACTCTGTGGTTGACGGGGCTAGGAGGCAGGCTGAGACCTGGCCACCATTCAGTCTGTGGCTCAGAAAGCGAGCTGAGACCTGACCACAGCTTAGTGCATGGCCCAGGGGTGCCGGGGGATGGGATGCGGCCTCATCGCAGCCTGGTGTGTGGTCCACTGGGCCAGAGGTGGGCTGAGACCTGCCCGCATCTCGGTGCACGGTCTACGGGGCTGGAGGGAGGGCTGAGACCTGGCTGCAGCTCGGTGCAGGGGCAGGTATGGCTCATGGAGGGTGCCGGTGTAGCGGAGCAGTCACCAGTCTGCCCCCTTGCTCCACTCTGAGGTGGTCACAGGAGAGTGATGCCTCTGCGGAGGTGCCCGGGCCACGGCGCAGCAGGCAGAGCCGGCTGGATTTGCCCGCTGCTGCCTGAGCGGGAGAGGGGCTTTAACCGCACACCCCTACAAAGAGCAGGAGCTTTACCTGCGTTGGTTTGCAGTCATTAATTCTTATTATCGGTGAGGATTGTTTACTGCCTGGTGTTCATTACCTCGTTCCTTTTAGATGCTAATCATGGTCTCCCTGGCTTAGGTGTTGCATAAATATGTAATGAAATTACTGTCTCCAGCCCCAAAACTGAATCTGTGTGGGGCATGGCTTGATGTGGACCTGGTGCCGGGGGAAGGCAGCATACTTGGTGGGCCTAGCTATTGGACAGCCGGATGACCTGATTCGGTTGTTATGCTGTGTAATCTGGAGCAGACTGCTTTTTTTTTTTCCTCTGTGCTGCTTTCTCCATTTATAAGATACAGGTGCTAACACTTAGGGCTAGTCGGAAAAACAGAAAAGAAACAGATTTTTGCATTTCCTGAGACGGCTTTGCTTACTCTTGTTAGACTACATGTTAGATGGCTCTTGCTCTGTAAACTGTTTCTAAAGATGATGGGTGAAAATAGAGCAGATTTTTATTAGCAAAACAGAAATTATGAGGGGGATGACAACAGTGAAGCTCGCTCTAGGCAAAGAGGGGAAAGAGGATGTTGGGGCCAGGCTAATTGGGGCCATACCTCTTAAGACTGGTATGAGTCTGGACTGAATGTTACCCATCCAAACAGGTTTTAGAGGAGGAGGAGCCCAAGACTGGCTGGGACTAATTTACTCATTTCCCTCCCAAAGGCTGACCCGAAGACCTGTATCGAGGAGTTGCACAAGAGGAGGAGATAGAAACTGGAAGCTCTGGGAATGTGCTGCCCGCAGATTTAAGGCTTCTTCGGAGACTCAAGATGACTTCCCAGGAGAGATGCTTTCTGGAGGGGTTGTGCTGAAGACTGAGCACTGCAGCTTCTAACTGGGACAGCTCCTGCTGGTCTGGAGCTGAGATCAACTTCTCTCCCCCCCTGCTTTTTCCCTTGGAGATGTTGCAGAGATTTGATCTGACCTCTTCCTCGTCACCTGAAGCCTGCCGTGGCAATGATCCCACAGCCAGATCCGACCACCAAAGAGAAGAGAATTGTGCGTTTGAAGCTGGGCCATCGTTGTAACTGAACTGGAATTTACTCCCTGCTTGCGCTCTTGGGACAAGTGCTGTTCCTCTGCTTGTCTGTGTGTGTTTTGAGCTGCTCCTCCCTGATCTTGTTTGGAATTCCACGCTGAATTTGCCCATGGCTTTCCTGATGAAGAAGAAGAAATTCAAGTTTCAGACAAGTTTCACTCTAGAAGAGCTGACTGCTGTCCCCTTTGTGAATGGGGTTCTCTTCTGCAAAATCAGGCTGCTAGATGGTGGAGACTTTGCTAGCTTATCTACCAGGTAAGAAGCTGCTTGCAGACTTGCTTCCTGGCTGTGCTTCTTTCCCTGGTTATTCTTCACTTGAGCAGTTTAGCATATGGCCACCACTTGCCTACCCCTTGATGGGATTTTAATAGTTCTGTTGTAGGGCCCCACATGCCACATCATTCTCTGGAGCAGGGGAAGAACATAGCTGGAGAGCTCTAAACCTGGGTGGTGTTGGCTGATCAGAGCTGGATTGAATTTTTCAGAGATGAGGGGAGGGAGTGGGAGGTCGCTCCCCTGAAATAGACTGGGGTTTGTGGATGATATCTTTTTTTTTTCTTCTTCTTTTTTTACCCCCACCTTGCTGAAGTTCTCGCATGCTATTTCAGACCCTGTGCTATATTGCTTACATGCCTGACTTGAAACTCAAGTTTGTAGAAAACTGTATGTAAGCAAATCAACCCTTCCCAACTTTGCTGTCCCTGTTTGTTTCCGAGTTACTGTTCTTGGTAAGAGTGGAAGTAGCTTGCTTTGCATTGCAAATTGCTGTGCAAGGGAAAACTGCTGCCTGGAGTCAAAGTTGTCAGTGTTGAAGACACAGTTTATCTCCTTGAACTGATGCCGTTGCATCTCCAAGTTTATACCTGCAGTATTTTCTTTCTAATGTGGTCTGTCGTATTGGGATCGTTCTGCTGCACATCTTATAATACTGTTCTGCCATGGCATATTGGCATTTCTCTGACTCCTTCAGGCAGGTCCGTCCCCGCTCCTGCTACTAATTGCTAATAAAAACTTGCTTTGTTTCCAACTATGCACATAGATTATCACCAGCAGTATGCAAACGTGAATTCCATAACAGCCCAGACTTGCTTTCTTTCTGCCTCAAGATGTGAAGGAAGCCTTCAGTGGCTTTCAGAACTTGTTTTTTTGCTTTCCTGAGTGAGTACTTAGTTTTAAAGGTACAGGATTAGTTTGTGCTAGCTGTTAACTGCTTTATCCCAGAGCTAAAGCCTGGTTTGGTCTGGTTTTCCTCTTTGTGGTGCTGCACACTGAGCTTTCTCATCTCGGGAGACAAGATTTTATTGGGCAAGCATAAAACATTTCTGTCTTGCAAATAGAAGTGGTAGGGCATTGCTCAAAGCTTGGTTTTTCTTCCAGAGGCATAGTGCAACCTCATCTGAAGTCTGTAGAAGCTATGGGCGTGGAATACCTCCAAAAATGGACTTGGAATTAATTTCTCTTTTGAAGAAAATCTATCAAAAGAGCTTTTCCTTGCAGTGTTCTCCCCTGAGGCTAGATCCTTGGGTTTGGTGGAAGCAGCTTATCTAAGGAATTCAAACAGTATGTGAACTTGGAAAGAAATTAACCCCTCTGCTTCCTGGAGTCATAATAAAATGAGTTGAACTGGAGGGTGTCTCAGGAAAAGCCCGTGCTGAGAAATGTCGATCTCCTTCTCCTTGTCGTCCCTGAAAGCAGCTTCGAGGAGCCGTCACCAGGGCTTGCTGATGCTGCCAGCCGTTCGGGTTGCATTGGGTTGTTTTCTGAGCTGGCTGGGGTTCAGCAGTTCGCTCAGCACGGTGCGTTGCAGATGTGTTCCAGCAGCGAAATCGTCTGTAATTTAAACCAAACACATACATTACTCTCAACTGGCTTGATTGCTTATAAACGAGCAAAGGGGAAGTAGGCTGTTGGGTTTGCCGCCTTTCTCCTAACCTGTCTGTACTCTAACTGAAAGCACATGGAAACCTGTTCCTGCTTGAAAAGTTTCAGGTCTCAGTGGTATTGAGTCATTTGACCTCTTCCAAATATTTTCCCCTGTTACAGTTAGAGAAACTTCAGGAGGGATGAATTTTCAGGAACGGTAAGAAGAGTTACTGTGTGGAGAGGCTCCCAGATCATGCCTTGGCTCTGCTCTACACTTGTCTAGTCATTTCCATGACCTTTTTGATACTCTTTGGATCTGGGAAAAGATTAAAGGGAAGGAGATGCTGTGTCCGTTTTGTGTTAGAATCTGTACATTATTTAGGATCTGTGATTGTTTCTCTGAAATCAACCACTTCCAGAAACGGTTGCATTTGGAGTTGTAATGTCTGTCAGGTCATCTTATGTGAGCCGCTTATGTAAAGAAGTCCGGTGTTTGCTCTGCAATCGATTTGGGCTTCTTCTGCAGTCTGTGGCAATAGAAGATATGCAGCTGTGACCGAGCAGACCAGTAGCTCTTTCTGCCTATGAGTTTTCCAAGAATTGATCTGAACAAGGTGTCCCATGTCGTTTGGAGTCTGTAAATGGAGCAAGGGGGAGGGAAGTAGGTATATGAACCCTTCATAGGACACAGTAAATCAGTTTTCTTTTTTCTCGATTAAGTGACCTATGATGTGGAAAGAAGAGTGTTGTCTGAGAATATAAGAATCTCCAGTGATAGATTTTTCAGGTTATTTACAATAGATTTACTTGGCAGCTTGTGCATGTCTGTGGCAAGAGGTGGGGATATGATATATCCAATGAGTTGCTCGGTGGCACCAGGTTGATTTGACCTGTGAGCAGAGCAGAATTGGGAGGCTATACTGCCAGCTCCTGTCGGCCCGTCCCGGTCCTAAGTCCACTTCAGCCCAGGTTGCAGGTACCTGCCACAGCCTGGTGCTGTGGGTCCAGCGGGACACTTCCCAGGCTGTGAGCGGCTCACACCTCCTCTGCCTAGGCTGGGACAAAGCAGCCTGGCTGGAGGGGAACCTGTCTGACATGCATTAAGACTTAACGCTCTTAGGAATTCAAGGCACTCGGAAACAGGTCCAGGTCCTGTCAGCACATTTGGCTTTGGGATCTGCCTCTCTTGGGTTTTCTGGTTTGTTTTCTTTTCTTGCAGGCAGGTACCCTTTTTCCACGCTTGCTGTGCTCAGGCCTTGCATTAAACCATGGGTATTTTAGTGACTAAAGTTGCAGCTGAAAATACCCTTTTGCTCATCCTTTCCCCTCCCTTTGTAAAGTCTCCTTACGCGCTGGCGGGTCTTCTAAGGATAAGACTCACTATTTCAGTTTACAGTGCTCTGCATGCAAAACATCTATTGTCTGTGGATTTATTGCCCTCCCTTTGGATTACAGAAGTTGGTCTTCTGAAGATGCTTCTCAGCCAGGTGTAGGCCAGGCAGGTGCTGTATTTCCCCGTGGAGAAGTACCGGTATGTTCCTTGAATAGTATTAATCCAGATACTTAAATAGCACAACCGCCTGTGAATTCAGTTGCCTCCCAAGTATCTTTAAAAATAGCAGGCGCAGAGCAGTAGGGATGTATTCATGGCAACCGTTTTTGTGAAGCAGATGGGCTGCTGCGTTTTGTACCAGTTTGAAGCTTTTGGAGGGGGGTGTGTCTTTGTTCCTAGAGAGATGATACGATAAGCTCATCAGGAGGTTTTGGATCTGTGGATCGGCGCAGGCAGGAGCCTGGATCTCCAAATGACTGCCTAAAGCTACAGGCTGATGTAGTTTGTACGTGTGCGTCTTTGGGTATCATAAAAGAGGAAGACTTGATTACATTCCCCCCCCTTTCTGCTTACAGTGTCAGTTAATGTTGACAGCCAGATGCTCTTTACCTCGGTGCCGATTGATTTCTGGCAGCGTGTTGGCAGCGAGCATTGCCGGTGCGTGATGTGAAGGAAGTGGAAAGCCAGGTGTTATCCACAGACTCCTGACACTTCATCCTACGTTGTTCTGTTAGCGTGCCAACAGTTTTCACTCTGGTATTTCTGGATTTGAAGGAAGGGATTGTACTCTGAAAGCCCCTGGTTGACTCTAGAGGAAATACTGTTTTGCATGAGTTGAGCAACTTTGAGGGCATTTCCCACCTTCATCGTTGTCTTCTGAAGGCACCTCAGACTGTATTTCCTTTGGGACCATGCTTTTCCAAGCACATGCAGCATTTCTGCTTGGCTTTCTGATCCTGGTAGTCCTGCACCAGTTTGAACCAAAGAACATAGTCTTTTGCAGCCCAGCAGCTGTTTGCGTGCAGGCTCGATCTGGGAAGAGCTGACCCTCTTAGGGCGGTTTGGCCCTGAAGTATTTCAGTGCTGTAGCCTGAACTGAGAATGTTCTTAGCCTTGCAGCATGAAAGGCCACTTCCTGCGCTGCACGCTTGCTTTCCCTGCCTCGCCGGTGTAAAGCTGCGTCCAGAAAGCCAAAGGAAATGCTGATATTTGGGGAGGCACCTTATACCAATAGCTCCCTGTGGACTGAGGTCAGCTTTGTGTAAGTATGGCTTTGTCATCCTTATGTAGGTACAAACCTAAAGCTACTTGCTTTCCTCAGGCAGGATGCAAAGCATCATTATGTCTTAGTGGTATACACAACTTTTTCACTTCTGTAGGATGTCAGTAAAGGGGGAGAAGCATTGCCCTGCTAACACACGGCTGGTGATTCAGAAACCTTTGTGAAGGGATGTGCAAGTCGTACCAGCTCTGAAATGCAGCTGGGTTTCAGTGCTTAGAGTTGGAAATCAACTAATTCACTGTCTTCACATAAATAGTCACTGTGCCTGATGTTACAGGATCCTTCAGGTAACTAGTTTCACCACATTTGGCTCTTTCATACTGGAAAATTGTTAACTGTTTGGTTAATCAGAGACTAAAGGTCTGATTCAGCCCAGTTGAGATCTAAATCTTCACCACCGTCTGCCTTAAAAGAAAGGTTAGGTAACTATTTAGTTTCTTCTAGAGTCAGCATCCCCAAGAAGGGAAGAAAAGTAGCTGTAGTGAAAGAAGAGGCTGACTTCTGCCTCTTGATTTGAGCTGGATTGCCAGGGTCTCAGAGCAAGGAACTTGGTTGTGGCTCTAAACTGTTCTCCTAGTTCCATATTTTAGGGCAACGTGTGCTTGGCTTTATCCTCTGCTAGAGAATGTGGTGTGATAACGTATTTTAAAAGTGCTTTTGTTGCAAAAATGTCTGAAAATTTAGACCTTCCATATGTGTAAATATATTACTAATATACAGATCGAGAGAGTGAGTTTTAATGCTCCAGAGCAGCTTCACATGCTAACATCTTTCTTTCCTAGCTGCAGCCTCAGGAGTGGGCTGGGGGTGTTAGCAGAGGAGGCGTTTGAATACAGCCTCTAGAAATGATTTGCAATAAAACATAATGTAGTTCAAGATAATATGAAGGCATAATACCTGCACTGCTTGCATTCTGAAACAAATATACAGAGACTAGACAGCAAAGGTGAGAAAAAGGGGTTCCATTCCAGCAGTGTAGCTAAATGTAGGTGAAAGTCATGAGAGCAGAAGCTATGTATGAGGTTTAACCTCTGGCAAGTTGAGGGTGTTGGGAAAAGTGCAAAAGTGATACACAGCACTGCAAAGTCTCCGGCACAAACCATCTTAAGCTGCGCTTTGAATTTGCAGAGCATTTCTTCCCCCTTTTCTGGGCTCTGGCTGCTGCACCTGCGGAGTCCGATCGACCACAGAGGCTTTGGGGGTGGGTTGATTTACTTCGTCCCGGACTTGCCTCTTCCTGTCATTGGTCACCATGTTGGAGCCTGTCACAAGACAGGCAGAATTACGTTAAAACTTTCCTGCCATGGGGGCTGTATCCTGTTGAGTAAAGAACAGTGTCTGTTAATGCTCTGACTCCTGTTCCGCCTGCTGTTGCTCAGGCAGGGGCTGCTTTGTTGACCAGAAGCTGTAATCTAAAGCCCTGTAACCGATATGCTGTGTGTACAGCATCAGTAAATA
This sequence comes from Anarhynchus alexandrinus, assembly GCA_008711295.1. Taxonomy (NCBI): domain Eukaryota; kingdom Metazoa; phylum Chordata; class Aves; order Charadriiformes; family Charadriidae; genus Anarhynchus; species Anarhynchus alexandrinus. The sequence goes on from VUYV01000038.1 coordinate 387,654, forward strand.
TGTGTGGATACAGCCAGCTTTCAAACTTCCCCCTCATAGCCGATTCTGAACTGGCAGCTAACTCTTTGACAGCTAACTCTTAGCAACAGCCTTATCTGTGTGACTTAAGCAGCCCTTGGCTTAAAAAATTACTCACTGGAAATTAATGTTCTACTTTGAGACTGGGGCCCACTTGATTTGCAGGGTGGCAATACCATCAGCTCTGGCTGAGGATGAGGGGAGGTAGGAAAGGGTCGTGTCCCACCTTTAAGACATATTTCTGAAATACAGGGGAAAACCTAAATGGCTTCCAGTCTGTTTATTCTTTGTGCTCTTGAGCTGCCATCAGTGTTGACTCTAGCTTTGTAGCTGTATTTCTGAGGAATTCATGCATGCCTTCGGGAGCCTGTGGTCTCGCTGCACAGTGGTTGGTATTTTAATAGGCCATAAGTTGCCAATGGCAAGTTGTTCTGGTCCCAGTTTCTAGATAAATGAGGTAGGTACAGATTTATTTCTTATTATTATTTTATTGCAGGAAGCTACATCTGGTAGTGTTTCGGGAAAGAACCCAGCATCTCCATCAGATCAGAAACCTCTCACACTTCAGGGCAAGTCTGTATGCTCTCAAGCCTGGTGGAGTGGGATGGTGAGCTTTCGCAGCATCCACCTGCGCTTGGCTCTGTAAGGTCTCATCCGTGCAAGGACAGGCGGATGTGGCTCTGTGTGCAGCCTCCCTTTTTCAAACAGGATATGTTCTGCATCCTCTGTGGGCTGCCGGTTGTGTGGGGTTTGCAGCCTGCTCTGAAATGGGTCGGGAATTATTTTGTAGCTGTGGCTTACTGTATAATAAAACAGAAGCCTTTAGGAGTTCCCTGGACCAACACTTGGATCTGCTTGTTTCTTCTGTAACAGCCTGTGACCTCGTATCAGTAATCTGTGCTGTAAAGGTGATTATTTCAGGTGGCTGGATGTGTTACCCCACCCCAGTACCAGCTGCTTACCCTGCAGGATGAGAGGCTTTTATTTTTTTTCTTGCAGCTTATTCATATTATGCCAAGTGCACTTGTTGGGAGACACCATGCACATCGCAATCGTAACTCTGGACTTGGCATCATGATCTCTCTGGTACCATACAGTGGGACTCGGTATCTCATTTTAGTGCCTGGGTTTGAAAGGCACTTCCCACTGGACAAACAGTTGCGCCTGTGTTCACTGGATGAACAGCCTTTTTGTTTAGTGTATTTTTAATCTGATGAGCAAGAAAGGGAATTGTTCTGCAGTATTCGAAATTGCTGCTCGTCGTGGAGGTCATTTTCACATGCTTCTCATGAGTCTCTCATGTAGCTCATCTGAAGGTTGAGATGAGGAAAAGATCAAGGAAATGTGATGAGGAAGAAAATTAAGAGGAAGCACGTGGAGACTAGAGGGTTGGGAGGAGGCAAGTGTGGAAGAGACAGGATGTTGTAGATAAGCAATAGTGTATACAGTCTGTAAAACAGATACTTTCCCTGCAGATAGAAAGTAGCTGAGCTGGCAAGAGAGCAGGATTTTGCTGAATTTGTAGTACTTCATTGGTGAGAGGAGGCCTTGAAGGAGGTCCCGTATTGTAGTAGGAGATGGGACTGAAGCTAAAAATACTTTTACTGCTGTATGCTGTATTCTAAATATGAAATGAACCCTGTCCGTTCAGCCTGAAAGTACTTGAGGGTGCTTACACAGGAGGAAGGAAGAGAGTGTATGGATTTATGGTCCTGGAAGGGCTAGAAAGCTGCAGCACTAATTAGCGATGCAGCTTTAGAGACCTACAGAGATCATCAGCCCTGCATGTGGTTGGTAACTAGCCTGAAATGTGCTCCCCGAAATAAACAGCTAAAGCTAGCAAACTTTCTTTTGGGATTGCCACTTCCTAGAGCTGCGTGTTTGCATTCATGAGGCAAGTCCCTTCTCATGCCATTCAGTGTACCAAATGTAGAAAATTAAATTTAAGGTCTTGTTTCGTGCCTTTTGGAAATTACCAAGTATTATGCTTCAGTCTGGCTTTGCAGTGGAAAAGCAGATCAAGGAACTCAGTCATAGAAAACCCTGTGAAAGGGATGTGGCCTCAGGGTTTCAGTTTGGGGCAGTCACATACCTTCATTTTTGCTTCTAGAATAAAACTTTGTATAAAATTACTGTGGCAAGATGTTTCACTAATGGATATTGGGTTAATAATCAACAAAGACTCCCTCAGCCAGCTGCCACACGAAAGACTGGTCAGCACATGCCTACCTGTGCTCCTGCCTGCCACTGGAGTTTTTGTTCCTTCTGAAATGCAAGAGGTGAGTGTGAGGAGTACAGAATGGAGAGGCCAGAGTGAGCCCTGCCGAAAGTTTCCAATTGTCTTGTTCTCTGTCCGGTCACTTTTGTTTCCAGTCCTTAAGGGATAATCTTGCTCATCAAAATAAAAATGCAAATGGCCAGGAGAGGGGGAAGGAAAGGTTTTTCTGGAACAACTCAGGCTTGGAGAATTATTTTTTTTTCCCCCAGCCTTGTATCAGACTCTTTCAGGCTTTATCCACGCTTGAAACAGCAAAGGTGAGGTTGGGTGTGGTATCATTGTTTTCAGTGGATTTTTTGTTCGCATAGGTTGGGGACAGGGTTGCCAGCTTGGTTCTGTTTTCATCATGCTTTTTCCATTTCTCTTGCTAGTTCCTGTTCTTCCCATCATCACCTGGGCTGTGCCTGCGTGTCACAGAATATGAGGGAGGAATCTAGGATATTTATAATTCAGCAATCTTTCCAGATCTCTTAATGCTCCATTGCACTGGAATGGAGCAATAGTTTCAGCATTCACATTTTGAGATAGACTTGCTGTACCAGGTCAGCCCCTAGTACAGTGTCCTGTTTCCAGCCTAAGCAATAAGGGCTGTTCAGAGGTAGTCTGCTTGCCTCTGTTACAGATTAATTATGCAGTAACCCCTCTGTAGGAAAGCTCTTTTCCTGGCTTCTGTCAGCGGCCTGTTATGTTTTATCTCATACTTCGGTAACACCAGGCAATTGCATCTGCATAAATGTTGAATTCCTTTCAAGTGCAGTACTGCTCATCTTCTGCCTTCAGTAGCCTGCAGTGCTCCTTGCCACAAGGGAAATTCTGTGTTGTGAAGGAGTGTATTTCCTATAACTGTTTCTTACGTTTGCTCCCTTTCTGCTTTGTTGAATACTCTCTTTCTGCTGTACAGTGAGTAGCTGATTGTACTCTTGTTTGGCCACTGTTCTCTTTAAGGTCCGTTTCTGATGTAGGTTTATAGCAATGTCTTTTCCCTCTTTCCATCTTAGTATGTTTGTTCTTTCAAAACAAATCTGCATGTTGTCTTCCCTCCAGAAGTGATGCATACACATCTCCAATGTCATTTGCTCTCAGTAGGGCAGAATCAAGGGAGTGTGTCTGAATACAGCTGGTAGTGACAGCCACAGAGGAGGTAAAAGCTCTCTGATCCTCAGAAACCTGCTCCTGGCAGCCGAGCAGCGGGAGCCTATGCTGACATCTCCCAGGGGCTTAACCAGCACTGACTGCTGTTGCAAAAAGCAAAGCTCTCCCGTATTCTGCTTTTAACCAAGATGTAATTTATTAAATTACCTTTCTCTGATTAGAGCAAGTTGCATCATGAGGTATTGGTCTTTCTCAGAGAATTGTGTTTGTCTGGACCTGTGGCTCCAGAGGAGCAAAAGCAGCTTTAACTGCTGTGCCTCAGACCTCTTTCTCTCCTCTCCTCTGGCACTCCAGCATAACACAGGGTCTGACACACTCCGGATTTGGGGCAAAAGGGAACGGAGAGTTGGGACAGACAGGGTCTAGAAATCCCAGCCCGTCATCACCAGTATGGTGACAAGTCGGGCAGGCAGAAGGCTTTACTCAGCAGCCTCTTCTAATTTGCAAACCTCTTTTGCCAAGTAGCCTTTTTGCTGATAAACCCTAACAGCGACAGATATTGATGGAGGGGATCGAGGTTCAGTGAGAACATGTTTGTACCTTGTCCTTAAAACCAGTGACCTCGTTTGTACTGCTGAACAGTGCCTTTATAAAGGAACCATCTGAAAACACCTGTATCCATCATGGAAAGAAAAAGCTGCTGTTAACATATAAAGGGCTTTCTTCTGGACTATTGTGTTGGTTTTGACTAAATGTATACCATATAGAAGTGACTCATAGGGGAACATGTCTGAGCACGGTAGGGTGTTACCTCTTGGGTAACTAAACCTACTTTTAGCACCAGGGTTGACTTCAGGCAGCTTATTTACTGAAGGGCTCTTCAGCACACTTGAGCCAAATTACAATGATGTTACATCACATGGTATTAATGAAATTATTCCAGAAATTAACTTGGCCTCATGTGCAGGTTAATTTGCACTATAAAGACTGCTCTGGTACAGCTATATTGGCATACTCTCCTGGTTGAAACAGGGCTGATATTGGGGGGAAAAAAAGTCACTTAACTATTCTGGCATTAGTATGTCTTCACATGCTATGAATCTGCCTTAGAGGCAAAAAGATTTGTCTCAGTGTACTTCACTTGCATCAGGGATGTTGTTCTTAGTCTTGTGTCGATTCCCTTCAGGGTTTTCATTTTCCAGATTTACTATCCCAGCAAAGCCCTGGAATACTGAGTTTACCCATGTCTTGATTGCTTTCATCCAGGGGTGTGGGTGTGGATCTTTTGTATGTTGAAAGGGTAGCTTTATTTTTTCTTTATAAGAGCATCTTGTTTACAAACACATCTTTCTTGCATTGTGGAGTTGTAGCCATCTCTTGCACATCTCTTGGTAGGGATGCTCTCTGAGTTCTCCATGCTGGAGTTTACATTACTGTCTTTCTTCACTAGGAGTTTAAATTTAGTCAGCAAAAGGCAAATCTGGAATCTCTCAGAATGACAGCTAACACTTACAGGATGAAGCAAGTTTACAAATATATCAGCAACAGATAATCGGTGAATCTTTATTTTACATCTATGTCTGCCAGAAGTGAAAAGGCTTTCCAAGCTACACTGTGTTACAGAAACACGTATTGCCTCTGAAATATGGTGGGTTAATCTACCTTAATCTTGTAAGCATCTGTACAGAACAAACCTTGGAGAGTTTCTGAAGCATTTGGGACCTTCTGAAGCTTTAGTTTAGAGGAACAACGCATCTGAGACGGGCTGGAGAAAGCAGCACCAGTATCCAGCAACCTGAGTGTAGTAGCTCATGGCTGACCTGGGCAGACCCAAGGGAAATCTGCAGTGCAGACCTGTTCTTACTGCTTCTGTAACTGAAATCCTTGTGAATTTGCTTGCGAGAGGAAAGCACTGGTGGTGGGCTTGGCAGCCTGGCACGTGGTTCCTTCTTGGCTAATCCAGCTCCAACGTAGTCTATCAGAACAATAGAAGTAGGAGTTGGTGTGGTGACTCAGTGCATGATCAGAGTTCAAAAAAAAGCAAATGCGTCTTTCAGCGTTCAATACGTACGTTATTACAGACTAGTGTTGCAGTAACTGAGTCATCTATCCAGTTATTCCCTTCTTTACACTTAAGAGTTTGGTTGTTCTTGTGATGTTTTTGCTCCTGGCACACGTCCCTGGCCTCTGACCAAAAAGAGTTTGTGCTCTGTAGATGTGGCAAGAAGTCCTTGGATATGTGCTGCTTCGGGCTGGTCTGCCTGCAGCACAGTGTGTAACAGTAGATGTATTGCACAGCATTTACTGTTACAGTTCCTTCTTGTCCCTGTTTTCCTGATGTCCAGCTTTTCTTCACTGCTTTGATATGACAGAATGTAAATTATAAATACCTCAAAGCAGACTGGCTCTGTTGGGCATGTTCTGTCTGTAAAGTGCCATGTACGTGTCCCTTGCTGCTCTGTGGCTGAGTCTGTTAGAATTATTTCCCCTTGCCTTCTCCCTGCTCCACCCTTTACTTACCCTTCCAAAACTCATCTGACTTGTTCTATAGCTTAAGTTTTAAAGGGTCATTATTCTGTGACTTTCTTTCTCCATTTGGCACAATTTTTATTTCATTATGCAACTTCTGCTCTAGCACTCATTCACCAGCTGCATGCAAATTTTTAATATCTTCCATTGTTTTTTATCCTATTTTTAACATAGTTCATATTAGGATGAGCTTGAAGGTTTTAAGATTTAGATGGTTGGAATGGCTGGAAATATTTTTGTCTAAAATAACCCCCAACGTCAGGTTTTAGAAGCCCTGGACGTGCTGCAGAGTGTAGCTACCCAGTGCAGTGATCTGGAGTACATGAGATGGACTGCACTGGAAAGCTCTTGCCTATGGGACATTCTGCAGGAGGTGCAGGATTTCCGTCCCTTGTAAAAGACACGTGTCTGGATGCATGTGACTGGAGTCCAGACATAACTGAATTACTGCCTTTCAGAGAAGCTGTTAATACACAACCAGGAATGCTGATGCTGGAGGGTTTTCTACTGGTGATTGACCGCCACCCCCATTCTCCAGTAGGTATTATCACTCCCTGGCTTGTACTGGTGGACCTTTGTCAAGATTGATCACTGCCTTGGAAGGAACTGTAATATGCAGTTCAAAAGCTGTGCTTCTGCGGAAATAGTCGTCTTCTGGAAATAAAGTTAAAGCCATAAAAAGTCAATCACTTGCCTGCTAGATACCAGCTTATTCCTGAGGAGGATTTCTAAGTCATTCTTTGTATCCCGTTTTTGTTTCATGCTTGACTCATTGTTTTCGCTCCAATTCTTTCCTCGCCTGCCTTTCACATACTTGGTGCTGTCATCGTCGTCCCCTGTCCCCCAGTGAAACAATCTTCGACTGTTTCTTAGCTTGGTTTCTCAGCTGTGGCTGAAGTTTCTTCCATTAGCTTTTTTTTCTTTCCTGTACAGTTGCTGTTAGTCCTTTTTCCTGTATTTGTCTCTTCTCCAGTCAAATAGGCATTATGCAGGCTGTGCTGTGAACTGCATAAGTGGAATCTAGTTTCCTGAGCTGACTTTCCCCTACTCCTCTTCCCCCGGTGGCTTTTCCCCCACTTCCCCAAGTGCCAGTGAGCAGCAGGAGTGGATGGATATATGTCCATCTCCTGGTGTGAGGCAGAACTGAGCAAGCATGGTGAGGCCCTCCAGAAGTGTTGGAGCTTGCCTAGTTCCCCCCCAAACAAGTGCTGGATCATGTGAATGCTTCATTGTAAAAGCATTAGTGTTCGAATTTGGCATTTAGAGAGCCAATGCCTATCTCCCCTGTGGTGCAAAGAACTAAATTGATAGGTGTAAGCTGATGCCAAGAGGGAGATGTGGGTAGGTGTTCTCCACCATGGGTCATCGGAACGGGTTTGCTGGGAATTTAGAAGTTAATTTTACGAGTAGGTGGTAGATGTGATGACCTTACTGCTGAACCCTTGTTTAAAACACTTGCAGTGAAACATCCAAATAAGACTTGTTTCAAATGACAAAGGCTTGCTTAGTTCTTAGTAACACAGTCTGCATCATCTCTCTCTGAGCCATTTTTCCATCATAACTGCTAATGTCTACTACACAACAACCAGCACTTGTCAGCTGGAGAATACGGGGTTGTTTGCAGTGAGGGAGACATCCAGCTCTTTGGGTTGGCAGTTGTTCTGGTTCGTGATGTAAGTCCAGTCAAAACAGAGTAACTTTATTGTTGAGAGCTACTTGCAGCCCTTTGTGTTCTTCTGCTCAGGGAAGGCAAAACCCCTCTGTGTAAATAACTTGCTATAAAGCACTTGTATGCATCCAGGTTAAACTGCCTTGGATTTCCATGCATTGTGTATCCAGATGGTTTTTTTATGATCCCGTATGGTGTTCTCTGAGGAATATGGTGTGTCACCTCTTGTTCTTGGGGTACGTTTCCACTGAGCTTCCCAGCACCTGCGTTTGGCCTGTATGAGCTTGGCAACAAGATAAAAAGGATGACAGCCCTAAACCTTTACTAATGTGGTACATTCCTACGCTGCTGTTTAGTGTGCTGTCTGCCAATGGTGCATCTTGTTTGCTGTTATTTCTCTCCTTTTCATTGCCAGGCATCTGGATGGCAAAGCCTCAGAGCTGCAGTTTTCTTTAATAACACGTATGCTGCAGTGAAGTGCCCTGTTTGAAGCCCGTTATTTGGGGATACCTACAGGTTCTGGATCATATCTCTAAACCAGCTAATGGCTAAATGAAGGCTCACTTTCTATTATATATATGTGTATGTATGTATTCACCGACCGTTGTATTTTATATGCATTATAGGTAGTGATTAGGCCCTCTGTTTGTAGCAGGACCTGCTGTATCTGTAGGATGGTATAAATTTTGGCATGCTGTGAGCACAGTGGTGTGAATAGTGGTTACTGACCTGGGCATATTAGAAAGTCAGTTTTGAAACAAGTTTTTCAGGGACTTTTCCTTGCCCTTACCAAAGGTCTCTCCTACAGTTTTGCACTAGATAACCTGGTTAAAATAGTAACTATCTTCTCTGGAGCATAACGCAGGATTGTTCCAGGCTTTGCCAAGCTACGGGAGTGTTGGTGATCCTGCTCTAATTTAGCTGTCAGAAGTGCTGGGGAATAGATGAGGCTGTCTTAATAGTGGGTCTCTGCAGCTGAAAGCAGATATGTGTAAAGACATGGTGCAGAAGATGACCTTCAGATGCAATCTGCTGAAATAACTTGATTTCTTTTGTCTTTTCCTCCCTCTGTGATTGAGGGGATTGTACCTGTGTCACCTTCCTCCCCAAAAGATCCACTGCTGGAGTGTGTCCGGTTGCCTTTGAGGGCTGCTTTTCAATCCATTGCACTTAAATGAATCTGAGCTGAGACTTGGCTCCTTGGCCTCTTTAAAATGGTGTTATCTTGCTTGTGCCTTATCAGATCAAGATGCTGCTTCAGTGATGTTGTGCTCCTGTGCAGTGGTGAACCAGCAAGGAGGATGCAGAGTACTGTCTGCTGCGAGCAGGCAGGAGGATTAGTTCTGCGTGAAGGGTCCGACACAGATCCACATCTCCAAGAGGGAGGACAGTGAGCATGTGGATCAGGCATCAGAAATAGGAAAGCTTGCCCTCCCCTTTTGTGTAGATGAGGAGAAGCAAATCTGAATAAGGTGCTCTTTGTGTGTGCTTATCTATATACTGTCTCATTTAGACTGAGGTTTTCCCACATCTGCTCCCGTGCATGTAAAGTCAGACTGAGACACATTGCTTTACTGAAATGCTTGGCATTAGAAAGCTATTTTTGTTGTTGTTGTTGCCCTCCCAGTAAGCCTGTGGCCTTTTTATCATGTTTCATACTTTTAACTGTCTTAATGTGTGACTACTGCCATAAAGTAAGAGCAAAACATCTGCTTTTCTAAATGTTTCAGCGGGTTGTGCGTTTGAAGCATGATGCCCAGTTGGGTGCAACTTAGCTTTGAGTCTGTAAATAGAAGTTTTAATCTCTGTTCTGGTGTTTCATTAGCTAGGTTTTCATGCCGGACAGAGGCCCATGGTAGCCTAAGATAGCACAGGTCATATACGTGGCCTTTTTCTAGAAGTGTTTGCTTTAGCTAACTTGCATTCATAGTGAGCTTTGTGGCTTTCTGTAACAGTGCTACTCTGTCCGTGGCACTAAAATCACAGCTGGTAAACATCTCTTCTCTAAAACCTGTTTGTCGTGTGTTCCTCTGCCTGTCTCCGGAGCTGCAGTCAGGCTGTGTGTGAGACTCAAACCCAGAGAGGCCTTGGTGGCTTCACGGAGCATGCTGTTACTTCTGTAAAAGTAGATAAATCAGTGGGTCGCTGCTGTGCACTGTTCCCATTACTTGGATTCGTACCAAGCTATGGGGAAACACCTTCTAATTGCTCTTTTTCTGGTAAATCTTCTCTCAAGGGGTAGGATGGTGGCTGGAGGATGCAGTAAACTGTCCCTTTTGGCTGGTGAAGGGGCTGGAGGCAGGCGAGCAGCTCTGGGCCTGGAAGACCCTGAGAAGCTCTTTCTGGAACTCCGCTTTTTGTAAAAGCTGCTGCAGGGTTGCATCAGTTTATTCTGAGGAGGTATATTTAGGTCTAGAAGAGTAATTACACAGCTTTGAATAAGTCTCAAGTCAGAAGAGGGCAACGCTTAGCTTGGCAGTGATTCAACCTTCTGGGAGTCTTTCTGCTAAATGGTACAGACAGCTTTTTTTAAAATAAAACTTCTGAAGACCCATTGAATTGGCACCTAGTACCAGGCATTGGTCTGATCTATTTCTGCTTCTCCAAATACAGAGTAAAACTTAAAATTAGACACTTCTGGTTTTAAGCTGTTAGTTTCTGCTTTGTTTTTAAGGTACCTTGTGATTAGGATGGAAGGAAACGCCTCTCAGTGCAGCCCTCACCACACTTCTTATGTGTTTTTGGTTTCAGTGTGATGGTTCCTAATTGTACATCAGAGAATATTCTAGGACTAAATACAAAACTGCTCCTCATCTGAGTCCACTTTTTTTTTCCTATTTTAGTGTTCTGTAATTACTAGCCTAACGATAGCTTGGTGGGAGGTAGATAGACAAAGCCCATCGCTTCCCCACATGCCATCTTCTGGAAATGTGGAACTAATTTTTTAGAGTTTGGCTTGAAACAATAGTGCTGTCGCTTGCTTGTCTAACAATACAGACTCAGCCCCCACCCTTAACAGCCACTCTTTAAAGTAAAAAAGAAAGTTAAAAGTCCATTGTTGAATGATTGTGAAACTTGTGACTGGAAAGCAGCTCTGAATTTTATCTTGTAAACTGCTTTCCGCCCTGTGCGGACTATTCTGAAGACATAAAAAGCCCCAAGCTACATCGTGCACCTGCAGCTCGGGTTCATGTTTGCGGTGCTGTGGGTAACATAACCCCCCCCAAATCCTTTTCCTAATCCCTTGCACCGTGTGGTATCTGCAGCAGTTTTGGAAAGCCAACATACATCCTTAATAAGAAGCAGAATGTCTGTTAGCAGAGCTTACGCTAACAGCAAATTAGCAATGAAGGAGCTCTATTACTAATCAGTACTTTTTGCCACGGTTTGAAGTAATTAGCCTTCATTGGACTTAGCAGCATCCAGCAGATGCTTAATCATAGCTGCATTGTAATACCAGCAAGAACTCATGAGTAAGGAAACTCGCGTGCTAGAGCAGTTCTTGCCGATCCTACTGATGAAGCAGCTGTGGGGAGCCAGGCGCATGCAACAGGCGTTCGGGAGCAAGGGCTTAGTCACTTCAATATTCACTTGTGACAGGAGTTAGAGCTCTGAGCTGCGTTTGTGAACGAGGTTTGCAGCAATGGGCTGTTGTACTTGTCTGATCTGAAGACTGTTTGCTGGTAGCTAGCTGCCTTCCAGGATTCAGCTTGAAGCTGTGGTGTCATTAGCAGAATTAGCATTAGCCTTGCTCTCTAGAAAATAGTGGTTCCTTTTTAAAGATTACTAGTGCTGCTAAAATACTTGGTGTTTTCTGCATCCGATGTACCTTCCTTGCATTTCTGAAGCATGCGTGTTCACAAGCATTTTTCTGTTCTGTTGAATTCCTTTTTTCATCGGTATCCGAGTTTTCTTTACTTTAGGTCATTTGAGATACCTACTATTAAGTTGGCTTTAAGGCACCTCACATCCGAAATTTAACTTGCCTAATTTGGCTGGCTCGGTGAATATTTTATTATGGGCAAAGCCTTTTTAATCCCTCAGGAAGTGTTTCTTCTCCTGTATGAAGGAGCTGGAGTGAGTTGAGTGGAGCAATGAGAACCATTCTCATCTTGAATTAATCCCAGATTCAAAGGTACTTTCGGCACTTAGATGTCTCACTTTTCAATGACTTCAATAGCTAGCCTTAGTTCTGTCTGGAAGGAGTTTAAGTTCACTGCCTTGAAGGAATTGCTGCCTTCTGTTTTCCCACGTTTTTAACAGGGACGATCAGCCCTTATCTGCATTACAGGGGATTACAGGTTTCAGTTATTCGTCAGCTGCTCCTTTTCTGTTTTCTGTGTTTGCTTTGGCCAGCACATTCAGGTCGCACAGAATAATGCAGAGGACTGCAGGGACCTCCTGGGTTAGGCTCCCATCCCTGGTATCTGTCCTTTTGGGCTCACCTCGAGGTTGCAGAAGGACTTGTTGAACTGTGCACTGGCTTCTGCCCCTTCCTTCCCAGCAGAGCTGAGGCGATGCCAAGACTGATCGTTCTCCCCTTTGCCACCAATCTCTCTGGCTTGCACTGTGCCGGGGTCAGATGGTAGGAAGCCTCCCTTTCCCTGCTAAAGCAAACACTTTATCGGCTGCCCTTGCCCCTTTGTCCTGTGCCACGAGGAGAGATAAGAGCGAGATGCAAACTTGCTAGCTCATAGCTGTCAAAAGTAACTTCCCCCCCCATCCCCACCCCACCCACCAGGGCCTCATTACTTTGAGAACTTAATTGGCTTAGGGCCAAGCTCTGAGCCATAAACAGATCAGGTCATGCAGAGGATCAGTGGGGAATCAGAACCCCGTGGAAGGACTCATACAACTTGTTTCTGGGCTCCACTGAACCTGCCTCCATTGAAGGGTAAAATCCAGCTTTCCCCAAGGGCTAGCCAAAGCTATACCTGATGCAACTCCTGCACTCGGAAGCCTTCTCTTTCCTCCTGCGGGCTCAGGCTGTGCCAGAGCTATGTGCTACTCCACTCGCCCTGGAGATCAGGTGGGCTGGTGAGAGGCTGTGCAAGGAAAACTGCCTCCTCCCTGGCTGGGACCGCTCCTGTTCCAGTTACAGTTGAATTTCCCCCCATGATCTGAAGCACAGCGTTTGCTTGGCGTGGTCCGGTCTGCATGCACCCAGGAGCATTTCCACGTGCATTTTTGTCCTCCTTCAAGCTGGCTGTCCTCACTGGCTTAGTCCCAGCGTAAGAAGCAGGATGGCTGCCTGGTAAGGACAAGCTGTCTGGGACACATAGCACGTTTGCTGTACAGACGCTGTACAAAACAGGCATATTGTAGGAAGATAAGCTTGCGAACCTTCAGCCCAGTTCTGTTGTGGAGGTTGGCTCTGTCCAGGCTGGACAATGAATGAGCTAAACCAGCTAAGCAGGAAATGTCAGAGAGCTTGTGAGAATTTTAAAGGCAAACTCTGTTGATGAGTTGATTAGTCTCCCCTGTAACCTAGGTGGATTTTACCTGTATTGACGAGTGAAAAAACTTGATGCTAACATAACACCTTTGTGTGGTGCAGTTTCAGGTGGTGTGGACCAAGCTGTGTTGTAGAGGATCTTTACAGGCCAGGTTGCCAGTCATTAAAAAAGATACTTAATAGTCAGGATTGATTTCGTTTTGTACCTTTATTTGAAGACTACTTTTTTTTTTTGCATTCTTATAGAGAGGAAGTTCAGGAAAACTGTGTCCGCTGGAAAAAGAAATTCACCTTTGTGTGTAAAATGAGTGCCAACCCAGCCACAGGACTCCTGGACCCCTGCATCTGCCGAGTATCTGTCCGTAAGGTGAGCATCTAGCTTCTGCTTCTGGCAGGTAGTACTACCAGTGTACTGGTGTTGGTTACTAGCTGCTTTTTTGGCAGCAAGAAGAATTGCATGGAAGTGGTGGGAAGGAAGGATTGTTTGGGCTAGGATGTGATTCAAATGGAGCCTCTCTCTCCAGCCAGGGTGCTTGACGGAGAGTGGGAGCGACCAGGGTGGTGGTAATGCTTGAGAGACAGAGGTTTGTGAAATCCTGAGAGCAAATTCCAGGATTGAGTAATGACTTTCCCCCTGTTTCCCCAGCACATATAATAGCTGCTTTTCCTGTTTGTTTTGTCTCCCATTATAGGAGCTGAAGGGCGGAAAAACCTACTCAAAGGTAAGAGCACAGAAAGGGCAAACGTGGCAGAGTGATGATGGTGTTGTCTTCTGTTAGTGCTCTACACCCATTAGAAACCAGTGGCTGCTGCATGAAGCAGTTTGGAGAAACGGTCATTAGTTCTTAATTTAAGCCTGAGTTAAGTGATTTCCCAAAAAAATCGCCTTGCTGGGACAGGATCCAGATTGCACTGGATATGGATTTGAGAAGGGGGTTGGGAAGATGATCTGCATGTCCTCAAACTTTGGGGAAGTTCTGAGTCAGATGTGAACTCTCTGGCTTCTGGCAACATCTTGCTAATAAAGAAACACAGACTCCAGTTCTTTTCTCCAGAACGCAGCAGCCAGCTGTAGCTGGAGTAGGCACCGTGCTGCCTTGCGAGTGCAGGCAGAAACCTACAGCAGAAATCACCACCTTCCAAAGCACAACAGACATTGAGGCAAAACCCAAACTCATCAGCAGAGGGGGTTTGGGTTGTTTCCCCCTGTTTTCTTGCCTGTGCTATGGGAGAGACAATGGGCCACCCCCTTCTCTTTGTGCTGGAACAAGAGACAATGTTGGCTTAGAAGTTGAGCTCACACAGAGCCTGAAACCATGTTTGTTTGAAAATGAGTCACTGCTGCTAGTTTCTAATAAACAGATGTTCAGGTCACGCAAAACCTTGTAAGAATTTCTTTTAATCGATATACTTCCTGAGACTGTGGAGGCAACTGGCTTTGAAGGGTGAACTGCACTCACTCCTATGTACTGCTGTGCTCTGTGATAGAGGGCAATGTTGCTGCCCACACTGTTCCTTTTTTGTTGCTAATTAGGACATGGTCTCTAGGGCCATCAGTTTCTCTTTCACTTATTTCACACTGGGGGGAGGTTATTCCTTCATTCTGCAGAGCTGCCTGGCCAGGGAGGGCAGCATAGCTGGAGGGAGACATGCCTCTGAGACAAAGTAAATGCATCAGCCTGCTCCTCCTGCAGTGTCCATCCTCAAGATTCCCACAGTATTTATAAATGCAGAATTAAAGGAAGCCTGAAGGCATGTCTCCATGGTGGAGTTAACCTGGGCTCTTATTCAGGCCATGTCCTAACCTACTTCCCTTTTACTTAGTCTCCAGTTGTGTTTTGAAAGACACGTAGTTGCTCCAGCCCAGAATTGGAGACCAAATCTCAAGTACTTGTCATCTCTTGGGCTGGTATCTTGCTTGGTCTCCTGTGAAGAAGACAGACATGTTCTCCTAGAATTCAACAGAAGATGACCCAAGCAATTCAGCAGCACAGAGACAAGGGATGTCACACCAGACAGGGTGATTAAGCCTTGCAGTTTTGCCCTGTGGACCAGGCTTGGTCCAGGCAGGTCCTCATGGCAGAACTGACTTACTTAGGACTCAAAAAGTTTCTAGCAGAAGTCTGTAGTGTATATTCATGCAAC
Organism: Anarhynchus alexandrinus; assembly: GCA_008711295.1. Taxonomy (NCBI): domain Eukaryota; kingdom Metazoa; phylum Chordata; class Aves; order Charadriiformes; family Charadriidae; genus Anarhynchus; species Anarhynchus alexandrinus. Next base: position 402,840 of record VUYV01000038.1, read on the forward strand.
TATTTTCCCATTCCAAACAAGGAGTCCTCACCTTTTTCAACTACACTAATTCAGCTGAAAACTACTCCCAATTATGGCAGCAGATGTAGAAGAAAGTGCAACTTGTGAATGTCCTCTTTACCTGGTCCCCCTTCAGCAGGCACTGAGTGTGATGGAGCTGTTTGTGCTCAAGACAGAGTTTCCATCAACTCACCCACCTTTTGGTTTGACGTTAACGTCACTTCAATGTCAGGGGTTATAAAGCGGAAGCCAACAGGAAGGACTGATAAAGCGGAAACTCTTTCCCTGAGCTGGAAGAAACACCATCAGCTGGCTGGAAAACTGAGGAAACTATTCTGAAAGGTTACATCTGAAAACATCCTTTTGTTAAGGGATCCTTCCTCTATATACTGGGAGTTTGCTTCCTGAGAAGAGCTTCTGACCTCAGCAGGCTGTTTGGGTCGCAGGAGAGTTCTTCCACACTCTGTCCTCTGATGTCGATCTTCTTGGAGAAGTTAGTGCTGTGGTGGACAGAGAGGCACCTGGGTCTGGGCCACTCCTCTGCCATGTTGTACTGCTGGTGTGGTTGTGCTGTGTCTCCTCTGTCCTCAGGTTTTGTCACAGTGAGGGAATGCTGCTCCCTCTGTGGCTTTCTCCTGTCCTGTTTACCTCTGAGAGATAAAAATTCACTGTTTTTTCCTTATCAGTGAATATTCAGCAAGCAGTGTAGCCCTTGGCTAGAAGAGATGGAGGAACATCTACAGCAAGGGGGAGAAACACTTGCATTAAGGGAATTCTTAAGAAGGGAGAAAAATTAGGTTATTTTTTTCCTTCCTTCTTTTGTTGAAGAAAGGTTCCTGCTCTATCCCACACTTTTTTTTTCCCCTTTGCCATCAGCTCTTGTTCCCCTTTGAGAATGGGATGGAGGAAGCAGCTACGCTAATCTTGCTGCTCCCTTCCCCTGAATCATATATCTTGTGCAGGCTGTGGTTTAGACTTTTGATTTGGAACAGCGGGAGCCAGGGTTCATATGGCAGTGCCTGTGGTTAGTGCTGTGACTCCCTATCAGCTTCCACAGTTGACAGAGCACCACATATCCTTAGGATGGTGCTTCTGTTTGAGGTTCCCAGTTCAGCTGTATCATCTGGCTGTCAACACCAGGGCAGGAGAAATGTACAGCAATGCACAAAATAACAGCTAAGCCTGAGCTGCTGATTCTCTTTCTCTCCATGTTCTCATAGAAGCTGGGCTGCACTTTGAAGTGATGCAAACTTTCCATGCTTGGATGGTTTGGCCAAATATGGGGTACAGCATCTCTTCCTGATCAGATTGGATGAGACATGACTGGCTTTTATTGCTAAAGCACTGCATAAAAGAAGCTGTAACTTTTTTTTTGAGGAGAACACTGTATTCATATGCTGGACATTAAAGCAGAAAGCAAAGGTTCTCTTTCAAACACTCCTCATTGTGTTTGTCTTTACTCTAGAGGCATCAGTACCCTCTTTGAATTTGCCTGTGACCTTACCTATTTGCTTCCCCTTTGTTAGAGAAGGTTTAGAGAGCTCACATCTAAATCTCTCCAAATATTTCTCTTCCCTTCTGCTGTCAAACATACCACTTGCTAGTTAAACCTCAGCGGTGTTAAGGAAACTTTGCTCCAGGAGTTCCCCAGCCCAGCAACTACATCTGTGGGGGTGAGACACATGCACTGCTGCATGGCTCCGGGCTTCCAGCTTGCTGTGCTGAAAGTCTCGGGTTTGTTTTTCAGGACAGTGTCACTTTCCTCTGTAACAATATCCTTTCATCTCCTGGTTCACATGCTCCACTGCATTCTGGGATGGCCCAATACAAAGAGTGCCTTATTATGTTTGTGTATGTGTGATTCTGTTTTTTCCACATCGTTGACCTAGTGCCTTCCATGTCCTTGGTTATGCAACGGCTGCGGGCTGGTTAACGCTGTCCTGGCCAGCACCGCTACTGTACATCCATCCTCCATGCTGGGTTGGCTTCCTGAAGGCCTCCGAGTGTCCACCTGGCTTGGGATGAGGAATGTGACCCTGCCTATTCTCGAGAGTAGGAGGTGTTCACTGTGTGTGTACTGGCTCCTGTTTCTGCCCTCGCTCACAGATGCGCTCTCTTCCTTTGGCCTGCGTGACACTGTGTATCCCTTTATTGAGTGATTTTTGTTCTCTCCCCTTGCCCTCCATTGTTTTCTTGGCTACAGCTGGGCTTTGCTGATCTAAATCTGGCAGAATTTGCGGGCTCTGGATCCACTGTCCGTTGCTGCTTGCTGGAAGGCTATGATACTAAGAACACCCGACAGGACAACTCCATCCTAAAGGTACGGTAGTTGGTACTGCCACAGTGAAAATCCTGCTATTGAATTCAGAAAGATCACAGCCAAAGTGTGGTGCTGGGCTTGAGAGAAGGTCCTGTTATGTGCAGAGACAGGATTTTGCTTTTATGCTGCTAGTTTGACTTGGGAGCTTTCCTGTTATCAGAGTTGCCCTTTGATATCTTGGCATCCCTTTGGCCAAGTGATGACCCTCGGTAGCATTCTTTGTCATCAAAGAAAGTGTGAACAGGAGGGGGAAAGGAGTTCTAAGTGCATTGTCAGGCTGACCAAGCTGGTGTCCTGCTGCGCCACTGCAACTTGGAGTTACTGATGCCAGTGATTTGGAGCAGGGAGGGAAATACCTTGCTAAATCCCTGAAGCTGATTTCCTTTGAAGAGGAACTAGGTCTTGCTAATCTTTACGCCTGGCCCTTGACCTCCTGGCTGTTGTGAGGTGAGGAGCTCACTGCAGCATGGCTAACGATGTGCCTTGTCCCCCCTCTCCAGGTCACGATCGGAATGTCCCTGCTCTCAGGGGACCCCTGCTTCAAAACGTGAGTTTCTGGGTGCTCGCCCCGTTCTGGGCAGACCAGGACACCTGGTTCTTTTGCCATTCTCTGCTAGTGACTAAAATTGATGGGGAGGGGGAAAAGATGCCCTTGATATTGGGAAGTACAAGGGAAAGCTTGAAACTGGTGGTCTGGACTGTTGAATCAGCCAGAATAGCTAAGCCACCCTGTGCTGTTGGTGGGTTTGTTCTCTGCTCTGGTTTTCCCAGCTTGGTTATTGGTTGTGCCAGTATTTTCCCTGCTAGGTTTTGGAAACTAATGAACGTTGGTAACAAATTTCATGTTTTGAGTGAAGGATAGAATTTCTTATAGCTCTGCAGTTGGTTTCTCTGACCGCCGAGAAGGGAAATGTCAATGAAGAAAACAGTCTTTGAAATGGACACACTTCAGCACATATCACACAGGATAAGATCTTGACTTGAAACAGCAACAAAAATACTGCAAGGCTGAAACATTTTAGTTCTCCTTTTCTTCTACAGGGACCCAGGTTCACAATTAGTATTAATTAGCAGAGAAATTGTAATCGTGTACATTTTTTTTATGCATTGTGATAGGGAAGAATAAGTACAGTTAAGGTATAAAGCAGTTTTGTTGCTTAAAGATTTGTTGGGGGATCAACTAACAGATATACTGGTAACGTGTACCTTCATACTGCTGTATATATTTAAAAGCAGTCTAGATACGGTGCTCAGGGACATGGTTTAGAAGTAGCCGGTAGAGTTAGATAACAGTTGGACTTGATGATCTTAAAGGTCTTTTCCAGCCATAACGATTCCATGATTCTATGATAGCATTGTGAGGCTCTGCAGTCCAAGCCAACCTGCCCTAGTGTGCTGTAGGGTGTGTGACTGCCATGTAGGACTGCCATGTGCTGATACAAATATTTTGTGTTCACCCCTAACAGTATGAGAGAAGAAAGCTTTACCTTGAGGCCGTCTCTTGTAGTAGTGGTATTCTAGGCTAAAAGGTTTAATTTTAGGAGCTAGCTTAAAGTGTATAAATTAGCTTGCATTCTTGTTATAAAATGCTGCATAATTTTTGGTTGGTTTGTTTTGTGAATGGCTTTTCATAGTGCTGCAGCATTTCTGAGACTTTCAAACCCTAAGTGCAATGTCATCTGATTCTGAAAAATTTCTGCTTCAGAAGGAAGTGTAGTAAAGAAGTTTTGGATATCTTAAACCATAACTTTGTAATAGTAACAGATGTTTTAAATCTAGGGTACTAGGATGTCTGGAAATAATATGTCTGACAAAAATACCTGTTGCTCCTTCACTGTGGAAGCAAGTCCCACTGTTAGAGTGCCTGAAAATTATACAGAATTGAATATATATATCCATTTAATATAAGTAGGGTCAGTCTGAAAGTCAAACCTCCTAATTTTCTTAAGGGATTTTTGCAGTCATTCCTGTTTTTTCTTTATATGTTGATGATGTGCAAATGTCTAAAAACGGAAGCTTTGCATGTAGAATAGTCCTTGATCAGTAGAGCTTTTGAGAAATGGCACTCATTAGGGGATTAGGCAGGAATTAAACTGTGCTGGGAAATCACTTGCAAGCACTGACTTTCTGCAGCACTCAGATGAACCTTCTCCTCCTGGGTGTCGTGCAGGAGGGCAGAGCAGGCTGTTTGCCTGAACTGACAGACCCAGGGGCTGCTCCGACAGCTGCTGCAGGAACAGTTTGCTTGATTAAGGCTGCAAAGGCCTTATTAACCTGTGAAGCGAAGTCCCCAAAGTACCTGGGTGCGTGTAAATCACTGATAACGTGATTAGGGAAGAGCTTTGTTGTTGGTTTTGGTTTTTTTTTTTCCTGGGGAAGGCATGCTGTGTGTTGCCTGAAACCTTTATGGCTCTTTGGTTGCCCATATAAAATATTCTCAGCACTTTATTTTTTCTCACAAAATACTGCAAAGGTCCTCTCACATAGCATCTTCTCTCAGAGCTCCAAGTGAGACAAATAATTCTCACTCCTCACTTAAAAAGCATAATGTGATCCATTAGTTCCAGTTCAGACTTCGGGCTCTAGGGAGGTTAGGACTCCAACAGGAATATCCACTTTGCCACGCTGCACATGCTGTGGCTTCCACCCAAAAACACTCATGGAGGAAGGGAGGGGGCTCCAGGCACTCACCGCTCTACCCTGCAGTCAGCATTTACAAAGGGATGTTGGGAGCATGCAGAATAACCAGAAAAATAATTTTGACAGCTGGAAAAACACTTTAGTCTTACTGAAAAGGAGTTTAATCATCAGTTAAAAAAACTGAAAGGTTATTTGATCATTGTAAAAGTACTCTCATAGGGAAAGGGGGTTGCTGGGATAAAAGGCTGCTTTTGACCTGAGACAGAAAGGTGTAACGAAAAGGTGCTGGAATTTAGAGCTGGACAACAGCAAACTGGTTCCTGTTTATGAGGCCAACTGGCCACAGGGCACGTGTTGGGGACAAAGGGCAGCTCTGGATGGTCTTCTAGAGGATAGTGCAGGCTCCAAGCCTGTTGTCCTGTATAAATGATTGAATGGTCCCTTTTTGCCTTAATTTACCTCAGATACTTGCTTTTGCTTGTAATGCAGTCCAGATGCAGTATGAGGTAGGGAAGACCTGAGTCTTGGATGTAGGAAAGCAAAATCCAATGTCACACTGTGTCACTAGTCACAGAGGGCTGCAGCTTCCTGCTTCCACAGGAAAGGTGGGTGCAGGCGGGGGGACCCTACTGATAGAGCAGAGCGGTGATTGCTGGTGCGGTGGGGTGATTCCCGGCCCCTGCCTGCCAGTTTGTAACCTTCTTCATTTCTGATTACAGGCCTCCCTCCACCGCCAAATCCATCACCATACCAGGACAGGACTCTACCCTGCAGCTGACCTGTAAGGGTGAGGGAACCACAAGCAGCAGCAGCAGCAGTTCAGCCACGATTGGCTCTCTGCGTCAGACCAAGCCAAGAACTGCCATTCTCAGTTCGGGTATGAATGCCCGTCCTGGAGCCATGCAATGTTTGGCTGTGCCTGGACACTCTTTTGTTTTTCCCAGCAGTTGCAAGCACAGAAACTCTTTAATATTTCATGTTTTCCCGCACCCATCCTCACCCCTCTGCTCGTTAGGAAAATTGAGAAAAACAAAGCTATCTATTAAGTGCAACTGAGGAGAGGAAGCATGAATCTTTGCCACAACTTTCTGTTTGTGGAGATAAAGCAATTTGGTTCTTTTTACTGGGGATTTAATAATTCATGTATTCCACTCATCCCTGCTTTCCATTGTGTTCAATGACACTTAACATTGTTCTCCACTCAGCTATTCTGTTGCTCAGACTTATCTTCTAGAAAAGTTCCTCTGAAGGTTTTAGAGGTTGGTTTGAGGTCTAATGGCCTTGTTCCAGCTGCTGATGCAGAGTTCTTTGGCTTCTGTATGAGCCCGTTTTCAAGGGCACTGCATTTTCCCATAGCATTTTATTCTTCCCAGCACACTCCAAATGTGCAGGCAGATACACTGCACCAAAATAGCGCTCTAGTCTCATCGCCTCAGTGACTTAGCACAGTGTGCAAGTGCTCTTCTTAAAAAGCTGGCTAACATGTTACACTTCTGCACTTTTGGATAAGCTTGCTGCAAGAGAGACAAGCAGGGGTGATAGAAAAGGAGCAGAGGTTATGCTGAGGTTCCTGTATCAAATTCAGATGTGATTTAAATGGCATAGGCTCTCTCACAAGTAATAGAAGGGAAAAGGTAGTAATAGGAGAAGCACCTAAACGGAGGTTGTAATACTTTACTTACAGTGGCCATTTGATGCTTTCTTGGTCTTAGCTTAATGCTTTTAACTATGGATAGCTTCAGATACTACCTGTCTTTCTAGACCATTCAAGCCCCCAAAGATGCTTGTAAATTCAGGCACTGGATGCTAGAATTAGTGAAAAGCTTGACAGAGAAGCTCGTTGTTGTCTCCCCTACTCTCCAGCTGCTTTTAAGCTCTCTGCTAGCCTGTACAGCAGGGCTCTGCCAACAGACTTGCCCTTCCCTTGATCTAGCGTCCCAAGATCAGCCTCCAGTCCAAGGTGATCAGCAGGCAATGTCCTGGCTTGGGTACAGTGTAAGTGGAGTGCCCTGTTGTTCCTTGGCAGGTGTCCCAGAAGAACCGGATCAGAACCTGTCCAGCCCAGAGGAAGTTTTCCACTCGGGACACTCGCGGAACTCCAGCTACGCCAGCCAGCAGTCCAAGATCTCCGGTAACCATTGATCTGCATGGCTCTGCCAGTGCTGGCCCCATCCCTTTTTCTTTCCTGCAGCAAGTTCTTGTGAGAGTGATTTGCAGCCATCTCTCTCACCTTGCTCTTTAATATCAGAGTCTCCTATTTAGTCTCTGCAGATGAGCTTATAGATGTATGTCTGAACCTCTGTATATGGGAGCAGAAGTGCTGGTCTGAAGCTGCCCTGCCTGTTAACTGTGCTGCCAGGAAGGGGAGAAGATCTGGTTTGTAATCACTCTGTTTTTGCAGGTTACAGCACGGAGCACTCCCGTTCTTCTAGTATGTCCGACTTGACCCATCGCCGGAATACCTCCACCAGCAGCAGTGCGTCTGGAGGGCTGAGTATGACGGTGGAGTGTCCTGAGGGAGAGCGGGACCACAAACTAGAGAAGCCACCTCGCCCACCCAGACCAGCCCTTCTGCTGGATAGACCCTCCCGGTAGGTAACTGAGGAGCAAAGTGCCTTCTCTGGGAAGGCAAGACAGAATTTACTCCTTTGTCTTCATGCAGTGGTAGATTGGAAATAGTCGCTGAGAAGGAAGCTATTGCCAATGGAAGCAGGGGAGAATCTGAAAGTCTGTGTCTTGAAAAGCTGAGTAAGATTTCCCTTTATTTTCTCTCCCCAGGAGGAAAAAGGATTCAGTGGAGAGTCACCCAACCCGAGTGGATGACACCAGGATCGATGCTGATGATATAGTGGAGAAAATAATGCAGAGTCAGGACTTCACAGATGTCAGCAATACTGAAGGTGAGAGGATGAGTCTCAAATGGGAGGTCTTGGCTGTTCTTTTAGCAAGGCTGCCAAGCTTTTACAGTCAGATCTGATCTGCTGAGGACTCCCTTCTCCTTTTGACAGCAATTTGCTTTCAGTGCTTGCTAGGTGTTTCTATGGTAGGTAAACAAACCACGTGTATTTGAGAGCTGCACATCCATTAGCAAATAGCACTTGCTGCTGTTCTACACACTACAGCAGAGGTTGAACAGTAGCTCAAATATACAGGATGAGAGGGGAAAAATACTGATTCTTCAGTGCAGTGGAAATCAGTTACATCAGCTGTCTGCACTGCTCTAGTGGCCTTTGTCCAGGGTGAGCCCAAGGGTATTTATTGAAGTAGGAGAGCACAACTAGAGGGGAAGCAGCATGTGTCTGCAAAAAGATGGGAAGAAAGATGGGTCACAGTGTGCTGATGATCAGGTCTGTCTGAGAGCCTAAGAAGGGGTTTCCTCCATTGCAGTCACAGCATTTGTTAAGAGAATAATAATATCACTGCATTTGTTTTAATTTTACGGTTTAGCCTAGAAATCAAGCTTTTTCATCTAGTTGAGGTTTTTGATAAGTTTTAAACCTGAGCCTAGCTTGTTATTAGTACTTATGTAGTTAGTTACACTAAAGCATCGCTTATGGCAACTTTCTTATCATATGATACATACCTCGCTCAGCATGGGTTAAAACTAGACTGAATGTAGCCACCTCTCACCAGCAGAACAGGCTGAGTTTCTCCTCCAGTGAGCCTACAAAAGCAGCGTGAGGCCCCATGTCTCATCTGTTCAGATGTGTTTAAGCTGACCAGGAACTTGCATCAATGGAATTGCCTTAAAAGAAGCAGCTGGAGGAGTATCACTGAAGTAATCTCTCTGCATTTACTCTTCCAAAGCTTAATGCTGTGGTTGATTTGTACATGAGGCTTCCCTTCCAGAGCAAGAAGAGGTGTTCCCAGGGGCTCTGTTACTGTGGGAGCACCAGAAAGCGTGCACATGCATTCCCAGAAATGCACTTGTTCCCGTGTTGACCTTTGTGTAATGCGGCTAGGAGGGGAGCACCTGGCAGCAGTCGGTAGTTCTGGATGTTGATGTCTTACTTCCTTTTCTATCTTGCAGACAGTAACCTGAGGTTGTTTGTGAGCAGAGACGGAACAACTACATTGAGTGGAATTCAGCTGGGAAACAGGTAGGCTTCCTGAAAGGCTGGCAGACAGAGGTGCTCCAGAGAGATTAGTTAGCACTTTGTACACAGGAAACTTTCACCTTTTGCTGTTACAGGAGAGATTTCTAAACATCATGTGCTACATGGTGGCTTTATTCCCACATTAACACCCCTGGGATCCCTCTGGTGACAGGCCACAGCTGCACTGGAATATGAATGCAGTTCTCAGCAGGAGCTCAGAGGGATAATGTGATCCTAGTTGTTAGATCCAAGAACAGAAGTAAGGAGTAAAAGGACGAAATGGTAGTGGTTGGTTCCTGTTTGCTCCTGCGCCCGACTGAAGGCAGGGAGCTTTGCCTCCTGCTGGCCTGCAGCAAAACTGCAGCAGCCTGGGTTATTGTCCCTTTTCCCTGCCGCCTCCTTTTTCGTTGAGTGAGGGTTTGTTCTCTCATGAAAGACTGCTGAACAAATAAAACTTTTTGTTGCCACAGTAGCTCTCAGTACAGTGTCTTGGCTAGTTGCATTTGAGCATTTTTAGCACTTTTTGAGGTTAAAAAAACCTCAACCAATAATAGTAATGCAAAGATTTGTCAAGTCGATGACAAAATTGGGAGAAAAGCAAAGCCAGGAACACTGGCTCTTTGCGCAGGATACTCCCCCTTTCCTCTGTCCTTTAGAAGGATTCAGTCGTTACACCCAGCTCTTTCAAGTGCTCTAGTGTTAGCTTGCCACGTAGCTGTCTGTTTTGTGTTATGAGGGTTGACTTCTCGCCAGACTGACTTGTTATTTTCAGTATTTTGTGTGGGGTTAGAGGGTGATGTTTGTGAGTGGAGAGCTCTGAATAAGAACTTCCTTGCTCTAAGTGACTGAGGAAAATAGCCTGTCTTTCTCATCTTCTTCCCCTCTGCCTCCCCAGGGTCTCATCTGGAGTTTACGAGCCAGTGGTGATTGAAACCCACTAAATGTGAAGAACAGGGTAGAGCTGCTGGAAACAGGCCCCCTACCCAGTCCGCTGCCACATGGATGCCAACCTTTACCTCTCTTCATGCAGCATTCCAGAAGGGATTTCTCCATGCCCCTCCCCATACATTTGCACTGCAGAACTACTCCGAGACCACTCCAGATCATGCACTTTCCCTGTGTTGGCATTACCCTTCCCCGCCTCCTGGTTCTTCCAGTGCCTGCCTTCCCCCTGTTTCTGATCAGATGCAAGGTGTCTGTTGGGCTTATCCTTAGTCCTAGAGGATGTTGCTCATCTGCATCCCTCACTCCACCCATTCACTTGCAACAGGGGACTTCTCAGCTTCTGTCTCCCCAAAACATTGGGTAATACCACTGTGAACTGTTCAAACCACTGGGGGAGGGGGACACCATTCTAACCAAACCGAGAGCTGCTTGTTGGTGACATGGTGAAACGGCCACTTGCAGGATGCTTTATTCCATTGACTCTGCAAGGGAACATCACCTTCTGAGGCAACGGTTTGACTGAACAAGGTATGCTAAGGTGCGCACTTCACCTTCCTACCCTCAAATCCCCAAACATCCTCTTCTCATAGGAAATATCTCCCAAAAGTGCATTTCAGAAAACTACCGCAATCCGGATGGGAGTTGATAAACGGTTAAATGCTAGTGCTTGTTATACCACTAACTGCATTGTGCTCTTCCACTGCTGGGCATGGAAGGGCAGTGTCCATCTATTAGCATTAGCAGGAGCACTTTAGAGGTTCCAGATTTGACCTGGAGGAGGCTTCTACTTGCTGTTCCAGGAGCGTAATCCCTGTGCGCTGGACTGATTCAGCAAATAGTCACTGTTGGAGCTTGGAATACAAAGCCTCTTTNAAGGGAACTGCCCTTCTTAGGCTGTGAAAAGAATCTGGTTGTCTGATAGCCCTCCCCTGGGCCAGAGCAGGATGCAGTTGACTGCAGTGGTCTCTCCGTTGTGGTGGTGATTAACAGTTGCCTTTCTTGGCCTGGGCCAGTAAGGGAGTTGGTGTTGGTTGGCCTTTCTTGCCCTGTCACCAGGGATCTATGCCTGAGCTGGTTCCTTTTGGGGTTGGGGAGAAGCCACCTTCTCTGCCTTCAAAGGTAGAATGGGTGTTTTCTACTGCATTAGCCACAGCGGCCGTTCTTACCTGCTCCATGGCGAGTGAACTCTTCTGACAAGGCTTCAAACTGTTCTCTGGTTGATCTTTCAATTGCTCTTCTTTGGGTTTGGTTTCTGCAGTTGTTTGACACTTTAGCTGCCTCTTTTCCTTGCAGTGCGTGGCAGAGATGTCCGTCCCTTTCAGCTCTTATAGATTCTCCTGGCAGCTGAATTGCAAATGAGGATCTATGCAGACTCCAGCCGTGGGCCATCAGCAGGCTGTGCTTGCAGCCCTTCCTGTACAGAGACTCTCAGCCAATAAGCTATTTCTGTGTAGTGCCCTTTCCTCTTTTGCCAGTGTATTGTAGTAGCACTCAGCGGCTGAGCACTCGGAGCAATGGCACGCTCCCGGGCATGGCTGGGAACGTGCCCTCCTCTGACACACGTGTGCGTGCACACACACAGGCACACACTTGTCCCATTCAGCAAGGAAACACTTGTAACTGATCACATTGTTGTTCAAGTTCTAGTTATTGTAAAGCCTTTTTTTAAAGGTGGAAAAACAAAACAAACAAACAAAAAAAAGGATTAATTGTGGTCTCTGTGGCCAGAATGCATGCAGATGAGTTACTGGAAAAGGGAATTTGGCAGAATGAAAAACAAGGAATTAAAGGGCCTTGATTTATTTTTTTTGCCCTGCTAGCTAAGGATGGCTGCATGGGGAGGGTGCTAGGCAGTGTGGCAAAGCTATACAGCTGCTTACTCTGTTTTGACAGTTTCTCTCTTTGAGTCAAGAGGTTTCTTTCTGTATTTGGACAGACAATGTGTAGGATATGGATCTCTTTCACCCTTTCCCTTCAAAGGGAATTAAATTTGGAGTAGGGTAAGACAGGGTCTAGACAACACCATGGGTTTGGTTTACTGTGGAGAAAAAGTATTGGATCTTTTGAGTCTGTCCAGAACAAAAACTCTTTCACACTTGCTGGTGTCTTTTAATGGTGATCTCCTCTTCATTCAGTCTGGGAAGGTTTGGCACTCGCTAGCAGGCTGGTGAGCATCCTGCCCTGTTCCTGGGATGATGTATGTCTGCAGGAAGGGGAGAACTGCTTGCTTTTCTCTCTCCCTGGGGCTCTGCCAGAAAGCCAGGCCTGGCCTCACCCTCTGCTTAGGTCAGGGTGAGGGCAGAAGCAGGCTCAGGCAGCGATGGGTGTTCCTGCCCTGTCTGCGGATGGCTCTGTGGAGCTGAGGGTCAGGCTGCTCCCTGGGGCCAGCGAAGCCCCTCGAGAAACTGGGTCCAACCAGGATTTGAAAAGAGCAAACAAGCCTGGGAAGGGGCCAAAACCCTGCTCACTTCTGCTGCTTTGCTTCTATTCCCATGAAAAACAATGGCAGTCACTGTCAGAGCAGTTGGGAACCCAGGGCTTTCTTCTGGGCTTCCATTGGCAAGAGTTGGCTGCTCCGAGGCGCTGGCAACTCGGCATGTCACGAAATCCCCAGTAGGACAGAGGGAGGAATCTCTTCCCAGTGAAGCAAGAGGAAAAGCAGTTAAGCTTTTCAGAAAGCTGGTCTCATCGTCCCAGGCTGGCAGAGGCATAACCTGCTCCATCACGTAGCTGTGGCCAACCTGGGCACATCTCTGGCTTCTCTTCCAGCGGCTTGGCACATCACTGCTTGCATTTTTGATAACTGTCTTATAGGGTATCTCTTCCTTGTCTCCACGTTATTACTGACTTCACAAATCCTGGTCTTTACAGTAGCTTTTTAGCTCTCCTACCCCTCGTTTTTAATAAGAAAGCAGCCCTAGTGGTTTAGCCTGGTGCAGCACAGCCAGGGCTGGAGCACCCAGAGCAGACCCGGAGGGAAGATGGAGCAGTCTGTTCCTATTTCTAGATCCCACACAGAGCTCCCACTGTGTGTCCCATCACGAGTGATGCCCAGCGGTCCCTGGCCAGTGGTGGGCGTACGAGGCGGTGGTCATGGAAGTGTGGTCGTTTATCCCGCAGACTCGCTGCCGTCTCTCGGGAATCTGCATCTCGCGAGCACTTTTTCCTTGTGGCATCGCTGCAGTCTGTTCCTTGTTGGACTTTGAACATTTAAGAAGTGAATCAGTTTCCAGACCCAAACCGCTGGCTAGTTTCCTTTGGGTTTTGTTTTTTTTGTTGTTGTTGTGAAGTTTATTGACTTTTTTTTTTATAAACCCAGCAGGCTGGTGTTTTTTTGACTGCATTATAGTTTCATTGATATTTTATTCCTGGGGAGCTGAGGGGGGATGTTCTTCCCCACATTGTTCCCCTTCTCAGGGGATTCAGAGGTGGCTTAAACAAGTAAAAGGACCTTATTGGCAAGACTCTGCATCCCCTGGGTTTCAGACGCTGACGCGCAGGGCTGCTCACGCCTGGCAGACCCTGGAGAGCAGAGCTGGCTCTCTGCTCCAGTCTCGGGGCCAGGCAAAACATGTGGGCTCTGCTTTCTCAGTTTCTGGACCTTTAGTGGTGGAAGCCCATTGCAAAGAGTTGGGAAATTCAATGTAGCTTTTTTACTAACTTTTTTTTTAAAAAAACAATATAAACTGAGTGAATGTCCAAAAGAATAGGCTTAGTTGTGACTTGGTGAAGGAGATGGGTTTCAATTGGAAATTGTGATGGAAAAAGGGGGAGAAGGATGTTGCTCCTCCATCATCTTCTTTTGTATGGTCGGCACTTTAAATGGGGGCCTTTGTACTGTCCTGACCCTCAGTGGGATGGGCAGCAGGCATGTGATCTCTGCCCCCCCCATTGCCACATCACTTTGCCCCCCGCACAGGAAGTTAATAAGCCCTTTTAAATGTTTGATTCAGTTTTTAGAGGGTTCTGAACCAGGCCAAGACCTGAAGAAATACGTATTTCATTCACATCTTAATAGGAGGGGTTGACTTTTTTATTTATTTTGTTGTTGCTGTTTCATTTTAAACTGGTAGCTGTGCAGCTGGACTCTGCACATGCTGTTGTGAACCTCTGGGAAAACCTCACTCCAGGTACGCTAGAGCACCTAGGTTTAACACCCCTCCTGGAGAGGGGCCCCCCCGCTCCCCTCGCTGCCTTACGCAGGAGCTGCAAATTCACCCTCCGCCCCTCCTGTCCCCTCCCTGCCACCCCACCTAGTCTCTAGCAGAACGAGTTCTTGCTCTGGTGACTGAGCCCTGTGGACAAGGCTGGTCGCCAGGGGCAAGTTCCTACAAACACTGCCTGGTTGCAGGTGTTTGTCCTTGAAAAGCCACTTCCTTGCTGGGAAAGGGGGGTTGATGAGCGCAAAATTCGCCCCTCACTTTCCCCCTGAGAGCTGTCATCCATCAGCCCACCCACACCATCCGAGCCTGATGCCCTCCGCAGCTCCGCGTTGCATTGCCCCTGCCCTGTCAGGAGGGAGCAGACGTGGAAACCTGGGAAATAAAAAGGAATTTGGATGAAGCTGTGAGCAAGAGGTGTGGCTGAGCCTCGTAACTTGCCTCAAACACAAGGAATAATGGTAGAGCCCATATTTTTGTGGGGGGAGGGAGGGGAAGGGGAGATCGTGTTTTATTTTCTTGAAAGTGAATTGAGCTTGGTGATCTTCAGATGAGGCGCGCACTTGATTTATATCAGATTCTATAGAGAGATCGCTGATATTTTTGGAAAGGGAATGGGTCTATGCAAACTTCCAAAATTGCTTGAAAGATAGTTTAACATTTTTTTACTTTGAAATCTAAAGATAAATCTAACTTTTTTCTTAAAGCAGAAGTGCGTTTAGAAAGAGAAGCTACTTCCACTGCTCTATTTTGATGATGATTCTTGGAAAGTTTGGGCTGGAGGGAATGACTATTTTTCACCATTTTTATCTTGCTCCTCTAGTTTTTTGTTTCTTTTTCTAACGGAATGCTGTGCCGTCTTTGATTCAACAGATCGTGTTTGTATTTTCTGTATCTGGTTCCTAACGTAGAGAAATAACAAATATATGAGGAAATCAATATAATGTCAAATGTTGTTATGGTTTGGGGGAAAAATAAAGGTTTTTGGTACTTCACACTGATTCTTCTTGCTTTGTTTCTGTTTTTAAATGTCTTTGATTCAAAAATATTTGCTAAGGAAGCAGAAAGGTCAGACAGTGCCTGCTGGCATGCAGGGCCCTGGAATAGGATTTGGTTTTGCCCTCCAGGATTTCCTTGGCGGCTGGGAGTGGAGATCCCTGCCAGCCCTTCCCTGCGGACGGGAGAAGTGCTACAGAGGGGAGCTGGCAGCACAGCACAAGTCCAGTGGAAGCAACAGTCTGCAATTGAGGGGGAAGGTCAAACTGGCATGAGTTGCTGGCAATGTCTGGTGTTCCCGAACACCGTGTCCTAGCCAAAGCGCTGCTTGAACAGCCCTGTCCTACCCTGCTGCAGAGCAGGGCTGAGCACCCCTGGCTGGGGCCACCTTGCTGGGGGAAGGTGCTACAGCCTGTGGGGCTCCAGGGGACACCCATGGGCCCTTGCCGCTTGTGCGAGGGCAGCCCCTCCTCTTCCACCACAGGCTGGCAAGCCCGTTAATCAAGATTTGAGCCAAATTCGCTGCCTGGGTACTTGCTGCGGATGCACGCAAAGGGTGGAGGGGACCAGCGCCCCTGGGAGGAGGCGGCTTTGCCTTCCCCACTCTCCCAAAGCCTCAGCCGCCACGTGTACCGATCAGCTGCACCTTGGAGTCCCATGGAGGGTCTTCCCCTTTCCGTCAGCTATATCCCCATCCTCAATCCCTTGTGTCCCCCAGCTGTTCATCTCGCTTTTCCCTTTCCTCCAGCCACAGCATGTGCAGAGAAATGGCTGGGGCGCAGGACAGAGTGCTGGGGCAGGTGTTGAGCCAGTTGGGTTCAAGATGAGTCACTTGCACCAGAACTCACGGGCAGCGGGTGAAACTGGAGCGCCATGCTGCCCAAGGGGACTGTCCTCTCCTGTCGCCAGGCGCTGGCACAGGATTGGGGATGCTTCATAGAAGAGCTTTGCTCATGGCCTCTCCCTCCAGGACGAGCTTGCTTCAAGCTGTCAAAAAGGGCCTCGGTGCCGTGGGGGAGGTACCGAACGCGCAGAGGGCAGCCGGCCTGGCGGCCCGTTGCCCTCCATGATGCCTGAGAGGAGCCAAGGCCTCCTTCGCACAAACAGGGCGCTTCCTGGGCATTTCGCTTCTTTCACAACCCGCTCGCCTCCCCTGCTCGCTCCCCTTTCGACGCGGAGGCTAACGCGGGGCCTAGGGGGGTGATGCAGCCGGGCAGAGCCCCCCGTCCGCTCGGCTCCGCCCGCCGGAGAAGGCCGGGCCGGGACTACACCTCCCGTCATGCTCCGGGCGAGCGGCGCCCGCGCTTCCCACCATGCCTCCGGCCCCAGGTCGCCTCCGCTGATTGGTCGTCTTCAGCCGGGGGAGGGTGGGGCTGGCGCGACACGCGCTGATTGGTGGCCGCTCCCGGAAGGGCGGGTCTGGCGGGCGGGGGAGGCCGGGGCTGCCGGTCGCCATGGTGAGTGGGGTCGGGTGCGCCCCCCAGCCCGGCGGCCCCGGGGCTCCTCTGGAGGAGGCGGCCCGCGGCCCGTTCCTGCTCGGGCGGCCCGTTAACATGGGGGGGTTTGGCTGAATGGCGGCCGGGAGCCAGCGCGGAGCCTCCTGGCTGCCCGCCCCCGGCGTGGAGGCTGGGCCCCGGCCGCCTCCTGGGGCCTTTCCGGGACAGCGCCGGTGCCGGCGGGGTTCGGTGCTTAGGAGGACTGGGCCGGAGCTGCGGGGGTGTGAACTGCGGCGGCCGGGCCGGAGGTCCGGCAGCGCTGCCCTCCCTCAGCGGGATCTGGCCCCTCTCCCTGCTGCCCTGGCGGGGGGTTGTTTCTGCTGCAGAGGGTCTCCGCTCCCCTCCTCGCCCCTCCCCGCTTCAGACCCGCGGCGGTGCGTTCGCATGCCCTGGGGCTGAACAAACAGCAGGTGACCATTAACCGTTCCCGAGCAGCTGTCACAGCCTGCGGCTCCCGCTCTGACTCTCTCTCCCTTTGCAGGCCACAGCAACAGACCAGGTGGTTGGATTCGGCTTGGTTGCCTTCAGCCTCGTTCTCTTTGTTTACTACACCCTCTGGATCATCATACTGGTACGGGTCTCCTCTGGCTGTTACAATCCCAGTCACTTCACACTCAGGTGTTAGCCTAGGCTTTGTTTAGGGTGCTGATGTGTCTGTGTGCTCGAAGGACTCTGCTTTACCAGCTTCCTGGTTAAAAATTTCAGGGAAGAGCTTTCTCTCTGCTGGCACAGCCCTTGCCCCTTCTGGGTGTGCTGGCCCTTGCCTGGGTGAGACCAAGCTTCGATCATGCAACCTGCACTGCTGCTCTCAGACAAGCTGACCCAGCCGGTGTAAGATCTGAGGCTCATTTGAGCTGTCAGCGAGAGCTGGAGCCTGGTCCCTCTGGAGGTGTTGTCATTGGTGTTGACATTTGCAGTCCTCCAGATTCCTCGTTTTGGTGGGAGATCACGGAGGGAAACATAAAAAGAGATGACTCTTACTAAATCTGGAGTCTGGTAGGGAGGAGAAGGGTTTGGGGAATGCAGAGCTCTGGAAAAGCAATTGCGAACCTGATAGTTTGCCCACTTCTAGTGATGCATCAGCGTGGGTCATTAGTGGTTTTCTTCGTGGAAAGAAAGGTCTCCTCGTGAGCTTTCCAGTACAAGAGGCCTGGTTCAGCCCTGGGCTGATGTCTGAACTCCTGGCAGCTTCTCCCCTACCCTCTGAGAGTTTTGCATTCCAGTCTTGCATCTGCTTACTCTGCTGCCTGATATGTGTTTATACACGTCTGTAGTCCCGGGAGCGCCTAGGTGTGCTTGCTGCCGTGTAGGAATCCTTACACTGCTCTCTAGTGTCCGAAGCCTTCCACTGGCCTCCGCAGAGGGATTGCCATGAAGCAGAGCCGGTATCAGCCACTCTCTTGTGCAGGGCAGAGTCCAGGGATTTGCTGTGTTCAGCACCAAGCGGGCTGGCAGCCGTGCCCACCCTGGCACCCCAGGGCTGCGGGACCCCTGTGACGGCCTTGTGTCTGCCGAACACTGAAGCGTTCACTGCCTGTCCCTTGTCACATCCCTGCAGCTGTGGGCCGAGCCACGTGCAGGTCTGGGCACCGTTGGTTTTTTTTAGCTATCTCCTCACGCCTGATATTTCTGTCCTGCTTTTGAAACCACGAGGCTGCAGGTGTCAGGGACTTGCCCGGGTGTTGTGCCCACCTCCTGACACCCCTCTCTGTCTCCTTGCAGCCCTTCATTGACAGCGACCACGGGATCCACCAGTACTTCTTGCCTAGGGAGTACGCAGTTATCATCCCTGTGGTGGCCGGGCTGCTGTTACTGCTATTTATAGGTGAGTGTTATTTCTGTTGTTCTAATTAGAAGCTTCTAAATTAGGAAGAGAGAAGAGGTTTGCTAGGGGGTTAGCTAATGTGTGACACTCGTGACACGCTCTCTGTGGCTCCTGGCACAGCTCAGTCTGTCATGGACTCTCGGGGCCTGTGTTTGCCTGTAACTTTGGCTGTTTGAGCCTCTGGACAGCGGAATTGTTTCTCTGCTGAGGTTCTGTTGCTCACTACAATGTGTTTTGAAAGTGCCCATAATTAGAAGTTTTCTGGATGAATCTGTTCTCTCTCTCATGGTAGGTGTCTTTATAATGGTCGTGATGTGGAAGAGCAGGAAACCTGCCAAGAAATCAGACTGAAGGCCCGGCTGAGAGATGAGAAGGCACCCACCCTGCAGCGTCGTAGCCAGGAAAAGACTTTGCCTGCAGCACCTCCTCCAGAGCGCTCAGCACTGAGCTGGCTGCACGCTCCCACGTTCCTTCCTGCAGAGACGAAGTCTTCTGTAGTTTACAACTTACTGACCAAAGGGAAGCAAAACTGACCTCTGGGGCTCGTCAAGAGAGGGACCAGAGCTCTGGCTGTGAGAGACCTGCTCCCAGCTGGGGCTGCCTGTACCAGGGCTGGCTGGAGGAGCTGTTGGGGTCCAGCAGCTGTAACGGCCAGAGTGCGAGTCGAGCCCTGTCCACTGCTTGGCCTCTGAGTAATCCTTCCCCTCTGCTCTTGCTGTGTCCAGTAGTTTGTTCCTTCTGGGGTTTTTTAAATGTTTACATGCAGTTTGTGGGGTTTTATTAATTGGGTTCAAGATGGAGAGGAAAGAAATGAGACTGAGCTTAGAAAAGGCAGGCTTGCGTTCTCTGTTTGCCTGCTGTGAGGACTAACCATGGTGCTGGTGGGCTCTTGCCTTTCTGGAGAGGGATGTCCATGAGGCCGGGCATGCAGAGGGTGCAGGGACAGTGCCACTGCTGCGCTCTGCATCCCCCCCTGCGGTCATGCAGCTGAGGGGGTGGCAAGGGGATGCCCTGGGTCACAAGGAAGCATTTGGCTCCACCACTAACCGGTGTGGCTCTCATCACTGCTTTTAGCCTCTGGCTGGGTTCCTGCCCCTGGATAAGGTTCCACATGCCAGCTGGGGAGGTGTGGTGGCACCCTGTCCTTCCCCCGTGGGGTTTACTCTCCTGTCAGCAGTTGCTGCCCTGAGGTTTGGTGTCCCAGCAGCTCCCACAGACCGCAATGAGTGGGATCACCCTCAATAAAGGTCCCCAAGATCTCAGTCCCCGTCCTCAGCCCATGCCCAGGGGATGCCGCAGGACTGCTGGGGTGGTTTCTGCTGCATGGCCCTGGCAGTGCCTGACACTGTGCTGGGGAAGGTCTTGTCCTGGGCTCTCGGTGGGTCCTGTCTTGCCGGTGGGGACAGGCGGGGAAGCACCAGAGAGGACCAGGCTGGGAAAACTCAGCCTTCTGCTGGCCCTGCAGTGCTGGGGGCTGCTTTACCCTGCCTGGGGTAGCTCCAGCAAAAGGAGGGCAGATTGGGGTGCTCTGATCCTTCTCACACGGGCTGTGAACTTCCCCTACCAGACTGGCACACGTCCCCTCACCTCCCATCCTGCCAGGGGGTGATGCTGGTGGTTTGGGGGCACACTGGGTGCTGCAGGTCTTGGGCTGAACCTGGCTGTGGTTTCACCCGCTGCATGGCTGGAGCCAGCGGGTGGTCCAGAGGCGAGGCTCTGGCTGGAGGCTCGTTTCCAGCTCTTGGGGAGGCTGCCTGGCTGTCCCCGGCTGCACACCCACCCCGCTCGCCTCTCTGCACCCTCCCTGAGGCCAGGTCCTCCATCACCCTGTTTTCCCTTACCTGTGCCTTGCTGCTGCCCCTTCTCCTGGTGAGGAATCCCCCACTCCCCAACCGCTCGCCTGCTCAGCCGCCCCCCATCAAGGTGGGTTTGAGCTGAGACAGGGGGAGGTAAAAGGGGGAAAAATTCGGTCGTGCATCTGAGCAGGTCCAGGTGTTCCCCACTGCTTGCTGTGCGGGAGCACGGCAGTGTCCCTGTCACCTCCTCTTTCCTCCCAGTTCAAGCTTGTGGGGGACAGGGTTTGGACTGGTTTCAAGGTTACTTGTTATAATTCTTTGTCAACAGTGGGAGAAAGCAAAGTCCAGTACCGCTCCCTGGGCAGGCAGCAGGCGGCTCGCTCTGGGGATGTTTCTCATGGGTCCTCTGCAGCTTGGGCTGAGCATGAGGGGCTGTGGGTGACGGGTGACCCCCCCGGGGCCATCGGATGGGGACCTGGGGTGTCAAGAAGACTGGCCTGCCCCAGCCCCATTTTGGATCATTTTGATCCCTGAGCTGTTCCCACCACCGCTGAGCGCACCAGTGTCCGGCCTGGCTGGGAGCTACTGATGCACGGAGGTGAGAAAGGGGCTTCGGGCCGGGCCGGGGCGGGGGGGAGGTCTGCAGGGACCCCCGGGGCGGAGGGAAGGCGGAGAGGGCAGAGCAGGAGGTGCGGAGAGAAACGGGTCCCGGGGTCGGTCCCAGTCCGGTTGATCCCAGGACACAGGGGATGGGTCCCGGGGCCGGTCCCGGGGCCGCGGGCTGTGCTGGGCTGCGGGCACGTCCCCCGAGGAGCCGGGGGCGGGCGGGGGCGGTCCCGGTCCCGGCAGAGCTCGCTCGNCGGGGAAAACCGGGCACCGGAGGGCATGGCGGGGCGTAGGGAGGTTCCGGTCCCGGAGGGGTCCCGGCACGGGGAGGGGGGGACCCAGGGCATTGGGGTACTGGGGACAGGGGGGTCGCCTGTGCCCCACTCACTCCCCTGTGCCGCCACTGAGCCCCCTCTGCATGCAGGGTGCGAGCCCCCACCCTCCGGGTGACCCCCGGACCCCGCCGGGTGACCCGCCAGCCCCCCCGAGGATGAAGACGCTGGTGAGTACCCCGCCAGGATGGAGGGGATGGGGGGGCAGCATCGGGGGGCCGTGCGCCCCGAAAGCGGTGCTGGGGGAGGGCGCAGGCTGGCGGCCGCCGGTCCCCGCAGGCAGCGGGGAGCCCCGGCGCCCGCAAACGCAGCCGTAAGGCGCGTGGGCCGCTGCTGCCTGCAGGAAGCCAGCGAGGCCCCGGCACCCAGCGCTCCCCGCTGCGGCTCCTCGCTGCGCCCCGGCCAACACGCCCGAACACCCTCCTCCGAGGAGCAGCTCGTGCCGCACGGCACCGCGGGGCCACCGGCATCCGACACGGGGCCACCGCACGTGGCCAGGCCTGGAGAAACCTTCCTGCTCTGCTTCCAGGTCCGGCTCTTCCTTATGCTGGTGTGTGTGGCGGTGGTTGCCATGCTGTACATCCTGCTCTGCTCCCACGCCTGCCTGCGGCCCTGCTGCCGGGCCCCGGGGCCGTGGGGCAGCCCCGTGGCACCCACCACCCTCAGCTTCCAGGGGTACAGCCGCGTCCCCGATGGGAAGGTGCGTGGGATGGGGCAGTGCCGGGGCTGGTGCAGCAGCCTGACCTGCCCGTGCCTCAGTTTCCCCTTCCTTAGGGAAGGGTGGATGGGGCTGTAGTGTGTCCAGCCGCTGTGGAGCTGACGGTACGTCTCCCCACAGCCACTGGAGAGGGCACTGTGCCGCCGCTGCGCCATTGTCTCCAGCTCGGGGCAGATGCTGGGCTCACGCCTGGGACAGGACATCGACAGTCAGGAATGCGTCCTCCGCATGAACCATGCCCCCACCGCCGGCTACGAGGAGGATGTGGGGACACGGAGCACCGTCCGGGTGGTGTCACACACCAGCGTCCCACTGCTGCTGAAGAACCAGCCCTACTTCTTCCAGCAGTCCCAGGACACCCTCTACGTCATCTGGGGGCCATCGAAGAAGATGAACCGGGAGAAGATGGGCACAACTTACCGGGCACTGCTGAAGGTGATGGAGACGTACCCCCACCTGCAGATCTACACCCTGACCGAGGAGAAGATGGCATATTGCGACGATGTCTTCCAGAACGAGACAGGGAAGAACAGGTACCACTGGCTCCTGGGGAGCCCCTATCAGGTCCCCCTGCCACAGCACCCATCCCCCCCTGTTGGGCACCCACAGCCCAACTGGGCCAGCTGCACCGCAGCACACTCTCCAGCGCGGCCGCGGTGCTTTGCAGGATGAAGTCCGGCTCCTTCCTGAGCACGGGCTGGTTCACCATGATCCTGGCCATGGAGCTGTGCGAGGAGATCTGTGTCTTCGGCATGGTCAGCGACAGCTACTGCAGGTGCGTGGGGGGCAGCAGGGGCAGGCGCGGGGTCATGCGGTGTCCCCCCATGTCCCATGCCCAACCCATCCCCTCCCACCAGGGAAAAGAACCACTCAAGCGTGCCCTACCACTACTTCGAGAAGGGCCGGCTGGACGAGTGCAGGATGTACCTGGTGCACGAGCGAGCCCACCGCGCCGGCCACCGCTTCATCACCGAGAAAGCCATCTTCTCCCGCTGGGCCAAGAGGAGGAACATCATCTTCACCCACCCGTCCTGGGCAGGCGGGTAGGGCGCCAGCCATGGGGTGAGGTGGCAGGGACCCTGGCGGCGGGGCAGCTCTCATCCTGCCATGACGCATCCCTGCTCTGCCGGTGCCATGGTTGAAAGCCTTTTGCTGAACCCCAGAGCGGGGAGTCTGTGTCTCCGCAGCGGCAGGGCCGGTACCCCCTGGGTGGGCCCCGGTTCCATGGGTGAGTGGGTTCCCAGGGCCCATTCCCAGTGGGTGGGCTGAGACCCCCCATGTCTGTGCACGGGGGTCATGAGCTGGACCCACAGAGCCCCATCGGCTCCGAGCGCCTGCCCAGATGGACACAGGGCGACCACAAAGGTTTTCCGCCAGCTTTACTGAGATCAATATTTAATGCAGGATTAAAAATTCACGCTGCTGGGCTCCAGCGCGACACGGGGCGAGAGAGCTCAGCCCCACCAGGGCCGCGAGCTGATGCCTCTCCCAGGGATGAAGCTTCATCGCGGTCCCTGCCCTGAGACCCGGCACTGGATGAGGGGCGCAGGGAGCTGGGGCTGGGCCCCCCCATGCTGCTGCCCCCCGGGCTGGTCCCTGCAGCTCTGGCTGCCCCTGTGCCCCCCAGCCGGGAAGCTCAGGGGCCATGTGTGCCTTGGGGGCTCCGAGTTGCCTTGTCACAAGTGCCCTTGGATTCAGACCAAAGCAAACGTGGCCATTAAAAGTGTTTTTAACTCGGTGGTGCCCTGTGCTGTGCCCCGTGCGGCTGTGGGACATGGGGACGGGGGATGGCAGCTGGTGGCAGGGCTGTGGTGTCCCGATCTCCTGCCAGGCTATAAATAAGAGGGGGAGGTGATAAGGGGTTAGAACTGAGCCTGAGCATGGAGGGGAGTGCCAAAAGCTGGTCGTTGAGATTATTTGGGAGACAGCAGCTGTGTCTGTGCAGGACGGGCGCTGGCCTGGTGTGGATTTCATGCTGGGTTTGGGGTGATCCTCGGCCCCACAGGTCTCAGCGCTGCCGGGCTGTGGGCAGGACAGCTGCCACCTCCCGCATCCCCGGAGAGACGGGGCACGGCGTGGGCACGTGTGTGGCCCTGGGCCTGACTGCACAGAGCTGCCACAGCGGCTCTTTGAACCCGTAACAGATGGCACATATCCGAGTGGGCCCGGCAGTGTGGGTGGGGCTGGGGGCGAGCAGGAGGGGCAGAGGGATCCGCGTTTGCTCCCGTTTCAGCTGAGGCCGAGTGCTGGGGTCAAGTGAGGAGCGAGTCAGCCGGGACCTGGGGATGCTGCTGGGACAGCTTCCCGTGGGTGAGTGCCAGCAGAAGAGCCCCTGGAGCTCTTTTTGAGGTGCTCCAGCTGCCACAACCCCACACAGGATGGGCATCACTAGCACAGCACGGCCAGAATCCCTCTGGACTGGCGTTAGCCGCCACAGCGGGAATGCAGGGCCATGTCAGCGGCGGAGCCCCCTCCTCACCCCACGAAATCCCCCAGAGAGGGGCCCTGGGCTGCCCGGCCAGGGCAGGGGAGGCCGTGGCATCCCAACAATGTGGCCCTGTGCCCGGCAGCGGGTGAGGCACTACGTGCTTCTGCCCCTCGCGGGCAGCGCTGCCGCTCCCCCCCACACACACACCGCCCCCCCGCCATCCCGCTGCCCCCACCGGTGCCCTCGGCAATACGACGGGCCAGGCCGCAGCGGCGAGGGCGGCCCCGGTCCGCCCCGTCGGGGAGGCCTGGCTCGGGGAGGGCGGCGCTAGGACCACCTCAGCGCTCCCCGGCGCGGGCGGCGCTGGGACCCCCACGGCGCTACC